>JAEQBH010004327.1:0-111853 GCA_016808115.1 Tetrastigma voinierianum
AAATTTTGGTCTTAACTCAAAGGAAACCTTAACTAGGCCTTGTTTATTAGCACATTATTTCCTAATTTCTCATTTTGCATTTTAATCCCTTCTTTTCTCTTTCCATTTTTCTATTCAATTTATTACTCTTCTATTTTGGCACATACACTTCTCATTTATGACCCTCGGGTTCTCATTTTGATATTTTACCAATTTAACCTTAATTCTTTTATAATTTTCGGGTTTTATCATTTTTTTTTGTTCTCTAACAATATAACTTTCAGGAAAATACAATTTAACTTATTTTATACCCTAAACATGTTATAAAATTGCTAGGTTATTTTTAGGGCGTTACAACTCTCCCCTCCTTAAAAGAATTTCATTCTCAAATTACCTTCATTAAACACAATTGTGGATGCATTGGCGCGTGGTTTCTTCACTTTCCACGTGGCTTTCTTTGTCTTGTGGTTTCTCCACACAATACTTTGTGATAGGACCTTGTTCTGATTCTTTGACTTCTCAAAACCAAAATCTCTATAGGCTCTTCTTCGTATGTTAAGTCTAGTCTAAGCTCAATAGCTTCCGAAGAGACCACATATGATGGGTTCGACCTATACCTCCTTAACATTGAAACATGGAAAACGTATGGGTCCTTTTCCAACTGGGAGGTAAGGCTAGTCTATATGCGGTGAACCACTCGATCCACTTCATTCGTCCCAGGCTGAACTTAGAGGCTCGACTTGCCCTTTTACTCGAATCTCATGACTTTCTTCTGAGGAGAAACTTTTAAGAACACTTTATCACCGATCTCATATTGAATGTCTTTTCTCTTCAAGTCGGCTTAAGACGTTTGTCTATCCGTGACTACTTTTAATCTTTACGATCATTTCACATTTTCCTCGGTCTCTTGAATCAAATCGAGATTGATTACTTTCTTCTCCTTAACTTTGTCTAACATTGATGTTCTACATTTCATGTAGAGAGCCTCATAACAAGGTGCCATTCTAATACTTCGTGGAAGCTATTATTATACACAAATTCAACTAAGGAATGTGTCTATCCCCAACTACCCTCGTAGTCGATCATCTGACTTCTTAGCATATCTTCTAAGAATTGAATCACTCTCTCTGATTGTCACGTCCATGCGGGTGGAAGGTGTGTTAAGTAGGTCAGTGCCTAAAACCTCTTGATTTTCCACTAAAAATCAAGGTAAACCTCGGATCTCTATAAAAATAATAGATACTTGGAATCCGATACTGGTATTATTTCCTTTATGTAAAGCTGCGGCAGCTTATCGAGTAGATAGTTGGTTCTTCTTGAGTAGGAAGTGGTGACTTCGTTAATCGGTCTACCACGACCCAAATTGAATCATGCTTTCTCTACATCGATGGTAACTTGACCCACAAAATCCATTGTGATTGATCCATTTCCACTTAGTTATTTTAATAGGTTGCAGCCGATCCAGAAGAACGGTGTTAAAGCTTTCCTTTGACACACCATACACTTGGTCACAAATTCCGAAACATCTCTCTTCATTTCGGACTACCATTATGAAGTCTTTAAATCCTTAAACATTTTTGTGCTATCGGGATGCATAGCGAAAGGATCATTTGTATGCCTCTTGAGAATGGATTTCTTCAACTCATCATCATTGAGTACACAAACTCGGTCTCTATAATACAAGAATCATTCTCATTTCCCTCCTATTCGACACCATTGCGAAATTTTCATCCCACTCTTTATGCCTCACAGCATTCGATTTAACAAGTCGGTTTCCTATCGATTAAAGCTCTTTATTTATGCGGTTAATACGTGTGACAAATGAGCATTCAATGCTCGTAGTGTTTGTGCTGACTTTCTACTCAATTTACCCTGGCTGTGCTTTCTAGGATGGTAGTCGATCACCTGATCCATAATCCTTGATAAATTCCATCCATCTACACGTTGTCTCGAGTTAAGCTCATTTGCGGGTAAATACTTAAAATTTTGTGATGTTGTAGATGAAACACTTTTCTTACGTAAAGATAGTGTCTCCATATTTGAATGCAAACACAATGGCGGCCCGATTCCAAATCATGTGGCAGGGTAATTCTTTCATGTGGCTTAATTTACGCCTTGAAGCATAATCTACCACTACCCTGCATAAGGACACATCGAATTAGGCTAACGAAGCATCACTAAAGATCACATATTCTTTCTGTAGGTTGGTGCAGTGGGGCCAAGACCCTAGGTCGAGGAATGCTTTCAACTTTTCAAAACTAGCTTGACATTGTTCACTCCACTCAAATCTCACATTCTTTTGGACTAATCTCGTCATCAGGGCTACAGTCATCGAAAACCCTTTAACGAACCTTGTCACACCCCGGGTCCGTCCAGGCAGAATGGCGGATCCAGAACACAGTTTAAGGGCGGGACTATAAGCGGGACCCTTTACCTGCTTTATCAGACGTTGGTATGTCCAAGTCTTATAACTGTATCAACATATCATATACAAAACTCCAAAATAAAACTACCACCATAGTGGTGTTCACGGTCATTACATCTGTCTGATCCACGAGTCCCGTTTAATATACAAAAAACTAGACATTTACATTTACCAATCAGAGCGTAGAACCTACAGTGATGAACCCCTACTAGTGTGCTGGCCTAGTAGAATGCGGAAGATCAATGTCTCCTTCTTCTGTACCTTTGCTTTGCTCCTCTTTTTTCCTCTTCTTCTTCTTCCTCTTCCTCTTCTCCTCCCCCTTTGTCCCTGACCAGTGAGCTTTCTTGTTTGGAGACAAATGAGTTATTTTGTCTCCCTCCTTTATAATTCAACTTTATTTTATTTACCTTTAGTCCTCCTTCCATTCCATTAATTGCACTATACTTTATATTTATTTCCACTTTGGCCTCAATCTTTATCAACATGACTTTTATGCCCCTTTTTGACAATTTACAATTTTGTCCTTAAGTCTTGTACAATTTCCGGGTTTCTCAATTTCCATTTTTCGCATTTAATTTACGAAAAATTCAATTTATGCCTACAAAATACCTTAAACATGTGGAAAACGACTAGGGTATATTTCGGAGTGTTACAATTCTCCCCCCCTTAAAATAAATTTCGTCCTCGAAATTACACGAGCAGCGAAGAGTGGGGTAATGTACCCTCGACTATTCGATTGGTTCCCATCGCTTCTTCCATACCGTGATGTTGCCAAAACACGAGGGACTTGCTTGTTTCGTAATTGTCTTATTTCATGATCTAGAATAGCTTTCGGCTCTTCTTCGAAAGTGAAATCTTCTTGTACTTGTATATCTTGAATTGGTAATATGTGCGATGGGTCAAAACGATATCTCTGAAGCATAGACACATGGAATACATCGTGTAATTTGGCTAACTCGGAGGAGTGCGAAGCGATGCGCCTCTTGGTCCAACTCTTTCTAAAGTCGTAAGGGCCCGATGAATCTTGGACTCGGTTTCCTTTTCTTCCAAAGCAAAGTATCTTTTTCCACGAGATACTTTTAAAAACACTTTGTCTCAAACCATACTCTATATCCTTTCTCTTCAAATTAGCCAGACCTTTTTGTCATCATTGGCAACTTTTAATCTCTATTTGAATAATCTGAACTTTTTCTTCGAGTGTCTTTTACTAATTTGAGGACTGATAATCTGTGCCAGTTCATCTCACATCCAAACACATATAAGAGGTTCTACATCTTCTTCACATACAAAGCTTCGCATACGAGCCTTTTATCTTGGATTGATAAGCTACATTGACCTCGGAATTCCATGAGTGGAATATACCTATCAAACTTCTGGAAAATCTAAGACCATGACCGAAACATATCTTCAATACGAATAACTCTTCAATTTATCCGTCTATTTGTGCCAGTTCAGGCGGTGCTAAATTCAATCTGATGCAAAGTGCATTTGCCGCTCTTTCCCGGAACAGCGTAAGCCCAGGGATCCTGAGGCGGATACTATCGATAAGGGGTGCATATGTCGACGATCTCATGCACATAAGGTGCGCTAAGCGATCATGGGTAAGGTCAGTTGGATCGGTAGGAAGTGGCGAGACTTTGTCAATGCGCTCCTGATACCCGAGGCTGCATCATGATACTTCATTTTGGGTGAGGAAAAATCGGATACAAAATCCATAATGTCTTGTCCACTTCCATTGGGAATTGGAAGGGATTCGATAAACGGATGGTACTTGGTGTTCAGCTTTTGCTAGCGACGTGGACATTTAGACACATACTCGAAATGTCCCTTTTCATCCCTCTACCACAGTAAATCTTATTTCATATCTGTTTTATTTTATTACTTCAAGATGCATGGTAGCAGTGTGTGGCTTTCATATATTATCTTCTTTTCAAATCCATATCATTCAGAATTTACACATAATATGCTCTTGTACAACAAACCTCCACTTTTTTTCATCTATGGCAAAAATCAGTCTTGTCTCGATCTTACATTCATGAACCATCTCTTGTAACCCATCATTTTCTGACATTGGCTATCATTTTTTCTTAGTCGATGTCACTCAATTAGATAGCAGGCTCCATTGGGTGCAAGTCTCCAATCGTAATTTTTCAAGATTCGAGGCAAATCATTTTCTCTCAAGTATACCTTATACATTTGCTCAGGGGTGGTATTGATTATACGTCATGTCTTCAGCGTTCGATATTGATGTTTGCCTCAGAGTTTAGTCTTTTGAGTTAGCAAATGTTGGACTCTTATGATCGGTAGAAATTCCCTACAATTTTCTCCATATGTGGAGTGTCGCCAAATTTTCAAGCAAACACTATAGCTTTAACTCAGATCATGCGTGGGATAATTTTGCTCATAAGGCTCAATTGTGCGGAAGCATAAGCCACCACTTTCCCATCACATCAATACATCGAACCACATCCTCGAGCATCTTGGCCTGCTTTATGTAATCCTACCCGGTAATTTGAATCAACGGTGCTTCGACTAGTATTTCTTACCCAATCTTTTAAAAGCCCAGTTGGCATACCATCCTCAAACTTCACTCACCGGGGTCAATCTTATGGCGGATCACTATAGCGAAATCCTTGTACCGATCTCAGATAATAACCTGCTAAGCCCGAGCTTCTCACCTCGGTTTACATTTAAGGAGGTTTCCAATTCACAATTATTAGTACAATTGCTTCAATTTTCTTCCAGGTCCACTCTAATACCTTCTGCAGATACAATATGTCCTAGGAATGACACTTCGCGCTTAAGCGAAAATCACATTTACTTAACTTTGCAATAACTTGATTCTCTCACAAAGTTTGCAATACTATCCTCAAATAGTGTTCATGTTCTGTGCATCTTTAGGAATACACCGGGATGTCATCGATAAATACCACAACAAATTGATCCAAATAGGAGTGGAAACCCTATTCATCAAGTCCATAAATACGGCCAGGGCCTTAGTAAGCCGAATGGCGTGCCCAAAGCTTCATAGTGGCCATAACGGGTTGAAGCTGTTTCGGGACATCAACCTCTTTTACCCGGAGTTGATAATATCCCGATACATAGAATCTATCTTCAAAAGACACTTTTGCTCCCTTTCGGTTGATCCGAATAAATCCTACATTCTTGGCAACGGTACTTATTCTTAAGCGTACTTTGTTTATTTTCACTGTGATCGATGCACATAGAAAGAGTGCCATCTTTCTTCTTATGAATAAAAATAGGCACCACTGGGTGAGGCGCTAAGGTCGGATAAAACCCTTATCCAATAGCTCATGTAGTTGAGTCTTCAACTCTTTCAATTCAGTTGGAGCCATATGGTAAGGTGTCCTCGATATAGGAGTCGTTCATATGCAAGCTTCAATAGAGATCACTTTACTCTTCGGGTGGTACTCCCGGAATGCTCTTCGGGGAAACACATCAGAACTCCTTAATCACGGGAATATTTTCTAAGTTTGCCTTGCTCTCTTTGGAGTCAGAATTAAAGCAGGCTTCCTGACCTTTCTCCCGAGAAAGCGTCGGGCTTCGTAGCTAAAATAACTTCGATATTGATTAAGATCGGATTACCTTGTATTGTTACTTACGATAAGTCCAAGACATTTTAAGCGAGAATATTTTTCTTATCACAGTCAACTATGGCCCGATGTTTGGATAACCAATCCATTCCCAGGTCAAATCAAACTCATGAAAAGGCAAAGCAATTAGATCAGCGAGAATTCCCTATCACTTGGACCATTAAGGGGCCAATTCTTATACCTACGGTTGACTCCTGCCCACTATGCCCCCGAGGAGGACTTGTAACAAGCGGAGTCATAAGTACTGACTCTCACACGAAGGTATTTATCCTCATTTGTTCCATTACATATATATGAATGTGTAGAGCTGGATCAATTAATGCATACGGTCGATATGAGAGAGTGAGTACCGGCCAATAACCCGTATGTTCGGATCTTCCTGAGCTCTCATAGCGTGGCTCGTCTTTGAGACGTAGTAAGCGGGACAATTTCACAGATCTACGAAGCATTACCTTCAGCAGCGAGTCACTTCATCCCTCTACCCACTACTCACAGTGTATTGGAAATTTTGTTTGACCCTCCTCTACCACTTCCTTGAGGATTTCTAGAACTTCTTGATCCTCGCGGATAGTTGGCTATCACGTGATCGATGCTTCCACATCGGAAACAACCCCTAGTTACTCATCTGCAAATACCAAGATGATATTTATGGCAGTGCGGACATACATGTTTTTCCTCTCGACCGGAACTTTGTGTCATGGTAGGTCACTTGTCTGTACATTTTGTTGAACCACATCTTGAATTGACTTGTGACTCTCTGAGTCTTTTTCCCAGAGGAACCCTCTTAGAACTTTTTCTCTTTCTTTCTTTCTTGACTCTTCATTTCGGACTTCTCGATTTTATAGCCACTTGTGCCGGTGATAAAAATTGACGAGCTTGCTCAAGCGAAGTAACAGTGGTGAGGTGCCTTTTGATAGACTCATGTAAGCCCTCCTCAAGCGTCCACATCGAGATTTTAAGTAGAGCAGTTAGGTGCATATTTACTAAAGTAAATTGAGATTCTTTCTTATATTCGGCGTCATTTCCCTTGTCTTAAGTCGAGAATTTCTTCCATTTGACTCCTTGTAATCATCGACATACTTAAGTATTAAACTCGTGACGAAGTAGTCCGTGTGATGGATCACGGAAGTAGTGGATTTCTGCCGAAACCGACTTCCGCGATCATAAAAATTGCGCTCTGACGATGAAGCGCATATGTGACCTTTTGGTCCTGAGGACATCTCGCTTCATCTAGAGCCCGCTGAGTTTTCAAGCGAAACTTCGGCTTTATCGGACTCTTCCATACTTGTACCATGGAATTCTTCCACTCAATGCTTTCGTATTGAATCACTCGGAGCTCGAGGGGTTGTGAGTCGATCTAAGACCCTTACCATATCCTGAGAAATTTTTAACAATGCTCCAGTTGAAGCATTTTCATTTATCGTTGACTACGACGGACGAGCATATTGATCGAAAGTTGGCGCTTTATTGTTTAGTCTACAACTTCACGAGGTGGATCCGTTACAGGCGATACAGAAACAAAGATATCGCGTAGAGCGACACATTACTATGTGGGGTACATCGTAATCTAAGACTCTTTCGAGAAAAGCTAAACCTGAAACTCCGATACCCGACTTGTCACACCGTTCCGTCCAGGCCGAATGGCGGATTGACGAGGTTCGAAGCAGCGGACTATAAACTGGGACCCTTTACCTGCTTTATCAGACGTTGGTATGTCCAAGTCTTATAACTGTATCAACATATCATATATAAAAGTCCAAAATAAAACTACCACCGTAGTGGTGTTTACGATCCACGCCACATACGATCCTGAGTCCATTTATATACAAAAACTGAGCATTTACATTTACTATTGAAGCCTTGAACTGGAGTGATGAACCCCCCACTAGTGTCTTGGCCGAGTGCGGAAGATCAATGTCTCCTTCTTCTGTACCTTTGCTTTGCTCCTCTTTCTTCCTCTTCTTCTTCTTCCTCTTCCTCTTCTCCTCCTTTGTCCCAACCCGTATGAGCTTTCTTGTTTAGGGACAAAAATGAGTTATTTTTGTCTCCCTCCCCTTTTTATAATTCAACTTTATTTTATTTGCCTTTTAGTCCTCCTTCATTCCATTAATTGCACTTTATGCTATGTTCCCTTTGGCCTCCAATCTTATCAACTTATGATTTTTATGTCCCCTTTTTGACAATTTACAATTTTGTCCTTAAGTCTTGTACAATTTTCGGGTTTCTCAATTTCCATTTTTCGCATTTAATTTACGAAAAATTCAATTTATGCCTACAAAATACCCTAAACATGTGGAAAGCGGTAGGGGTTTATTTGAGTGTCCTGAAGCCTTACGTAGTAACTTGCCAAACTGGAAACTATACTTAAGTGACATTTCTCGTGTAGTTTCCATTCAAAGAATCACTCTATATACTTGGATCCTACTAATTCCATAGCCACGATACAATGTGTCGAATGACACTTCCCTCGGCAAAATTCTGCCTTCATTTTTGCATACAATTGTTCCTTTCTCTCGGGTTTAGCACTACTTGAAGGTGCGTATCATGATCTTCTCGATCCTTTGAATGCGAATGTCATCTATAAACACCATGACAAGTAGATCTACAAAGCTTTCAGTCTGAGGTGAGGAGGTTGAGTGAACAAGGAAAAAGAAAATGGAAACTTGAGCTGTAAAGAAGGCGTGCTTGCGGGTGAAGTAAGCTAGAATGAGAAGAGGGGGTGTTGAAGACTACCTAGAGCAACCAGTGCTCTCCCTCAAGGCTAAAGAAGATACATTGCTGCTCGAGAGCGGAGCGAAAGAGGGAGCATGGCAATTTGAAGAATGAGGAGTAGCACATCGGAGTATATTATCCTTGTTGATAGAGATGAAAATAAAGGAGATGGCGAGTTCGGAGAAGAAATTAGGTGGAGAGATGAAGCGATAATTGTAGAGAATGAAAAAGAGAGAAAACCTAGCGGCAAAGTTCCAACGGAATGAAGTAGAAGAGTTATCAAACAGGGACAAGGCATTGAGGGTTGAACTTAAAGAAAGAGAAACAACCTTTGTGCAGGATTAGCTGAAGAGGGATCGAGAGCTCATCAAGCTGATGGAGGTCAGGGAGAAGGAAATATAGTAGAACTTGCTTCAGAAGGCTAAAGCCTTTAGATATTTTTACAAGGAACACCAGAAATAAACTAACCATCCAAATAAGGGATGAAGAGCTAGAGTCCATCTTGAATTATAAGGAGAAATTATGGATAGAGAGCATAGATTTGGTGAACCAGAACCTTGTAAAGATGTATCAAGCCTAAGGTGAATTTGAGCAATCCCCGAACTCCATTGGGAAAAGGTAAAGTAAGCTCATCAAGAAAAACATAAGGATGCAAGAGTGGAATCTCTTTGTGAGGGGCTCGAGAGGGCTTAACTCCAGCAGGAACACTCCGTTTCCTAAGTTCACATCCTCGGAAATGCAGGATTCTGAGTTTGGAAGTAGTGAACCTCAAGCCCTCAGATCTCAATCACATAGGAAAAGAGGTATCTCCTCCCCATCCTTCTTTCTTTCTCTCTCTTCTCTATCATTCTTTATCTTGTCTTGTAAACTTGACATAATGTAATTGTTTCCTCTTTCTGATCTTGAAGCGGTTTGAAAATTTTGTCTTAAAATTTTCTTGTTTGTTATTATCTTTTAATTTTGCAATCTTGGGAATGTTAATAAAATCTGGAACTTGTGTTTGTTGGTGAATAAAGGAGAATTCAGAATGTTGATTGTATGAAAGGTGCAAGTTGAATGTTGTTAGATGACATGTCATATTTTTTGAGTAAATGTTGTATTGGCTTGTTTGAAGACTTTAAGAAATTTGATGAAATATTGGTGTTAATGTGGTATACCTAATGAACTAAATGACTCAATCATAATGAAATGTAAAGGGAATAATAACACAACAAATTGTTGTAAAACAGAATTGGCTGAAGTCTTAATTACCGTGGGATAAGTTGTGATGTCAATAATAAAGCTAAACTTTTAGATTATTGGCGGAATTGAAATCAGCGTTAATGAAAGTTGTTAATTCTAGTCAAGTGAAATATCTGATCGAGAAAATGACTACACTAGCACATTGGTCAAAAGTACCTCAAAACTTATTGTGCTTGGGTTAGGAAAATCGTATGGGACTTATTATCATAAATCTTTAAAGAGTCCTAGAACTTGTTGCATTATTTTTCAAGGCGAAATCTAAACATCACAGCCAGCAGAAGATGATTTAGGCCATCATTAGACAAGTTTAGACTTTCAAAAGCCTACCCTTGATATGGTATGAGAATATACCTTAGTACCTACTTTTGAACCTTCATCTTCTTTCATCATCACAACCAAAAGAAGCCTTCACCCTTCCTTAAATTCTACCTTATAGTAAAGAATCCTTAAATTGCCTAAAACTGCAAATAAGTGCAGAAGAAATGAGAAAAATGATAAGTTTGGGGGAGTGCAAGTTTGAATTGAAAAAAAGAAAGAGGAGAATAAAGGATGAGAATGGAAGACAATTAAGAAAAAGTTGTGCTAGAAGAGGTGCAAAACAGAAAACTGAGAAGTTGAAAAGGATGAAAGTTAGAAGGTGTGAGTTTTACCACAACTACTAACCTTAAGGCTTATTAAGTCCTTAGGGGTGTTCTACACCTAGTACTTACTAATACCAAGCGGTATGGGGGCTACTGACCCAGCTTGCTAAAGGGGTTGTAAAGCTTAAAAGGTAAAACATTGCACCACTACAAATCTGAAACAAAATGGAAGATTCTTGCGAGATTAAATAGTGGTAGAGCAAAATAAAAATGCAAAGCGAAAAGGAGGAAAGACGAGAAAATGTACCGTCTCTTGGTTTTGGGGATGTTTGAAGGAGCTAGTTTAGTTGAAAAGAATGCGGAGTTGGGTATACTTGAGCCTAAAATGTCTAGTCATACGAAGTACCCTAACCATTCATTACAAGCTCAAAGACTGTTGTTGCTGATTATGAGGGATGTGTTATGTCTACATTAGTAGAGAATAATATGACCAATAAGCCTATAGAACTTAAAATTACTCTAACAGAATTGTCACTTTGTAAAGTAACTCTCAAAAGGCTACTTAGTCTGCAAGTCAGTTATAAAGGGAAGACTAATACACACTCACATAGTCGGGGTATATATGTTTGTTAACTATGAATTATATGCTACATTAAATGATTTAAAATGGAAATTCTCAGAATTTTGAAAGTGAAGCCTGATTAGAGTTGATGTCACAACTGAAATAATACTCAAGCCTAAATGCTGATAAGATTTGAAAGATGAATTGATTGAAAAATGACCTCAAAAATTGATTCTCATTGTTTGAGGACAAACAAATATCATTTTCTTTGCTTGAGGACAAACAAAACTTTAAGTTTGGGGGAGTTTGATGAGTCTATAACTCATCCATTTTTCAAGAATATTTCAGGTTTAAAAGTTTAGTTTAGTGCAGAATTATGGAGCTTTCACCCAAAAATGTTGTTTTGTAGAAATTTAAAGGAAATAAGCAGAATTCAGCAGAAAAAGGAGTAGAAGTCAGCATGGTGCAAAGAAAATGCCAATGTCGTAACATTATGTGGAGAAAGTCTTGAATCTATGGCAATGTCGCGACATCAGCTAGAGAGAAGTAATCTGAAATGTCGACATCATAAACAACTCAATGATCAAATTATGTTAAGCCATTCAATGTGACATCGCATTAACATGGTTGTGACATCGGTGAGGAAGGGAAGGACTACATCGTTTAAATGTCGCAGCATTAAAACGATGTCGCGACATTTAGCCAAAGCTTGAATACTGAAGACCATCACAACCAATGTCGCGACATAGGATAGGCAATGTCGCGACAGTCAATCAAGGAAGCCTGAATGGTGAGACAAGTCAAATGTTGCGACATAGAATAAATGTCACGACATCAACTAAAAACATTGGCAAAGGGACTTCAAAGCAACCATATCAAATGTCGCGACATTAGAGCAGAAATGTCTCGACATTAGAGCAGAAATGTCTCGACATTAGAGCAAAAATGTCGCAACATTAGATCAAAAATGTCGCGACATCAGCAATGGATCGAGACTCTGAAGCAATGTCGCGACATGACAAAGTGACCAACATGTCGCGTCGTGACATCAATTCCAAGCAGCCTAAATAGTGAAATCAGTCCAATGTTGTGACATCGAATAAATGTTGAAACATTATGTGGAGACATTGGGAAGGGTAATAGAAGCGGTGTCGCGACATGACAATAGTGTCGTGACGTGACCTGAGATGATCCGCAAAGTGAAATGACCCGATTTCGCGACATCGATTCCCAGCAATGTTGTGACATCGGTGCAAGTATGTACTGAAGTATTGTGACATCGGTTCGGCAATGTTGCGACATCGATTGCAAGTATGTACTAGCGGTGACATGGATTCCAACAATGTCGTGACGTAGAGGCGATATCATGACTTACAATTAAATGTCATAACACGAAATTGCGCGGTGTCACGACATGAGATTAATCTACAACAATGTATTCCCATGTCGAGACATCATCTTAACATGGACTTCGACAACGGAAAATGAGAAGTGTTAAACAAATTTTTTTATGTCGCGACATCGAGCTGCGACCTGGCCTGCAGGCAACTACGATGTCGCGACATCATCATGACATCACCAGACGATAGTAGCTAGGGTAGCAATTTTAGGCTTTCCAAAGTGCGTGATTCTCACCTCATTTTTAGGGCCCAAGACTTGAGCCTATAAATAGAAGCTTTTGGGGAGTAGTGCGCAGCTTTTAGTAGCTTTCATCAAGCCTTTGTGCTTTTTGGGAAAGTTGAAGTCTCATTGTGTATATATATATATATATATATATATATATATATATACCTATATATATATATATATATATATATATATATATATATATATATATATATATATATTTTATTTGTTTCTAGATTCAAATTCGTTTTGGATTAGAGTAGTGATATGAACTGAAATTCCGAGTTGGTGTTCAAGTAAATCGAGTTTCATTTATGCCTGAACTTAGATACAATCTGGAATTTATTTTGGAACTCATTTTTCTTCAGTTTTGATTACAATCTAAATGAATTTGTTTAATCAACTAGTCATTGTGATTTGTAATCCAGATTTGAAAGGGTAAGCTCCTTTTGGAAGAATATTTTGTTGGGATTATTGTTTGCAAGAGTTAATGTTGTTTTGGTTGAGAAAATTGGAGTGATTTAATTGGTATTACTCTTACATTGAGTTGTTCTGAATATTAGTGTTTGGTATCCAAAAAGAGCCGTATCATTGTTTTGATTTCCAGGAATCCATCTGAGTGACACGGAGATGAGACTACATGAGAATAATGATCATTAACTTATGGATACATTTACACTAATATTATATGAAATGTGGACTTTGGGATTACCTTGATATATCACTAGTGATGATCTAACCTCACCTTTCAAGGCTCTCTCTGGTGACAATAGGAATGTGTGCGAGGCATAAAGTCCTGCTAGTCACAGCAGCAATCCTGAGAGGTTTCATGAGTGGGAGGAATAACTTGTAGAGGTGTTGGGCGAGAAACTAATCAAGGGAAGAAGAATTCTTGTCTAATTGATAGTTGAGATATCTTTTATTTTGGAAGGGCTTGCAATTTCTGTTCATGAAGCAAGCAATTTCAGTCTAGAAATGGCGTAAGCATTGAAAGGAAAAATATTTAGATCTTAAAAGAGGAACAAATCCTACAAGTAACTTTTCATACCCATTGTCTAGAGATAGAAATGTGGTAATCTGAATAGTGAAATGTATAAAGCTAGGAGAGATCCATTTATATACAAATATATTCTTGGACAACTCTAAGGTTCGCATCCATTACATTATCTTAATTAGAACTTGCAAAGATATGACTACAACACTGTTTTTCTTCCCATATGTTTCAGTTCATAGTAGCTCTCTAATCATGTAGTTTAGAAATTTCATTTATGGTTTATTCTTTCATTTTTTACTTAAAAAGTCAAATCTATCTCGAGAATCAGGAAATTCAAATAGTAAGAATCTTTAATAGTGAGGGTAGTTAATCTTTAAATTTTTCTAATTGATCCTCGTGGGAATGATATTTGGACTCAGAATCCACTGTATTACTTGTATGGCCTCTGCACTTGCAGTGATATAAACCAACCCAATTTTCAAATGAGACAATTTACCTAGAAGGCAAAAAACATATTTTATATCTTGGGTCTCAACAAGTTTTTGGCACAACTCTTGGGGATTTTAGTTAGTCTTTGGTAGCAGTGTTGAAAAAATGGTCAACAATAATGGCCTTGAAATTTTGGACAAGTCCTTTATAAACCTTCTATAAAATCCAGCATGTCTCAAAAAACTTATAATCCCTTTGACTATAGTAGGTGGCATCAAACTTTCAATAACAGAATCCTTTGCTTGGTCAACCTCAAGTCCAATTGTATAAATTTTATGTCCTAAGACAATACCTTCAAGTACCATAAAATGGCATTTCTCTCAATTAAGAGCTAGATTCTTATCTTGGCACCTTTGAAGTACAGTCTCTAAATTTCCTAGGCAATTCTCAATACTGCTTCCATAAACTAAAGTCATCCATGAAGATTTCCATAACCTTCTCCACCGTCGGAAGATGGATCATACACCTTTGAAAGGTGGCAGGAGCATTACATGTCCAAATGGCATCCTTCTAAAGGCAAAGTGCCATAAGGACATGTAAAGGTAGTCTTCTCTTGGTTCTCAGGGGCTAAGTCAATCTGATTATACCCAGAATATCCATTAAGAAAACAAAAATGAGAGTGTCATGCCAACTTATCCAGCATTTGATTAATAAAAGGTAAAGGGATAGTGATCATTTATGGTGGTAGTGTTCAATTTCCTATAGTCAATTCATACCCTCCGTCGAGTCCACGATTCTTGTTGGAATTAGCTCATTCTTCTCATTTCGTTATTTGTGAATCCACCCTTCTTGGGAACCACGTAGGCCCAGGCTCTCCCAGAAATTTGTTTGAGATTGCATAAATAAATCATGCATTTAGCCATTTAAGCACTTCTTTTTTGACAACTTATTTCATAACTGGATTCAGTCTTCTTTGATGTTCAATTGATGTTCTTTCATTCTCCACTAAGATGATTTTATGCATGCAAATTGATGGACTGATCCCTTTCAAATCTTCCACTGACTAGGCTATGGATTCTTTATGTTTTCTGAGAATTTTAATCACTTTTTGCTCTTTCTCTTCTATCAAGTCAGTTGCTATGATTACAAGTTGTGATCTTTCAACTCCTAAGAAGGCATATTTTAGGTCTTTGGGTAATTCTTTAGGAATTAACCCCTCAAAACTTTTTTCTATCTCCTGTACTTTCTCTTTATTGTTGCTTGATTTTTGCTTTCTCTTTATTCAGACTTAAGACTATTTCTTTTAATTCAACACTAGTATTAAGACATTCAGTATCAAGATCCTCAATATACTGGAAATTCATCATCTTTTCATTCATTGAATCTCGATTCTTTAATCATCATCCGAGTTAGACTAATGAACTACATTTTCACCAACTCTTACATTGACTTTTTCAAATTAAGTGCTTCAAGCTGCGATTCAGAGTGAAGTGTACTTCTTCATCTCCCACCTGAGGTGAGTTCTCCTTTCTTCATCAATCAAGGCTGCTCGGGTGGCGAAATGGTTTGTGATAGTGGAACTTATTTGTCTTCCTAAATATCTATCACAACAAAGTCCATAGGGAAAATAAATTTTCCCACCTTGATTAGTAGATCTTCTAGTATACCCTCTAGCTGAGCCATAGTTTTGTTTGCCATCTGTAGAGTCATAGCTATAGAAGTAAGCTTCCCTAAACGGAGTCTTTTCACCATAGATAATGGCATCAAATTGATGCTTACTCCTGAATCAAATAAAGCTCTTCCAAACTCATAATTCCCTATGGTGTAGGGAATGGTGAAGTTTCTTGGATTCTGCATCTTCAATGGCATGTTCTTCTGGATCACGACACTGCAAGTTGCTTATAGGCTTACCACTCCTTCTTTATCAAACTTCACTTTTCTTACTTTCGGGATGTCCTTCGTAAACTTGGCATAATGAGGCATTTAAGTCAATGTCTCAACAGAGAGATGTTGATCTCTATTTTCTTGAACATGTTCAAGAATTTAGAGAATTGATCATCCAACTTAAATTTCTGCAGTTTATGAGGAATGGAGACTCTTGAGGTTGATAACCTTGCACCTCCTCCCTTGGCACCGGTTTCCCTCTTCAATTTCTTTACTCTTCTTGCACCTTTGATTTCTCACTTTCCCTCATGGTTATGTTACCCGTTCGACTTGTTCTTTTATCGGTTTAGTTACTCTTCATTCTCATTCAAGTTAATCTCATATTCTTCTATTTTATGCAATTCTCTACCACTTGTAAGTGTTATAGCCATGTAATCCTTGGGATTCTTCTTGGTATCACTAAGGAAAGAATCCCTAGACTGATTTTGCATAGATAGGGCCAACTGGCCTACTTGAGTCTCAGTTTTTCGAGAGATGCATTAGTGTTGGCTAAAACATAGTTTAATGTTTGCCTAAAAATGCTTTCTTAGCTCAGCAAACTACTACTCACGTATGTTCGACAGTCTTCTTTCCCTTTCATGAGCTTAGCATGTCCTCCAGAATTGCAGGATCTCCTCGATTCTCTACTCTGTGCTTCCCCTTCTTTGTTGTCTTTAGAAACCATGTGGAGCATAATTTTGCTGGAAATTTTGCATTGGCCTTAGACCTGCTGCACTCCACTTCCATATAACAGGTTTTCATGGTTCCTTAAGGCTAGTGTGTAGTGGGTTGGAAGATTGTTGTTTGGCTTGAAGTTGTAGCTCCTACTGCCATTGACATACTGAGCTTCCTCTACTTGATAAGGACCCTCATGAGCTAGTCCCTCATCAGTAATACTTTTCTGCTCACTTTCTTCCACAGTTCCCACTTCATGTGCTAAATGAACTCCTCTGTCCTGATTATCCAATCTGCTCATCAGTGCATCTAGTTTAGCCCATTACGATCCCATGTTGTCGCTCAATCACACCTCCTCTCAATCCATTGTTGCTCCCTGAAGCTTCAGATGGAGCTTTGTAGTTGCTCTTATCCAAATCTTCAATGAGCTGATTAGCCTCTTTAACACTCTTCCTCTTGAATGCACTACCAAAGCTTTCATCGATGATACCTTTGAATTGTAGTTCATGGCATGTGATAAGATTATCCATTAGTGTCATTTTTTTCTATGCCATGCATTGGCCATCTTCTCGATGGTTGCTTGTATCTCTCCCCAAGCATTGTAGAATCTCATTTCTTTCTGTTTGAATCTGATGATTACTCCTCTCTACGAGTGAGCCCCGAAGGGACAAATCTACTCAGATGGCTTCTATCGGCTCCTCCCGGTAATGTTGATTGATCCATATGGTAGGGACTGAATCAAGCTGGTTGTTGTGTCGTCGGTGAAAATGGTAACGGTGAGCTTTATCACATCAGTTAACCCCATTCAGCTTATTTATGTTGCCGTCCTGAAATCTACCCAAATGCTCATTGGGATCCTCATTAGGATGCCCTGTGAACTAGTTCTGCTGAACCATGGTGATGAGTGCAAGCTTCAACTCAAAGTTGTTTGCTTCTATTTTAGATTGCTTAACTGCAGAATACTCATCCCTAATGATAGGTCTCTAGAAGTCTTTCATTTGTTCTACGTCTCGAGGTCTTTCTACTCTTCTTTGCTGGCACATTCTGATTAGCTTCTCTTTCATCTGCCATCAGTGTTGCTTATGCTATTCTCACTTTCTTTAAATTTCTCAGTGTTCTCTCTAGCTCGATGTCAATGGTAAAAGTTTTCTTCTAATATACATTGCATGTAGAATGGCTGGAAATGATAATACACTTGAAGTAAATAAGATCATTGACAACTAAAATGCATTATGATAAGCTCAATGAGAATCGGTAATTGAATAAAAAACACTCTGATTAAAACTATTTTGTAAATTTTTTCTAAAAATAAATGAAAAATGTCCAAACTAGCAACTCTCTTTTTGGTTGGAATATCGAACCATAAATTTTACTTCAATCCTTGGTAACGGCGCCAAAAACTTGATTGACTGATTTTTAATAGACCAAAAACTAATTGATTTTTAACACTGTTACCAAGTACTAATCAGTCCCAGTGATAATCTTTGACTTGTTTGACTATGTATGTAAAAATTGTTTTACGCTATTGTTTGGCAAAAATGTATAATTAAAACTCATTTTGGTCTAAATCCTTTGCAAGTGCATAGGTCCTCCTAGTAATAAAGTGAACTCTATAAGTCTAGATCTATCATTGCCCACAAGATTGATTCAGAAAATCTAAAGATCAACTACCCCTACTACTCATGATCATCACTATTTGAACCTCTAAATGGAAGTTTGATCTGTTTAAAATAATTTGAATGAAAGGATGGATGAATAAATGTTTTTTTTTAAGAAAGAAAAATAAATTCTAATAGAATCATAGATTTCTCTAAGTAGAAATATCTGGGATTAAAATCGAGTGTTAGGATGTTCAATTTGTGAAGGGTTAAAAAACAAATCTTGTTGGGAATAACGGCTTCTGGATTTACCCGAAGCGAGTGGTATAGTCTTGAAGCCCACCTCCCACGACACTTCTGCATTTCACTAATTAGCTAACATGTTCTCGCAGTCCCGTGGGACTAATTAGCTACTTTTAGGATTTGATACTCTTTAAGATTTTGTTGTTTTTCCTTTATAATACTTCACAATCATTTCTTAGGACTAAAGATTGCTTTGCCTATATCTGACCTTAGAGATTTAATTGGTATCTCGACATTGTTCAATACAATTCTCTCAGCCAGTTAGAATCTCATTCTTGAGTTGAATATTCTATTGATTAAAATGAAACCAATAAGGATTTAAGCGATATCTCATTAAAATGGTCCTTATTCTCGAAACCACTCTTTTGAGTATCTTGAAGGAACCTTGAAGTCGAAGTTAGGAACTTCACCTATGATATATCAAAGTGATACTTAGAGTACATTAGTTCCCACAATATTAATTAATTTTCCCCAAGTTACTACTCTTTGCTTTCAAGTCGTCCATCTCTGTATAGGGATCTCTGAATTAGAGCATGGTCTGACTCTTTACGGGTATAGAGCGTGATAGAACAACTCATTACATACTTCGATTACCCGATTAAATCAATTCGGATTTCATGCCCGAAACGTGTTAGTGCACAAATGATGTCAAACACAAATCCTTTCCCGGCAGCCTAGCCTTCCATCTGCAATCTGATGTGATGACTAATTGATTAGAAAAATTCTGAATAAATGAATTTCGGAAGAAAATTTCCTAAATTTCACTACGAGTTCAAACATAGTAGCGCTTGGTTACAAATGATCCGACTCAAAATTTCATCATAGATCTACCTCTTCTCTAAAAGAAAAACCAAAAGAATATATACAAAGAGACTTCCTTTTCAAAAAGCTAAAAGTGGTTAAAATTTCTTTGAAAAGCTCTTGATCTGAAAGATATCATTTGTTGCCACAGCTCTTTACATTTATAGGGCTCATAATTGTTTGGTCAGAATTCTAGGCTAGAATTGTGGATTTCAATGCGGGAGCCCGAGTTTTTTGTCTTTGTTGCGACAATGTTGGTACATGTCGCGTGCCACTATGTTGAATAATCCTTGGCCGTGTCGTGACATTGGATTTGTCTATGCATCTTTGGCCTTTGAAGCTTCATTGTCGTAGCAAAGTTGCGAAATGTCGCGAAATCCATGCAGTCTTTATCTTTCTATTCTTTGTTGTGAGTTTGTCGCAGCCAATCTGAATAACATTCTTCTTGAGTCATTTTGTGACAAACTTTTCAAATGTCGCGACAAAGTTTCCTATATGTCTAAAGTCTCTTTTCCATAATTGTCATAACAATGAAGAAATATCCTTTGACATTGTTCTTTTCCCTATCCTCAGGTGTGTCATGACATACTTTGGAAATGTCGCAGCAGCGTTTAGGCCCGATTTCACCTTGTAACTATCAACTATCGTAACATAAGTTTGGCGCTCTATTATAGCTTCATGCCCCGTGATTGTTAGTCTTCGAAGTGTCAAGCCATACGGAACTTGCTTAAAATAAACTCTTAATGAACTACGTCTACTTATGTCGCGAACAATCTTGCTTATCACATTCGCCTTTCATTATGCCCTTCTTCACTATGTTGCAAATCTAAGAACCTGATATCACAAACATTAGTAAGTGCGGGTTTCGCGGTTTCGCCATCTGTCGCATCTTTCATCAAGGTAAATAATGCGTTTTTCCTCGCTCTCGCTTCTTTCATAGATATAAAGCTTCGCAAATGTCACGACATTTTTTATTGTCTTCTTCTTTAACTATGTCACTTATTATTTTGATGTTTCAATGTTCGTTACCATTTTCCTCTGGGTTTTACGCAATGACAAAGCCTTGAAAATGATGGCTAATTCTTTTAGTCGTTTCGCTTGTCCAGGTCACATGAATAAATAGAAATCTCATAAACTCTCTTTGCCTTTCACAACTTTATGTCGCACATTGTTGAGAACTGTCACCATATTCTTTAATCGTGGCTTTTGGACAATCTTCATGCCTTTTTGTTACATTAAAATTTGATTATCGCTGGGCAAACTCTCTTTGATGTTCAACTTTTGTCACGACATGATTTGAAAATGTTACGACATTTTCCATCTTTCTGCCTTAACCATTTTTGCTGCTTTTCTTGATGCTTTTTGCTTCTTTTGCTTTAAAACCTTGCAAAACACAATTCTGAGTGAAAATTCTATGATTCTTCATTAAATGGGACCTTAAACTCTCAAAAACGCAAGAAAATTGGACTTAAAAATGATGAGTTTTGGACTCATCACTACAAAGCTAGGCTTATGGCTAAAGGCAATTGTCAAAGACAAGAAGTTGACTATGAGGAGACTTTTAGTCCCGTAGCAATGCTTAAATCCATAAGGATCCTTCTAGCCATTAGACATTGCTGCTCATTATGATTAAGAGATATGGCAAATGGATGTGAAGACAGATTTCCTTAATGGAAACCTTTCTGAGGATGTGTATATGATACAACCATAAGGTTTTACATCTAAAGAAGGCAATAAAGTATGCAAGCTTCAAAAATCCATTTAGGGATTGAAGAATCTGGGAGTTGGAACATTCGATTTGATGAGACAATCAAAGAGCTCGGGTCACAAAATCGATTTAGAAGCCAGGTATAATAAGGTCATGGAGTGGCTATATCATGTTCCTTGTGTTGTAAGGTGATGACAAACTACTTAAAGGAAACAATGTCTCGGTTTTACAATCTGACAAAATTTGGTTATCCAAGAATTTCTCCATGAAAGACCTTAAAGAAACGACCTACGTCTTAGGGATTAAGATCTATAGAGACCCAATGGGACGTATCGAGCATACGATATTTTCTTTATGGTAAACAAGGTATGCGTGTCCCTGCCTCTCTCTATCAATCTCTATTATCTTCAGTCACTTCACTCCTCAAATGTAATCGAGGCCTACTTTTATAAATTTATTTAGATTACATAGGATTATGTTAGATTAAAGATGCAAAGGAACAAGGAGTAGAAGGAGGCACCATTGATTAGTGCCCAAAAAGTGCTATTTTGAACCCTATTTATTATAGGTTTTGAGTGCTAGATACTAATCATTCAATTAACCCGATTTGTACATTGTTGTCCCTACTATTCCACTCGACGATTTGATGAAAATTTTGCAGCTACAGCTAATCACAAAGCCAAAATTGTCAGAGGTCGATCCAAACATAGTACTCCGAAATAAACTCAACACGTAGATCAGACCAAGAGGAAAGAAGAGCGTAAAATAGAAGAAAATGAAGTAGGAGCACCGAACGCAGTCAACATCGATGAACAATGCCAAAGAAGGGAAATTTCGCATAATCGAAATTTCGCCATATGCTTAAAATTTCAGCTTGTAGTTGAAAATGCTCATTCTCGCTTTTATCGCTTGTCTTCAAACGACTTTGGTTAATTTCATTTCTACCCTGTAATACCTTGTTTTGGTTTGCTTCTTGCAATTTCTCATTCAGCACTATATAAGCTAGTCGTCTTCGTAAAATCAATCACTTTGCAATAATTTTTCGGCAGCTTTTTTAGCCTCCCGCTAAAGCTTCACGGCCATTTCTTTCCCTTTTTTCTCATTTTCCTGGGTACCAAAACACCTCCCGAGATGACAACTTTATGATGGTTGGCTAAAAACCCGCTATTCCTGAAGAGGAAGGCCACGCGCAAGAACCAGCAGTCAGTCCAAACAAACATCCATCCACTTAGTCTCCTTCAACAAACTCTTAGATTCACCTTGAATGACCTCAGATGGTGGACCTTTGTCTGATGACATAGATCCACCGAGACCATTAGTTACCCCCTCTATTAATCATCGTAGCGTGAGTTAGAGATCATTTTGCACCGTCGACTAAAGGAATGATCAGAATGTCGCTTTTTCAAAAGGGAAACTTAGGTTTAGTTTTTAAAGCCAAATGAAGATCCGGCTCGAATGACTATAGTCATCCTCCCAACGCGAGGAAATGACCTCGAGGACCCCTCACCGCTCTAGAATCCTAAGCCCAAAGATCCTCGAGATACTAAGGAGACATCTTTTATTCTTTTTCTTATTTCACTTCAGTTTATTTCCAGTTTTCACCTTCAAAACCCCCATTGTTTTTAGCAAACCTTAAAATCCAAATTGAATTCACCAATTTTGGCCTTCACTGTTAGCCATTTGCATAAAGAAAACTCCATCCCCAGAACACGATCTCTGAGCCACTATAATGCAAAGAGTTACGCTACTTCAGTGAGTGAGGAATTTAGGTATAAATCTTGTTGATTCCAAGACCTCATCGTGGCACTAATCAATGGCGCCGTTGCCTGGGATGCAGGTCAAGTGAATTTGACGTTTGTCGTGGGACCACTGTGATCTTCATCACAAGCTCGTGAAATTTTCCTCTTTATTATTCACCGCGCTTGGGCATACTCACTCATATAAAAAGAGTCGCCGCAGATTTGTTTCTCGGGTTGCTCTGCTTTGTTGCAGAACCATTTAGTGGATTAAAATTTACAGGCAGTTCAAGACAGTTCCTTGTGGAAAATTGACTCCGTGGATCAAATGGAACACCTAGAGGGAGAATACAATTTCAATACAATCAATGGAGAGAAACCCTAGAAAAAGCACTGTCAATGAGGGATTACAAGAACTTCCATGGCAAATAAGAACCTCAGAGAGAAATCCAAACCCATGTAGTCTATGAGGGAATATGTGAGACCAATGGACGAGTACACCCTCCATAAGTGTTACCTCAACTTACGGACTCCACAATCTGCAAAGATGCCTGTCTCAGTTCAACCACTACACCAATCTCCCACTGAAAGGTTAATTCCCAGACCCACCAAACTCGGGTGGTGTGATGTCATCAGGAAGAAATTGCATTGCCACCAATGCCCAATTGAGTCAAAAATCATACTACAGAACTCCTTGACCAAAAATTCGATGGGCTTCAAAGTGAATGGATAAGAAAATCGACAACTTGCGTTGTTCAATTTTGCTGCCAGCCTTGATCATCAAGCAGGGAAGAGTCACAGTGAAGAGTGCCTAAGTGACACCATGGTGGAGGAGCCAGGTTCAGCGCAAACCCACAAGAAGGCCTCGTAGAAATCTAAACTCGCATCAAGGCCGCGCCTCCATTATATGGGAGAAGAAGGAAGCAACCTCCCCATTGTTAACTAAGGAGAGCAAAGTGGGATAGGAAAAACCCGCCGTGAAGGGAACTGAGCCTATCATCCAACCATTCCCCATAAATCAGATTCCAAGGCTAATGTCAAATTCTAAAAACAGCCACATTGAAGATCTTCTCCTTAGACCAAGTGTACATTTTCCTTTCACACCAAGATACACCTGAACACCTCGGGCACCCGCTCCCAAAGCCGAGTCCATCCCATCAGACTGCCGGTACACTTCAAGAAGCAGCCTCTCAAGTGTGTGTCGCCAAGACAAACAAAGTAAATCATCGTTCAAATACATAAATGATAAACAAACTACATCTAAAGCCCTAGAAAACAAGATTAGCTCATGGGGAGGAGAAATACAACCAAAGAAAAGAGAGAAAACATAAAGAGGAAGAGAAATAGCCTATATAGAAGATGAAATGCTCAATCTCCTCTTCAAATCTTCCTCTTCTTCTTCAATCTTCTTCCTTCCCCTAAAGAAAGTTGTGCCCTAGGGTTTAGAAACCGTAGGGGCTTCCCTCTTTGTAGCTAAGAGAATCCATGTCCTTGCTCCCACTAACTCCTTAAATCCAAAGGAAAAAGTCATATATACACTCAAAATCGTCAAAATGGGCCTAAAAAATGGAAAATAATTTCGAAGTCGCGTAGTACCCAAGGCTATGACACTCAGAAGATATGTCACGAATTTCAATTTAAATATAGCTTCCAAAATCTTCAGTAAGACAACATCATGGTTGAGATCGCGAATACTACGCCACAACTTCACCGAGAGCAGGCTCACACCAGAAGAAGGAACTTCAAATCTTAACCCGGTCAGCGACCACACCGAGGGCTCGATTCCACTGTATTGTAAATCGTGATCCCGGTGACTTTACTATCTCGAATTTACGAGATATCGGGCCCACAAAGTTGACCTTTCTCGCCGCACCTACCTCGATTAGAGTATTCCCAGTCATCAGGTTGTTCCAAGTCGCACCATGGGTCTCTTTCACTTATTTTCTTCTTATTTCATCAATTGCTTGCTTTTGTCTCGCTTTTCTTTGTTTATGCAAAATACATAGCTATAGGGGGTTAGACATGAAAATAACTAAAAGGAGTGCTTAGTTAGCATCAAAATCATGATTTATGCTATATTTTGCACTAAATAATGCTAACCTAAAGCACACCTAACAATGTACACATGTCAAAGAGTTGATAACTTGACGATAGTGCATACATCAATCAGTTGATAGCACTAGTTTTGATAATTGCAAGTAGATCTCACTGTACATTTCATACTACCTTAACTGAGGTGACCCAGGCTATGAAAACCCATATAGATCTCTCAAAGTTCATAGTGAGGGCTATGAGTCCTCTATAAAATAGTAAAGAATGATAATATGTTTATTAAAGTCGCACAATCTATATTTCAAGTACAATCTAACAATATCTCTTTTACTTCTAGGTTGTTAGAAACAACATCATGTCTTCAAACATGAACCTACGATCCATTCTGGATAATAACAAATTGATAGGCCCAAACTTCTTAGATTGGTTAAAAAACCTTAAAATTGTTCTCGTGGATATAAATACATATGTCTGATGAAAAATAAAGATAAGTGTCCTGTACAGTTACCTCCCAAAACCCCCACTTGTTGATGCATCTGATAGTGATCAACTTGCATATTTGTTATTAGATGATAGTGAGATAGCGAAGGTCAGACTACAAGCCATTTATGACCACCGAGCTTCCTCGTGATGTAACACGAAACTATAGCTTATTATGACATCCATATGAGGAAGCTATTTGACAAGCATGAAAGATCTGAAAGGTATGAGATCTTAAAGCTACTCTTTAGCACCAAGATGCAAGTAGGGATATCTCCAATGCATCATGCACTTAAGATGAATACTTATATCAGAGATCGGGTCGGGCCAGAGGTTGTAATGCACTAATTAAGTATAGATTGATTCGTCCAAATTCTGATCACACTTCAGGTAATTTGTGCTAATATAATATGTAAAGCAGAAACTTCCATTCCAAAGTTAATCAATCTACTTAAGACATTTAACCCCACCTTGAAAATAAGGTTGAAATCAGACAAGCCAGGTACTTTTTGTTTTCTAAGAAAGGTCCTAAGAACAAGAACAAGAAAAAGAAAAGTCATGAAAGCAAAGGAGGTGAACACCAAGAAGAAGTGCATGAAGAGAGAAAAGACTTAAGCTCTATTTAGGCCAAGATACTAGAGGATGAATTGCAAAGCCTATTTAAGGTCCTCAAGAAGGCATAACATTCAGATCTACTCTTATCATTCATGACAAGATACAGAAGTTCTGCCATATTTATAGTACTACAATTTTAGAGATAAACAGAAACTATAATTGCTTTACACAAGATGGAGTTGATCATTCGATTATGAATCATATGACAATGTGAATCTTGTTTATTAGGTAAGATGACTAAGTTATCCTTTAAGGGAAAGGGTGAACGTGCAAGTGGGCCTTTAGACCTAATACATACAGATGTATATGGTTTGATGTCCACCTATGGTATACCTTTACTAATGACTTTTCACGGTATGAGTACTTGTATCTTATAATATGAACTCGTGCCTTTGAAATGCCAGCAAGAATTTAGAATTTAAGTGTTGAAACAACTTGGAAGAAGTATTAAAACACTTAGATCCAATCGAGCTGGTGAATACTTAAGCCAAGAGTTTCTAGATTATCTTATAGATCATGAGATACAATCCTAATGAACTCCACCTTACACGCCACAACACAGTGGTGTGGTTAAAAGGAGAAAACAAACCTTGTTAGACATAGTCAATAATGGGCAAGGCAAAGACCTTCCCAAGTCTTTTTGGGTTATGAACTCTAGATCGTTGTTTATAACTTAAATGTAGTCTCAATAAAATCAATCGATGTTACTCTCTATATGAAATATGGAATAACAAGAAACCTGCATTTTTCTCAGATATTAGCTATTAGGTTGTCCACTTATGTGAAGTATTATTGTCATGCTTAGAAGCTAAATCAGATAAGAGTGTGTTCGAGAGATATCCCAAAGAAACAATGGGATATCACTGGCAACTTCTTTCGGGGATAAAAGGTGCCTTCTGCTTCAAAGCATGTTGTTTTCTTAGAGAAAATGTTTCTTCTAATAGACGATGGGAACAAAGTTAAGCTTGAAGAAGTTCAAGATGCTCAAGCTTATGCAAATCAATTGCCTGAACTTGAGGCTGACATTCAGAGAGATGAACAAGAGTAATTCAGATTCAGCCTCTAAGCACAAGCGCTTCATAGTCTAGTAGGATACGTATTTTTCAAGAGAGATATGGATTTTTCATCGTTGAACGGAATGACGTTGATCATAGAGATAATGAGCCTACACTCATGTAGTCCCGTCCCAAGAGAGTGTACAAAGATATGTGCACCAAGTGAATCAGAGGGTTTTCGGGACTTGTTATTAAGGATGAAAATATGAATAATAATTTATGGAACCCTGAATTTGTATTGTGAACAAGGGTTAAATCGTGAATTGATCAAATGGGAGCATAGAGGCATAATCAAAGAAGATAGATGCCAAAATATAAATAACATGCTTTGGATTTGCTAATCAGAGAGATGGAGGACCTTTCATAAATTAAAGGAAAGAATTGAGAATAGCTTGGTAGAGATAAAAAATAAATTCATTTTGTCCCATTTATTTCGGCTTTCTTTGCTAGGGGTCACGTTTTGGTGAGAGAGGAAGAGGAAGAGGAGGAAGAGGAGGAAGAAGAAGTGGGAGAAGACCAAACCAAGGTATGTTTTCATTTTGGAATCATGGGTTTTTGTATGTTCAGGTTTCGTATGAGATTATATTCTTTTCGTTTGGGTTTTCGTGGGAAGAGATCACCCAAACCCTAGAATTCTTGAAGTTTTATGAGGAAAAACCCTAGTTGGTGTAAAATAAACATGGAATCATCATAATTATATAGTTTTTATAAGAATTTGGTGAATCTCGCTGAATTATTAGATTTTCACCTAGTGGTTTGGTTTTATAAGCTCCAAATCACCTAATTCAAGTGGCAGTATGGAGTTGTTTGGAGTTAGATTCCATGTGGTTTTTGAAGTATTATGGATTATAGAAGTTGTATGAAGAGAATTGGTACCAAAAGAGGCAAAAAGAAGCAATTTAGCAAAATTTCAGGCTGCATTCCAGATTGAAACAGTAAGGTACTTTACTCACCCAATGTAGTTTCACCCACTCAGTACGATACAAGAGGTACAAAGATCACCTACATTACGTATCTGGCACTTGACTCAATGAAGTGGTAACAAAACATTTAAACAAAATGCCCAGATTTGTGTGTTTTTTGTATAAAGGTTTAAACTCCGCCAATAATTCGATTGTATATGGAACCTTACTAAATGATTAAGATAGGTTCAATATTATCAGAACTCAATGAAAAAGTAACAGACTTCGCCAGATTCTTGAGTGTGACTAAGTGCTATAAGTATGTTAAGTTTGACTTATACGAGGCGATTAATGTGTTCGGCCAGAATCTGAGTGTGTAGCTAAAATAAAGTTATAAGTGGTGGAGTTATGCTCAAGTTTAGTAAGCAAAAAGGAGTAAGGTTCTAAACCTATTCAAATTACTAGTGTATTATATTATAAATTATTGTTTACACTCAGTATTTAATGGTTTCTTGACTGTAAACCATATTTGAAAAGAAACAAATGAGTTTAGCAAGCAAAGTAAATGGTTTTGATTTTACACCATATGTGAAAAGCAAATATGGTTTATTTTGATTTATTCAACCATACTTTAAAAAGCAAGCAATGAGTTTAGTAAGCAAGCAATATTTTGAATTATTGCAAACTATATTCAAAGCAAACAATGGTTTTGAATTATTAAAACCATGTTTCGCTAAAGCAAGCAAGCAAGCAAAAAGAATATTCGGCGAAAATTGTACCTAACTAAAATCCCTAGTCTTACAAGCATACTACAGGTATCTGCAGACGTACCTGTGAGCACAGATATCATTCATGATTTTAGATTTGTCTGCCTGCAGAACTTAGGTCACATCATATGGCATTTAAAGGAGATCGTGGGCACTTGATCGGGAGCATATTGTGGTTAATGCTGTTAATCCAAATTATGGTGATAGACCAGTCAATTCCACCAGAGCATCGGAAAAGGTGATTAAGTGTGCCTAGGTCTCTACCTAGGTGAGCGACCCAGTCCGTACCACTCCATTTCGCCGATGCCCGGCTCCCTTTGAGCTCATTGCCAGGGTATAGCGAGCAGAAAGGCCTCCAAAGGGTTCATGATTTAGTAAGCATGTTTATACGCTTTGAAAATCAATCGGTGCATGGCTTAGAGCCTCCAAATTCCCGTGTTTGCTTTTAAAGAAAATCTATTGAGCCTGTGCTCCCATTTTTATTTCAAAATTTAAAAGGCTGAGCCTGTGCCCCGTGGTTATTTTGGGCAAACAGCTGAGCCTAGTTCCCCATTTTAAAGCATGTGGTCGAAAGCCTAGTTCCCGCATTTATAAAAGTTTTATAAATTTTTAAAGCAAGAGATTTGAGAAAAAAGTTCGTAAACTTTAAAGAAGAGGTTTATGAAAAGTTTTTATAAACTTTTAAAGAAAAACAAAGCAAAGAAGTAAGCAAGCATGAAAAGTTGAAACTTTAAAGCAAAGCAGCAAGTAAGGCAAGGCGCTTCCGAAAATATCTCAGAAAAGAGTTTTGCTAGCTTTTGAGATGTTTTCTCCTCAAAAGAAAAACATTTTATAGCATACACTCACCGAGTTTCATGAAGTCAAGAGCTATTTTCTCTGTTTTAAAAACCATTTTCCGTGCACAGCACTCCTAGACGCTGGAGGTGACATATAGATTCTCCGAATTTCAGACGTTGGGCCAGAATTACTACTATTGTAAGGAATCACTTCGAATTTATAATGGAGCATATGTATGTACATAGTGTAGTTAGAATATGTATCGAAGCCTGAAATCTTTGAAAGGATATTGCTAGCTGCCATATTTGGAAAATGTAAGTCAGGCATGATCGGAATTTATCCTATATGCACCATGCTGCCGAGGTTTTACCGCTAAGCAAGATTTTACAAAACTGCCAGTTAGGGAAAATAAAAAAAAATTTATACGAGGTTTAAGCAAGCAATACCACTTCGCTCACAGAATTTCTAGTTTGAGGTAAAAGCCGGGATTGCGGAGTGGTTTCCAGACACCGCCGCTAGAAGCAGCGCGTGGGTGTGTCAACCTATGAAGAAATATCTAAATGGCTCGTAACCGATAAGGGCTTATAGCCATGAAATAGAAATGGATTCCATGTATGAAAACCAAGGAACATAATATCATTAATATTGGCCTTAATATTGTCGATATTTCTAAGTATCAATGGATATCGACAGATATCTCCACCAATAGTTTGTCGAGGAATTCATTCCGTCATTCTTCACCGATTTCATTAATATTTTCCATGATTTATCTGAGACTTTGCCGATATTTCACAATTTATCCGATTTAGGCCGATATTTCACAATTACTGTTCTTGTTTTATATTTGCAAAATGAGTTAATCCACATAAATTGTGGGGTTCGAACCCGCTCATAAGCTGGAGATGTTGCACCCTTCATCCACCAAGCTACCAACTGCTTATTATTTGCTGTGCAAACATCTTTATACTTCTCTATATTATTTATGGAATATTTTTACTATTTTACATTATTTTTTAATATTAATACTTAATTTTTATTTTTGCATAAAATCCTTTCACATTTTCAAAATTTAAAATTTAAAATCAATAAATTTACAATATTTTTAAATCAAAATTAATTTGATAAGGAAAAGAAATAAAATAATATCTCATTTAAAATTTTAATATTATGATATAATATTTGAATCTTCATTATTCTAAATTGATTATTTGTAATAATAAGATAAAACAAAATAAATAATATCTCTTTAATGTTATAAATATTTTAATAATATATTAAATATAACATATTTAATTTAGTAGTTACTTAAGTCTGATTTAATCTACCTAAATTAAGATATGAATCATTTCATTATCCATATAATAATTAGAAATTATAAATTAAATAAAACACATTAATTTAAGAATAATATTAAATTACATATATTTAATTTAATAATTATTAAACAATATCCAATTAAACCAATATTTTATTATATTTTTAGAATTTTTAAAATTTAACAGAGAATTTTTAAACGAACTACAATATTTTTGTAAAATATCTCTGATATTTCTTACCGATATATCCAGAAAATCCACCACATCGATATATCAAGAGCTACCAATATTTCGATCCTCGATTTAAAACCATGTATTATTATCGTCGACCCAACTAATAACAAAACCCATAGGATGCAAGTGTCCTCACAGAAGAAGACATAAATGGAAGTGGTTAGGTTGTTACCTACAAAAGCTAGCTTATGGTTGAAGGCTATTTCCGCCAAAGGACAAAGAGTCGACTATGACGAATTTTGTACTCTATAGCTATGTTTAAACTATAAGAATACTTTTAGCCATTAATGTCAATACGACACAGATATGGCAATGGATGTGAAGACAATTTTCCTTAATGGAAACTTATCTGGACATGTGTATGACACAACCGAAAGGTTTTACATCTAAAAGATGGCAAGAAGTGATGAAGCTTCAAAATCCATTTATGGATTGAAGCAAGGAGTTGGAACATTCGATTTGATGAGACAATCAAAGAGTTTGGTTTCTCGCAAAATCAGGATGAGGCTTGTGTGTATAAGAAGGTTAATGGGAGTGTTGTTGTGTTCCTTATGTTGTATGTAGATGACATACTACTACAGAGCCCACGCCTCGCTTATAACTTAAGAATCTGAAGAATTTCAAGAAAGACTCTGGAGACAATCTCATATCTAGGACAGATCTATGTAGATAGGATCAAAAGGTTTCTTGGTCTTGTCTACATACATAGAAAAGATGCTAAAGAGGTTTAGCACGGATTAGTCCAAGAGAGTTCATTCCCATGACGGATGGGATTACACTCTCGAAATCCTTATGTCCTTGGACATGGAATGAGAGGACACACATGAGTTTGATTTTCTATATGTGTGCCTTGAGGTAAATACACACTGATAGACTATCTCAGAGAAATATGAGAGAAAATGTTCTTCCTAGTGATCTCTCTCTCAAACGCCTCCTTTCTATGAATTAAAAAGCTTACAGAACTAAGCTTTGATTTGCCATCCTTTGAGGTCTTTCAACTCCTTTCTTCAGATCACTATTAGAGGTGCTGTAATTGAATACTCGTGTTTATACACATCCGCTTCTAGAGTAAAGTTGTTGTTGTTTTTGCGGTTATATAAAAAGCTTTGTAAAATAACCAAACCCGCAGCGTACTGGTCACAAGTACATGGGATTTAATTAAAACTGACACAAACCCACAAGATAGATGGCTTAAGTGATTGGCACTCGGTTACCGAGAATCTTACTATTTAAGTAAAATAAATGATTGGGATTGGATTGTTAATCAAATAATGAAACTAAGTTAAACTAAAAATCTACTGTAAGATTAGCAACCGATTGAATTAAGTTGTAAGAAAACTCATGAATGACACTGTCGACTATCTTGTGACGCCCCAACCCACTCAAGTGTCGTTTAGGGTACATCTTTTTTTTATTTTTTTGAAATCGTATAACTCTTTGCTTAGTTCATTCATATAATGTTAACACTTAACTGGTATTATATCCTCAGAAAGCAAACAGACATAAAATATATACAAGCTCCATACATGGAAGGTTCGAACATTTACAACATTTACATTGCTTCATTTGTTTACAAACAACAAAAATATATTACATACAAATAGACTAAAAAAAGTTCTAAGTGAGCACCTAATGATATCAATTTTGAGACCGATGGATTGGTCTCGTCTTCATTCGTCCATACCTACATGCAACCTTTACACTTTAGCGGAATAAACTCTGACCCACCAATAACACGAGTCATCATATTTCTTCATACATGTATATACATCTAACTTATCCTATCATTTAAACATGGTTATACATATCACATATTTGTTAATATCGCGTCGATTTCTTATCAACGTTTCAGCGATACATTTCCATATCATTTTTACACTTTGCTTCTTGTTCTTGCCACAAGATGTCATCGCAGATAAAGGTGCTTGGCGCTTATCTTATCATCTCATCATTTATGCTATGTCATATTCTAAGTCATATGTTTTCGTGCTTCATGCCCGCATAAACCTTAGAAGTGATGAGGAAACTATATGGGCTCAAGGCGCTCAGATCTATTGTATCAAATATGGTCTACAGTCTAAGTCAGCGTGGGCCACCCAACGGGCTAATCACCAGTATGTCAGACTTGTTTTTCCCTAATAGGCATGCCCATCTATCCTCTACCAGTTCTAAGTGTATTAATCCATGTGTATTTTATAAATTAATACATATCGTATATTCCCGAATAATTATCACATCCCAGAATTATATGCGATAATTACAATCATTTATTCATATCTTTGCATTTTCATATCTCATTATATGCATGAATAAGTATAGACTGTAGTGCTTAAGGAGCTATTTATGAGTTCATAATATAAATTGTTACCAGGCTACCAAAGAGGCCTACTATTTTTCATGATTTCGGGACCTAATATGAGTTCCTATTTTATCAAGCTATATATGGATGGATTCTAGACTCAAAGGGATTTCCATAGAGTCTAAGAACATCTGAAACGGAGTTCGGACGAAGAAATTATGACCTTCCGAAGTTAGAGGCTTCCCATGAACAGGGACCCGAGAAAAACCTACAAGGCCTACTATTTTTTCGTGATTTCTGGACCTAATAGGAATTCCAACGTCATCAAGATATATATGGATGAATTCTAGACTCAAAGGGATTTCCATAGAGTCTAAGAACACCCGAAACGGAATTCGGACGAAGAAGTTATGGCTATCTTCGTCGAGGCCAACAATAAAAATGACAATGTGTCCCACTCCGGCCGCACACCATAGTGTGCCGTCCACTTTGACACTTTCGTTCAAGGTTCGAATTTGGATATAAATTACTTCAAGAAGATATGTTCTATAAGTCAGTTTATCAAAATCTAATAACCTAACTGATGAAATATGGTCAAAACAAAAACACGGGTTTTGAGAAATTTTGACAAGATCTCCCTAAAACCCCAATATTTCTTAATACAAATATTTCTCAATTGAGGATTACAATCAACCAACCCAAGTCCAAACACAAACTAAGATAATAAGTAGGGTTCTTTTATCCGCACCATCAAAAATGGGGTTTGGTTTTATTTTTTCATACAAATCCATAGAAACTAAGGGCGCATCCAAACTAATCCATAAAATCCATACAAATCCATACACCTTCGTCTTTCCTTCTTTCTCTTCCTCTTCTTTCTCTTCCCTCCCTCTTAACCTATCCCCCCCCCTCAAAATGTGAGTACTTCAACTTATCTTATCCATCGATTTTTAAAAATTTTTCTTTATCGCAAGTCAGTCCTCCAACTCTTCTAGTATATTTGAAAATCAAATTATGTCATTTATATACAACTCCATCATCTTCTTAGAGTATTATGTCTTTGTGTCCCATTTTGACAAACTTGCACCTACCAGATCTTTTACAACCTGTGTTTCGAATTTTTCTTCTTAGCAAAATAATTACTTAAAATTTCAAATGTAATTATAATATACCCTAATTATGTTTAAAAAAACGACTAGGTGTAATTTGGGTGTTACAATCTCCCCACTTAAAGAAATTTCATCCTCGAAATTTTACTCCGTAGTGAAGAGCTGCTGATACGAGCTTTCATAGCTGCTTCGTCCTGCACTCTTCCCGCATGGTGTCAAAGAATTTCACTAATGATACTATTATTCCACACTCATTAATTTCCTTAGAGCCAATAGCTTTAGCTTCTTCATCATATGACAAATCTTCAGACTTGTACATCCTCGCATCGGGTAAAGATAGCGACTCCATCGGCCAGATTCCTAAGCATAGACATTTGAATACATCATGTAATTTGGCTAACCTGAGGGAGTGCCAACTACACACTTACATCGGGTCCAACTCTTTCTAAAATCTCGAAGGGCCAATGAATCTGACTCATTTTCCTTTCTTCCAAAATGGAGCATCTTTTCCACGAGATACTTCTTAAAAACACTTTGTCTCCGACTTCACTTCCATATCCTTTCAAATTAAGATAAGACCTCGTTTCATCATCGCGCCTTAACCTCACAATAACCAACTTTTTCTTTCTATGTCTTTACTAAATCAAGACCACACCTTATGCTCATGCAACTCATACGTGAACACATAGAGCTCTACATCTTCTTCCATACAAAGCTTCATACAGGCCACATACCAATATCGATCGATAACCTGCTAATATAAGAAAATCTGAAGAGTAGAATGTACCTATCCCAACTTCCTGAAAATCTAATACACACTCGCTATTAATCTTCCAACACTGTGATCACTCTTCCGACCGCCCATCCTTGCGGATGGAAAGTTAGTGCTAAAATTCAAGATCGCATCAAAGCCGATCAGAATTCCTTCCACCTGACGTAAATCGTGGATCGCGGTCGAACACTATCGATAAGGGAATCCCATGAAATCTAGCAATTTCACTCGCATAAAGTTCCGTTAGACGATCCATGGAGTAGTCAAGTCGGACCGGTAGGAAGTGAGCATACTTGGTCAATCTATCCATAATTACCCAAACCCATCATAAGCCTTTCAAAGCAGGGGAAACCATACGAAATCCAGGTGATGTTATCCCACTCCATCAAATCATGGGATTCAATAAACCCGATGGTACTTTCTGGTGTGTTCAACAGGCGACTTGCCGGTTACGTCGACACTTAGATACGCACACAAAATGTCCTTATCCTCGCCACCAATAAGATCGCTTTCATATCCTCGTACATTTTCTACCTCTGTAGGTGCATGGTGAAAACAATATTATAAATTTTCATATAAATATCTTCGTTTCCTAAATCCATATCATTCTATGACATAATCTACTCTTTGTACAACAAACCTCCACTTTCATCTATGGCATAATCCTGGCCATGTCTCCGGGAGCACGACTAACCGGAACTATCTCTTGTAATCCTGCACATTCTTTCCGAGCACACTATCATTTGCTTCAAACCCAGATAACTCTCAATCGAGCCAACAAGGCTTCATCATAATCAAATCCTACCACAATCTTTCAAGGACAGCAAATCATTTTCCTACTAAGGCATTCGCGAATACATTTGCTTTCCCTGGTGTAGGCCAATTATGTAGTTAATCCTTAAACAATTCGAACCACCCACGTCGCCAGTTCAAATCTTTTGAAATAGAAAATATTTCACTCTTATGAGATCGCTGAAAATTTACAGATTTTTCATATAAATAGTGTCGCCAAATTTTCAAAGCGAACACTACAGCTGCTAACTCCAAATCATGTGTGGGATAGTTTTGCTCATGCTTCAACTGGCTCTGGCTATTAAGCCACTACTTTCCATCCCGCATTAATACATCCCAAACCGTCCTCAAGCATCAATGTACATAAAGATACCCTTACCTCGGCAAGCGAAATCACCACCTAGTGCTTCAACCAATATTTCTTTAACCTTTCAAAGATTTGCACTTATCATCCCACTCAAACTTCACCCTTTCCTGTGAGTAATCTTGTAAGTGAGGATGCCATACCTGAAAATCCTTGTACAAATTCCTATAATAACCTCGTTGTTTAAGAAACTTCACATTGATAACATTTCGAGGTGGCTTCCAATTCATGATTGTTTCCAATTTTCACCTGGTCAACCCTTTCTAATACCTTCTTCGCGACGATACAATATGACCTAGGGAACGATACCTGCCAAAATCACATTTACTTAACTTTGCAAATAACTGATTCTCTCTCAAAGTTTGCAATACTATCCTCAAATGGTGTTCATGATCCTATGCATCCTTACTCCAAGATGTCATCAATAAATACCACAACAAATTGACCCCAAATAGGTGGTATTCATCAAGTCCATAAATGCAATGGAGTATTGGTCAACCCAATGACATTACTAAAATCTATATATGGTCAGTAATCTGCTCTCAGTTATTTTCGACATCAACCTCACCCTGAGTTGATACACCCCCCCGACGCAGTTCATCTTCTCAAAGACACTCGCTTCCTTTCAACCTCCGGTCAGTCAAACTCCTATTCTTGTACGGATACTTATTCTTAATCGCTACTTTGTTTATTCGTTTAGTCAACGCATCCGAAGAGTGCCATCTTTCTTCTTAACAAATAAAACCGGTGCACCCCAAGGTGAGACACTAGGCCGGATGAAACCCTTATCCAATAGCTCATGTAGTTGAGTCTTCAACTCTTTTAGTTCTGTTGGAGCCATACGGTAGGGAGCCCTCAACACAAGGGCTGTTCCTGGCACAATTTCTATGGATAAGTCCACCTCCCTCTCAAGGGGAATATTTGGTAACTCTTCAGGGAATACATCTAGAAATTCCCGCTCTTCATCGGAATCTTTTCCCACATTAACTCGAATTCCTCTCTCTAGGAGTCATGGTCAAGGCTAAGAATGCCTCTATCATTTTCTTATAAATCACCTCGCATGGTCGAGACTACATTGACATTACGCCGATCTAGTCTTTATTATCATCTCATTTGATCAAAGCATTCTAACATATCATTTTGGTCAACAATCAATCATGGTTTGGTGTTTAGTTTCAACTAATCCATTCCCTTAATCAAGTCAAACTTTCTGAATGGTGGTAAGGTTATCAAATCAATGAGAAAACTCTTGCCTTATATAACAATAGGGTACTCGATACGTTATTCACACTAACGCGCCCAACCACATCTGCATGCTCATACTTCTCCATCACCGGTACTTCACAACACATGCTCCATGCACACATATGAATGAGTAGATCCAGGATCAAATCAATGACACATCTCAATATCATATAAAGAAAGAGGTCACTATAATCCCCAGAGGCATCCCGATGCTCACGAGCCTTCATAGAATAATATTCTTGCGGTTGGGCAATGTGTGCACAGGAAGATCCACTCCGTCTCCTCAAACTCTGCCTCCGGGTCCTCTATGCCGAGATAGACCTCACTACGACCCCACTCGATCATGAGTCGAAGTGGTGCCGCTGCATCTCCTCCCCGCTCACTTCCCCATTATTGACTTCATTATCCCCAATCCTCTGTGGACACTTATGCTATCAAATGCTCAAGGCTTCCATTAATGTGAAACACCTCATGTCAATAACCCGCAAACACCACGCCGTCACAGCGCAAATGAGTACCGCCGGAATCTCCTCGCTGTCCAACCCATCATACACCTCTACCCGCATTCAGATACCGCCGGCACCCTCGTCTCACCTCTTGTAGTTGACCAGATCGATCGGCTTGAAACATCTCTAGCTCTTTACTAGAAGAGAGGAGGTTCCTCGAGAACTTATTCTTTCTAGACTTTTCTTTTCACGCTGCTCTAGTCTCTCCACTCACGCTTGAACCAAGCAATCGATAAAAGTTCATCCTCTGTTAGAGAGAAGTCACAAAGCAAGCACCTTCATGAACTGGCGTAGTCCATCTTCAAATTGCTCACACTTTAAATGCCTCATGATGATTCGCCCCAGCATGACATTACAAGATGGATGAATCCTTCTCATACTCGCTACGTATGCCCTTTGTCGCTATTCTAGAATTGTTTCACTTGACACCCTGTATGTCCAGAAGAATACGCTCTTTCCATGAACTTTGACACTTAATTCTACGTGTCATGGATTCGAACTCTGATCTCGAAAGCACCGCTTCACCAATCTATGCTTCACCCCGCAATGCTGCGGATCGCACACATGATGCTCGATGTCGCATCGCTTTGGCGACTCAGCCTTGATCTAGTCAGCCTCGGCTGTCACCACATCGATATCTGTCGCTGCACCACTTCGCGAAACTTCAACCTTCAACCGAGTGTCCTATGTCGCGACTCGATCTTTATGTCGCGACATCACCTTCCGGCCATAGCTTCACTGATAATGATTGTCAGATTTCACCAGACAGCGCTCATTTCCCTTCGCTTTCATCTGATGAGTTCCCATGTCGCGACATCAATCTCTTGTCGCCGATAACGTCACGCCTTTTTGCATTTAACTCGGTCTTTGATAAGTCGCTGATTTCGAAATATTGGCTGCACCTTACTTCATGAAACTTCACCTTCAATCGAAAGGTGTCCGTGTCGCGATTTCGATTCTATGTCGCGATGCATCGCCTTGTGGCTTGGCACTCTCTTTGATGGTTCCCGATGTCGCGGATTCCGTACCTCTTGTCGACATCATCAATGTCGCGACATCAATCTCACGTCGCGACATCAACTTACTCCATGTTACCTTTCAGCTGCTGATCTGTACTTACTGTCACTACCTGCATCAAATTCCTTTAATTCTTTCAGTCACGACTTGTAACTTGATCTGTCAACCTGTAATCCCAGATCAATGAATCAACCGCTTCTTTACTTCTTCTCCGCCATTCGACCAAGACTTTTCTTCCAATTTATTGTCGTATTTTTCACTTTCTCTCTCTCTTCCCCGCTAATAAAAATTTGGTGAGTTTCTTCATATTTGTATACATCTATTCGTTTCCTTAGATGAAAATAGAAATATCGTAAAAATGGATCAAAATAGATACCTGCTTCATCAAACTCCTAAACTTAAAGTTTTGTTGTCCAAGCAAAGAAAAGAAAGAATTGTTTGTCCTCAAACACACCAATTTTTACATTTTCTTGGATTTTTGTTTTGCCTTTTGTTTTCTTTTTTTTTTTTTTATTATTCTATTTATTGTCTGGAATTAACAAAATATAACTGATTTCAAATTTCGCCGGCCGCAAAACAAAGATTGAGCATACTTCTATCACAAATTTTTATAACCAATGTATTTAACAATATTTTATCAAGTCTTGTTCTCAGTGTGTAGGTCAAGAAATTTTCTCAACTTTGACTTGAATTTAGTAAAACTTCCGAAGTTTTCTTAAATCGTTTGGTTTAAGTCCTATTACTGCTTTTCTCATTGATCTCCTTACCTACAATGTAGGGTAACTTCAACTCAGACCAACGAAATCTTTCAAGTCAGAATATTAGCTTAGGTAATCGGGTGTATAAACGGAGAATTCAGCAGGATTTACCTGCACTTTCTCTCTTCTTTCCGCCCTTTCTTCCTTATATTTTCGAAATATCCTCTGCCTTCCACAAGTGTTTCGACATTTCCTTTGTTCTCTTCACCCGAACCTGTATGCCCCCTATTTTTCATTTGTAATTTCACTGGGGAATTTTTCTTTGCTCACACCAGCCTTAAGGATAGTGCAATGTTTTAACTTTTAGGCTTGAAGCACCTAGCTTAACTTTGGGTTAGTAGTTCCCATACCATAGTATTAGGTACTAGGTGTTGAAACACCCTAAGAACTTAATTGTTCAAGAGAGTTAGCCACAAGATAAAACTTATCTCAGGCTTTCTTTCTATCAAGATTTTCCGCTCTTCGTCTTTTCATTCCCTTTGAGTTCTTCTAAAAAATATATATCCCAAACTTCATTTTACTCCTCCGATTCTGTGGCAATCATAGGTTCTCACCGGGAGGATTGATTTCTTTAGAATGGCTGAGGTTTCATTATTATTTTGAAGATAAGCTTTTGGTACAATTTCTCGAACTAAGGCATATGCACTCAAAGATGATGTTAGTGGATGGCAGGATGGTCTCAAACTATCCAATGATGGCTCATCATTTCCCCGTTGGTTGTTTCACCTAAGATTTCGCCTCAATCAATAATCAAACAAGTTCTAGGACTGTGACTCTAAATCCTGAATTTCCCAGAAATTGTTCCTAATTCTAGCCAAAGTTAAATCGGTGTTGTTGACCGATGTGCATCATTCCTTCAAGACTTGAATTTATTTACTGTCTAAAGACATTATTTTACTCAAACTTTTTGTTCCATCAGCACCAACCAATTTCACTTTGTAAATCAATCAATCTAAAACAGAATGTAATGCAATTCTAATTCAGCCTCTTTATTCATGATTCTAATCTTTCTCGAACAATTCGAACAAAACACTATTAATTCATTCCTAAATTAAAATAAACTATCACGTAAAACAAAATTCAACATCATGATTAACCAATCATCAAAATTTTATTCAAAATATCCAAAAGTGCTGACTTCAATATTATCCCAACTATTTCACCATAAAAATGATTTTTCACTAAGTCATCCCGCCTAAATCCTATCTTTTCTCCGTGTTTGCATCCCCCGCTTCAAAATTCTAGTTCTCCGCATCTTTGAGCTCCTAATGAGTGATTCGCTGTTAATAAGGTTGTGTCACCTCGGGGTTGCTTCCACCTTTTCTTTGAGCTTTATTGGATGGATTCTAACTAATCCATATTCCCCTCCACCGCTTCGGATGAAAACCACGCTTTATGGAAACAAAAAACGCTGGAACTGGTTTCGTTTTCGACTCTTACTCATTCCATAAAATGCTGTTTTCACTCATTCGACTTCCTTTGCTCTCTTTCTTTCTTCCCTTCATTCTTTCGCTGTTTCCTCTAATTCCTTTGTTCTTCCAATCCCTTGCAATGAGGTATGTCTCTTGGGAAAAATGTGAGTCAATTATGATCTCTTCAATTTCTATGGAAGATTAAATGAGACCATCGATTTATGTGCCTTTTTGTATTTTCGATCCGATTTTGGCTTTTTCTCGTGGAGAATTTGGAACGCTTTTTCTTGAATCCCTTAAGGTTTTCCCATTATGCTCTTTGAAACTGAGAATATTCCATGCATTGATTAAATCAAAAGTTGGATTGCTTGTATTTATTACTATTTATTCTCGCATAAATTGTACTGGGGTGAATTGTAGTTCCATGGATCTGAATGAAATCCAGACACTAAGTTTGGTGCTTTGACATTGCCTTTAGAATACATTATCTAATGAGCACAAAGTTTAGACAAGAATTACTAGTGACGTTATCGGGAAGTTCAAGTTATGATACAGAATGTTCTTTATTTCGTTATGACTAAATTTCACAATTCCGACTCTCTTTCCACTTATTATTCTTCATTCTCTCACATCCGGTCAATCCTCTCGAACCCTGGGTTATGTCTCAAATCAATAAACAATCTAACTTAAAGCAATACCACGCTTATTCAATGTCACTCACTCGACCACGACTAATTTATTTTTATCATGCAGAATTATTTCTCACATGCATTAGTGAAGCATTTCATGCAAGATAAAAACAAATTCCCAAACTTGCAATCATGCTACTTCAATATAGAACTTAACAATTATTTCGCACTCAAATACAATAAAAGATAGAGAAAGGAATGAGAGACTCTTTTATTCCGCCATGTAATCTCAAATGTCTCCGAATGTGGATTTTAGAGATTCTTCTTTCGTGCAATCTTTCATTCCTTCCACTAATACTCGCTCTCTTGCTGCTTTAGTCAGACTCTTTCATTCAACCAATGTATCAATTCATCCACCTTTGGCCTCTGGTCGGACAATTTGTCCATATCGCTAATTCCTTTGCTCTTTAGCTCGCCATTTCTCCCTCGAAAAATTCAAGTTAAATGAGTTAATGTTGTATTCAAAGAAGATTTTTCCTCGTCTGCATACATGTTCTCACTTTCCCCATGTTTGGAATTAGTAATTTCCCTTCTTTGCTCAGATGGAAGTGATGGGGTAAAGAATTTGCTGAAATAAGCTCTCATAAGCTCCTTCCATGTGTTAACTGCTTCATATGGTAGGGCATCAAACCATGTTGCAGCCATATCTCGTAAAGAGAATGGGAACAACTCCGCAGCTCAATAACTCGGGGCTCACACCATTCAATTTAATTGAATTTGCTATTCTTTAAATCGCCTTAAGTGTTCACCGGATTTTCGGAATGACCAATAATCTGGTTCTGGTTTGGACCATGGTTATCAAGGTCGCTCGAGCTCAAAATCATCAAAGATGATTGTCATCGCTCTAATGCTGCAACATTTGTTGTGATGAATGAATCTATAAACTTCCATAGCTGTCACATGCTCTTCTGCGGTCTCACGCACACACGCCCTGATCGGCTACAACCGCCTAACTCTCATCCGTCATGACTCGTATGAGCTGTCTTCCTGAAATCAGCGGCCACCAGATTGGTCAGATTAGCCTAAACAACAAACATTTTCAATATGGTTTGTTAAAGGCCCGCATTACAAGAGTCACCGGCTTGGAAACGCCGCTTGCCTCCAAACTCCTTTTTTTTTTTTTTTAAAAATGTCCAAATTAGTATTTCTTTCTTTCATCTGAATATTGATTTATTTAAATTCTTTCGATCCCCGGCAACGGCGCCATAAAACTTGTTAAGAGACCAAAACACATATACAAATTTATGACGTTATTACCAAAGGACTATTGTCTTAACTCTCGCAACTGCCATAAAACTGTTAAGAATTGAAAACTGTTGCACATTTATGCATTAGTCAGGCATGCAAGATTATGATGCTATCACCAAAGGACTATTGTCTAACTTTAACTGTGCCACAAAACTTGTTGACATTATACTATATAAACCACCAATCTCTTAGAGTAAATCATTTTTCAAAGTTGGTTTCTGTCTCGATATTCTCAAGTGCACAGTCGAAGGCAACAAATGGATTTAAGTCCGTATATCGATCCTACGTAGATTCCGTTACAGATTTTAAATCAATCATCCCTGACTACTCAATTTCCATACTATTTGGACCACAAAATGATAGTATCCAAAGGATTAAGGTGCCGAAAATTAAATCAACAAGAGGAAATTAATCGAATCATTCTAAATATACCGAAAATAAAGATTAAAGAATAAAAGAATTTCTATAAAAGAACCCGTCATCGACAGTTATCCTCTGTGAGGGACACATCAATAGAAACAGTAATAGTGAACTATCACCCCTCGTATTACTTCCCGATAAAATTTCGATTAATCTAGCTTCAAAATCCCCACCCAAGGCGTTGTAGTACTGGATTCCCTCCACACTCCACATTTCATTATCTTAATTTACGACCTGATTCTCTCGAATACGTGTGGAACTAGATAAATCACTTTAAAAGGACTTCCTTAATCCTGGATATTTTCCTTTTCAATACTACACCCATTTTATGGATCAGAACCTTAGCTCCTGCCATCTGGCCAAGTAGATATGCCACAACTTCCGCATTACTCCTCTCCCTAAATTCAGAATCATTCAACTCTCTCCCCACACTAGATCTCTAACACTGGATCATCTCACTATCCAATTGAGGCAACTTCTAAGGTTTGTTTAAATAGATAACTCATTCAACTCGCCTTGATTTCAAGTGCGAGAAGAGGATTTATCTAAGTGAACTTTACAAAGCCTGCAAAAGATCCCTAATAGCAAACAGTATACCTTTCAAAGAAATGCACATGTTACTCTCGTGAATGTCTTCCTTGTGTCACTCGAGGACCTCCTTGAAATCAGCAATGACGCAAATCTTAACTGCATAAGAAACTCGATATTCGGGATCCCAAGACAATAAACCCAAAACCGCAAATAAATTCACAACTGAACAATGTCGTCAGGAACACCCATGGCGAAAGATAAATTCTCGACCATCATGTTCACTTAATGGAAGCCGGATTCTCAATTACCGAATCACACGACATACCATTCTCCGATCATAAGAATGATCGCAATGGAAATCGGAACAATCGACTTCTCGGGAATTTGTCCGAATTTACACGCCCAGAAAATCTCGAAAAGAAATTGATTTTTAAAGATTCACCACTAACGATACTATTCGATCCAAACAAAACAGTAATCGAAAAAGAAAAGAAAAAGCAAAAATACGAAACAATCTCTAAAATGACGAAATGAAAAATAAAGAAAATAAAAGAAAATAAAAGAAAAAAATAAAGAAAATGATTTCATTTATCCGCATTCCTCGCCCGTCGACAAGTCATCGGAATTTGAGCCTGATACGCTGCATTTATGTGGCTCTCAATTGGGCCCTAATCCCACGTAGCCCCTCGCCTCGGATTTTAAAAGTACCCGTGCCTGTCATCGCTCACGCCGCGACTCGCTCTTGTCGCGGACATCATCGATGTCGCGACATCAATCCTTCACTAGCTACATCAACTCATCTATGTGTAGCCTTGATTTGTCATTCTGATGTCGCGGACATCACCATCTTGCTCACCCGCCTCAAGTCATCCGCATTTCTTTAACGACGCCGGATGTTTTAATATCAATCTCCCGTCACGCATATCGTCTTAAGAAACTCCGTAGTTTCAACTCGGTCGCCTGTCGCTGACATCGATCGGCGTCGCGCGGCTACCCGCTTATGACTCGCGTTCTTGATCTAGTCGTTTCCCAGCGTCGCCGCACATCATAAGATCTCTGTCGCCACCTTGTAACTTTGGCGAAACTTCAACTCAATCGAAAGGTGTCCTGCGTCGCCGCATTTCGATCTTTATGTCGCACATCGCCTTTCCTACTTCAGCCTTCACTGATGGCGGCTGTCGCATTCGCCCTCGTCGCGGATGCCAGCCATTTCGCTTTCATCTGATGGTTCCCGATGTCGCCATCAATATCTGCACGCCGACATCTTGTCACGCTTGCAGATTTCAACGTCTTGATGTCGCGACTTCGAGTCGCTGTCGACTCACCATGAAACTTTCACCTTCAATCGAAATGTCCCGGTGCTCGCCGACTTCGATCTCACGTCACACATCACCAGGGCTTTATACCTTCTGATATTCCCACGTCGCGGATTTCAAATTCTCGGTCGTGATATCATCAAATAAACGCGAGATCAATCCTCACGCCGCTACATCAACTTACTCCAGCGTTATCTTCAAATACCGATCAGACCATCGTCATCACTACCTCGCATCAAATTCTTGACTCGTGTCACGACTCACTTGACCGTTAACTCAAACTCCGCATCACAACTCCAACCGCCTTTCATTCTTCGCCCGCTTAATTGGACCAAGACTCTTCCGCCTGCCATATTTTTCTACTTTCTCTCTCTTCCCTAATAATAAAATTCTGAGTATTTCTTCCATATTTATACATCATTCATTCTCAGATGAAAACAGAACAGTGTGCAATTGACTCAAAAATAGATTAATTTTTTTAAGCCTCATCAATGCTCTCCGGATCTGGGAGGTGGCATCTAACCTCTTCCACACCTAAGATTTTCTTAACCACTATTCTTTCTCTCACTCTTCCATGCTTCACCTGCTGGAATTCTCAAGCCTCCATGTCTTCTTTACTATGCGCCACTGTAGCTAGGAGGCAAATAATCTTTCCAATACCCGAGCCATGTCCTACAATATACCTCGCATAGCTCCGCCGGCCTATTAGGTACATTACTTTTTGAAGTTGCCCTGGTTTCTCTGTAACTCTTGTTCCTGGTTAACACTCAATGAATCCCCTTCAAGACGATCCATGTATACAAAACACGCTGAATATCCACATCGAGGTCAACACATTACGTTAACATATGGATGCCTGGTCTTTGTTATACCATTCAGAAGGTTTAAAACCCCCATATCCTGCAAACGTCATGTAAACTCCTAGGTTCATACCACTAACTTGTGATGCCCCTAACCCGGCAAGACCTGCAGACAAGCAAGGGGTGTTACATGAAAACTTATAACCTTTAAGCTTGTTCATTCATATAATGTTAAACACTTAACTTGTACTATATCATGTAAATAGGGAAATTACAAAATATAATGTTCATTGGCCACTCTAAGTGTTCAACATTTACACATATTTACATTGTTGTTTATTTATGTCGTTTATCCTATGTTTGACTCTATTCCTGGGCCGAGAACTACGCTTGTCTAGTATCAGAATTGGTAATCCACAGTCATCTCCACAGGAGTGGGTCTAATTGCCGATCGGGCAAGAGCAAGCCAAAGTGTAATTTCAAGAGAATTCACAGTTCTATTGTTTGATTGAACATTGATTGATTTGAATATTTTGGCAAATAGAAGATCATTGTCAGATCCTTAGGGTTCCACTCACTTCCCCACCATGCAATTCCACCTCTTTCTTACAAACTCATCTGGGGAGCCATTGATAAATGAATTTCTAGCGTGGAATATTTATCCTTTGAATGCCTTTGAAAAGAAATATGATTGAACGATGTTAGTCACTTGTCCCACTATCATGTACCTTTAGCTGCATTATCAAGCACAACCAAATGAGTATCGCTCGCTCGCTCACACGCTTGTCAGAGAATGCCCAACTAAGGTTTTAATAGTGTTTGCATTGCTAATTACCACTCAGACAATCCATTGAAGTGTGCAAGAGGTATTATAATTACCTTGATCAGGTAGAGTTTCACCACGTGCGGGAATCCCTTAGACAGAGAAATTCTCTAGAACTCCATGGAACTTATACGACAATCATAATGGAAGATTTATCCATAAAAACAAAGCAGATTTTGAGAAAACTTAATTCAATCAGAAACCTAGGTATGGAAAAATATGAAATACCGAGATTAAAACTTAAATGTATGTTCCGCCGAAAGATCATATGTGTTTGAATCCAAATCACCAAAGAATTCAAAGCCCTAATCAGATCTATAAAAACTTCAACCAAGACTATGGAGGAAAACACTCTTCTCTCAAAACTAACCCTAGTGATCAAAGTCACTTTCTCCTTGTCTCCTATTGTTTTTATACTTTCTCCAATGTCATCCTCTGTTCATGATGATCGACAAGTGCCCCGCATTAGGATCACATTTCTCGCTCAATTCCCGCAGACTCTTCAAGATACACACGTGTGTCAAGATTATTACCACTGGTGTAATCAGACACTTTTGCTATCGCTAATTTTCTTATGCAGTACCGGGCACACATTTAGGTGTACCCGCACACTTTGTCTGACCGCCACTTTTCTTTCGACAAGGGTGTACCAAGACAATAGTTGCAAAATTCAGACACTTTGCTCACTTCGCTGTTTCAGTATTGTCGAGTTCCCGAATCATCAATCTGCTATTCACATCCTCCATGATTCATATTTGCTTCACGGATATAAATCTTTGTACATCATGCATTAGACCTGTAAAGACCTCAGACAAATCTAAAAACATAAAAGCAATTAAAAGTATCATCCCCATGCCACTACTGGTGCACCTTGTATGTGCTAAGTCTCTCTGGGCCTTATAATTACTCAACAACTATAGGTTCACGCCACCTCCCTAACTCCTGTGATTTTGTTGTCCCAGCAAGATTTCACTTACCACTGGTTATGAATTCCAACAAGGCTCTGCAGATAGTTAAGCTTTGCAAGATCCTCTCAAAATAGTAAATATGGAATATAATACTCACCTTACTTTAGTATGCACCAAGACGACTATTTAAACCAACCACGCCTTTAACAAAGAACATTGGCAACAAGCTAACACAAAATCAGCTATTCAAATAGAGGGCGGTGAACTGAAGAAACGCAGTGCACCATGCAAACATTGAACTCGTAGCGACGTTATAAAGGAAGAAACCATATTCAACATGAACACATAACTACTATGGCACTGTCAAGAAATCGCCAAAACATAATCGGAATCAAAAAGGTCTTAAAGGTTTGTAACCCACCATAGCTAAACGAAAAGGGCAAACCCATCAAACAGGTCGCACAACATGGTCGAGGTCTACACCCATTTCCAAATACCACCCTAGTTCAGCCCCAAAACAACTACGCTCGTCATCCTCATCCTTCGCAAGAAAATGCATCCTCATCGGCACACTATCCAATTCTCCTCGAATCTCCCAGTTCAGTGGAAGTGCGCATCCACCACTGCGTGCCTCCCTGGAAAATATGACTCTCAAGCTCGAGAGACGCCATTGCCGTCGCTTCCCGTAATGCTCCCGAATCCACCCTTTATTCGCCCATCCTCTTCAATGGGGATATGTCAACGGTGTCGCTATGGATGAAGTGATCCCGGGGGAGGCATTGAAGGTTGAGAGTTTCTGGTTATGGCCGAGGCCTAGTAGATGCCTCGCCTCTCGGGCCCCTGGCTTTATTTTGTGATAATGCCCCAACCCCAGGGCAAAGACCCTTTTTCACCGTTCCCTGTTCCTCGCTTCTCCACAAGGTTCGTCACAAGCTTACTTCGGAATGGAATATGTCTACTCTCACGCGAATACTACAAAAGTCCTCACACACCATATGACTACGCATAATCGATAGAGGTTTTTTCCGGCCATGACTTCACATAAGAACTGAATTTGTTCTCCATTGGGATTTCTCATTGTCTTAGGTCCACATAATCTCGATCATGAATAATCTTATTCAATGCTGCATATTCGCTCGAGCTTCCTCGTACAAATTTCCTTTTTCATGTACTCCAGCCCATGGGTACGGCATGCACAGAGCTGCGTGAACAATCGGGCATCAAAATCTGATAGCCCTATGGTACGGCCACCTCAGCGCAGTGTATGACATACCGTAAGAATGGCAGCTATCGAATCGTGGTGATCCAGAATCGCTACCCCATCATCGTTGTCTTAATACGGTCTCAAATTTCGCTTGATTTTCTTTCAGATTAGTATAGAACTCCCGAACCACAGTGGGTAAATATCCTTGAACCTCAGTGCATACGAATTGCATATTCTGATCTTGAATGATTCCCCTGATGGGGTGAGAGTACAAAATGTAACTCCAACTTCATCTCTCCGCAGTTGAAATCCCCATTCAGAATCGACCAGCTCCATTTTTCGTGCTCGACTGTAGTGAGTCCTCAGCAAACACGTCTCTATCTCGGCCATCATCATCGCTTCACACTTCCCTCACTCTCTCAAGACTCTATCTGTCGTCTTTGCCCTTTTAACCCGGTCGCGAGGAATCCGATTTTCTTTTCTTTCACGGCCCGCTTCCATGAGAGCCGAAAGATTTTTCCTTTCCCCAATGTTCTTGATCAGCAGCCATGAGACAACAAGGATACACACGGCACGGGATGGCCCATATACATATAACAAGATCCCGTGGCTCTGCTTCAATAAGCACCTGGGCCGTGCCCCGTATATCGGATAACACTTTCTGCTTGAATGCTAGTCGGTGAAACTCTGACCACTAAGTATAGAACAACACCACCCAAATCAACAAAAGCAGAGATCCATGTATATGAGAGGGCCAAAAATGCTAGCGAGGATTTGTAGGAGGAGCTTACGTCATCTGATATTGCGAAAAAAATTAGGGCTCAGACGATGGAAACCACAGCGAGAGCGGGACCAGACGCTCAGGGTTGCTTGTGTGAGAGGGCAAAGAGGATAGGGTTTGGATTTGTAGAGAGTGGAAGAGGATTTGGAATGCCCAAAAGCCACAAAATTTTGGTGTTAAAAACTCATTTGCCTTACTAAAAGCAGAGCGGTGTGGAATTTTTACTTACCAATGGTGTCTGTACATATCGTCACACCAGTGAGATTCTTTGGCTTTGCTTTGTGGTGTCTGCGGTGCCTTCTCCCTTGCCCATTTTTGAGTAAGTTGTATCGGTACACTTGTTCCAATTTGATATATATTTTATTATTTATTTATTTTATTTTATTTTATTTTTTATTTTTTATTTTTTCAAATTTGGAGCAGTGATGCGAGATGTGAGGAGTGGCCTTGTCCAGCGCCTTCCATCTCGGGTTCATTTGCATGCTCACTTTTACATTGTTAGTTCTGGTAGCTAAATTCATGAATTGATCATTTAATAATTCCTTCTTAGGATACTTTCAATCTTTCCATGGGACCTGGCTCTTAGTTCCAATGATCGGGTTTCCTAGGGTTTGGTGATTTGGCAGCAAAGCTGAAGTGGTTGCAGGGTGAGACAATCTGAGTTCGCGGTGTACGAGGAAATAATGGCCTCTAATCATTTTCGGGTTATGCGAGATGTTCCATAAAGACATGATGCATGAGAAGTTAGCATGACATGCCAAATTGATGCAAACCAGGAGCAAAGAAAGCAGACAGATCGGCAAATATGATGTTAGGTCTGGTTTGTGTGGCGATAACGGCGAATGCGGGGACCAATCCACGAGGCAAAGATTTATGTGTATGCTCGTTAAAGGTGTACATCTTGATAGACTGATGTGAAATTCATGAAATCATGCGGTAGCATGCCCATTCTGGGTCAAGCACATTATACTCAAAAGAGCCATATTTTGAAAAATTTGACCATACCCTGAACATGTAACAGCATAGTTAGATTCAACCGGTGTGCACCTACTACTGCATGAAAGAGCATTGCCCTGATGCATAGACTAAAGTACCCCATGACAGAATTGGAGGCAAAATAGAAACGAGAACCCCAAATATTTTATTTTATTTTTTATGGAAAAGCAAATGAAGTAAAAATAAGAAATAGAAAGTAAGAGCAGAAAATAAAACAAAATCAAAACTATATACAGCGGATGGAGAGCTGAAACTTTCACGATGGGAGTATCACAGTAGAATGGATCTGCAGTCGCGCTAATTTCTTGAAGATTGAGCCCCATTCGAGAATGGCGAGGCGTTGACCATTAACTGAAGACTTCTCGGTCTCAGTTCTCAATCTCTCCACGACTCGTATGCGGAAGACTACTTTAACGATGAATGGGCCCGATCAGCGAGGCGAAGTTTCCACGGGAATAAGTGCGGCCGGGGCGCCTGAGGACCTTTTGGTTTGGTTCGAACGTTTCAGGGCAATAGTTTTATCATGGAAAGACTTGAGCCGCTCTTTGTAAATTCTGGAGCTTTCATATGACTCTCGCCGCAACTCATCAAGCTCATTTAGGCTGCGGCAGAAGTATTTACACATGAATGACCCATTTACACCTTGAGTTAAATCGGAATTAAGCGCTCTAATAATATTACCGATAAACTCATGTTCCATTTTGGTAGGGAGATGACAAGCCTTTCCATAAACAAGCCTATGAGGAGACATACAAGAATGGTTTTTAAAGCGGGGTACGGTAGGCCAGTAGGCGTCGTCAGTCGAAGAGGCCGATCTTTGCGATTTAGAACCAAGCAGTTTTCCAAAATGTGTTTTATCTCTATTAGCTAGTTCGACGTGGTTAATTACATGGGTGTATGTTGTGGAAACTTTATGGGAGACTCCATATTTTTTAACTTGATTTTGAAGATGGGTGCAAAAGTGGAGTCCACCATCACTAATAATTACGTGAGGTACTCCACAACGAGAGAAAATGTGTTCCTTTATAAATTTCAAAATAACCTTGTGGTCATTAGTTCTCGTCGGAATAGCTTGACCCATAGACACATAATCAGCAGTCAATAGAATGTAAAGATACCCACGAAGGAAAAGGCCCCGTGATCTATACCCCAACAGTAAAAAATTTCAATGATTAGGGTGGAGTAAGAGGCATCATGTTCCTTTTTGTATTTCAGCCTAATTGTTGGCATAGAAGTACAGTTTCGCGAGAAATTAAAGCAAATCTTTAAGCGGGATGACCGGTAAAGCAGCTTGCAAAAATCTTATCTTACGTTTTTCGGTGCGAAGAAATGTCCTCCATAGGCCGGAATGGCGAAAAGTTAAGATCTAATCTGCTTTCCGTCGTAGGTACCATCTTCTCATTATTTGATGCGGGCCAAATTATTTAAATAGATATGGATCATCAAGTAATACTTCTTAATATAAGTAAAAATTTCTTTTGTTGGGATGTCCATTGGGATGGAATCGGCCAGTGGCTAGATAATTCACAATCGGCATACCATGGAAAGCGATGAGCAAGCGAGTTGCTCATCGGGGAAAACGCTATGCTTTAATGGGTATGCCGCGAGAATTTGATTACGGAAGAACTAATCGAGACCAAAGTAATTCCGTGACCACATTTTAAACTCCCACTTTTATCTTTAATGGTCAAATTGAATTCTTGGCATGGGAGGATCCACCTAGTTAGCAGCGGTTTAATCTAGCAGAGCGATGTGATGCATGATGTAGAAAATGGTTCTGGGAGGGAGCCAAATAAATATGTGACCTATAAATTTTTCTAGAGCGAAAACGGTAATTTGAAACTCTTTTTACGTGGTCGTGTAGTTGGCTGACGAGTCTAGTGTCTTCTTGGCGTAATAAATTACAAAAACCTTTTGTCTTCCCTTTGTCTTTAACCACGTACATAGCATAATCACTAGCGTCACACCTTGATCTCGAATGGCGGGTCCCGATTAGGAGGCCGCAGTGGGAGGTGACACTAACATGTTTTGAGTTTAGTAAAAAGCTGATATCCGCAGCTTGTGACCATGTGAAAGGGACATCTTTTGCAAGCAGAGTACATAAGGGACGAGCGATAGCACTAAAATATTTTATAAATCTTCTATAGAAACCGGCGTGTCCAAAGAATGATCTTATGTCTTTAACACACTTAGGAGTAGGGAGGTTGGAAATCAGCTCAACTTTTGCCTTATCAACTTCAATTCCATTTTTGATACTATATGGCCCAAATAAGTATGTGTCCTGCAAATGACACTTTTCCCAGTCCAACACAAGATTTTCTCTTGACATCTGTCAAACCTACGTAAATTCTCTAAACGACCCTCGAATGAGTCACCAAAAGCGAAATCATCCATGAAAATTTCCAATATGATTTCTATCATGTCACTAAAGATTCCCATCATGCATAGTTGAGTTCCGGTGCATTGCATAATCAAGGGCATTTTCTAAGTAGGTACGGACAAGTGAATGTAGTTTTCTTGATCTTCAAAAGCTATCTCTCAATTTGATTGTAACCTGAGTACCCATCAAGAAAACAATAGAATTCATGCCCTGCAACTCTCTCTAACATTTGATCAACAAACGGAAGAGGAAAATGGTCTTTCCTAGTACCCGCATTAAGTTTCCTATAATCAATGCACACTCTCCATCTTGAAGTGACATGAGTGGGAATGAGCTCATTGTTTTTCACATTAGCGACCTGCCAAGTGACTCAGTTTCTTAGGAACTACGTATTAGGCTAACCCACTTACTATCTGCAATGGGGTAAATAACCCCTACATCCAAGAGTTTTAAAACTTCCTTCTTTACCACTTCTTTCATTATTGGGTTCAGTCGTCTCTATGGTTGCCTAGAAGGTTTAACATCCTCTTTTAAGTGAATTCTATGTGTGCGAATCGAAGGAATGATTCCTAATATCTGCGATTGTCGGCCTAGAGGCGGGTTACGAGACCTCGATATCTCCGAGTTGATTTTCTTGATTCCAATTACAGGAGGCGAATATGATTCTTGGAAAAGTCTCTTCATCCCCCCCAGAAGGCATATTTGAGGTGTGTGGGTAAAGGTTTAAAGCTCAAGCTTAGGTGGCCTTTTCTCGAGAGGGCAATGCCTTGTATCTCCTCATTTAGTGGCAATGGTTTCAAATTTAGGTTGCCCACCCATTAGCACAATACCTCGGCATGCTCAATTATGGAGTGTAGAAACTCGGAGCTCCCGGTGTGGTCACTTCCTCATCCCAGTCGGACGACGAACATGACTTAAGAGAGGGTCATCATGTGAGACATTATCCAAGTATTTCATGCCACGGGTCACCAGCCATGTTGACTTCACACATCTTCTTCATCCCGTTCCCTTGATAACATTGAAGATGTTGAATTAAAAGTCATCATTACCAAATGATAGTGTCATTAGGCCTCCCCTGCAGTGTATAATGGCATTGCGGTTGCCAGAATGGTCTACCAAAAATTCTTTGAAGCTGAGTTCCTTGGTTTACCACGAAATTTGAGTGTCGAAGCACAACAAAATCACGGAAATAGAACTTGTCACTTGTACCAATACACATCATTACTATCCCTCACAGGAATTTTTACACTACGGTCGGCTGGTGGAGGGTGATATTGGTTGGCTCTAATTCTCCTAACCACAGGTCCCATATCTTGGAATAAAGGTAACAAATTAACACTTGCCCTAAGTCCACTAAGCGTGTCTGACTTTGAATTCCACTACTACTATAGAAATAATAGGGCTTCCTGGGTCTTTGTATTTTGGAGCGGATTGTTTCGAATTAGTGAAATGGAATTGCTTTCGATCGTGAAGGCCTCCTTATTGACTCTAATTTCCTTTTCTTAGTGCACAAATCCTTTAGAAATTTAGCATATGATGGAATTTGCTTAATGGCATCTAATAAGGGAATGTTCAGTTTCACTTGCTTGAACAACTCATAAATCTCAGCATGGTTATTCACTTTCTTTGGTGCTCGGCCTAGCATAAGAGGTATGGGTGGAGGGATTTGGGTAACCTTGTCTTCCCTCTGGTTCACCATCAACAACATTTGTCCCTAGGACATGGGCTTATCGCGACCTTACTCATCCCCTCTGACCAATTCACTTTGAGATTCTTGTGATGGTTCTTTGGTTGGAATGGTTTTGTCAACTACCTTCCCACTTCGAAGAGTAGTGACAGCCTTACAATGTGCAAAAGTATCCTCACTTGGACTTGACACTCCCACACTATTTTGACCTTGGGTTTTGAATAGGCTGAGATGGGAGTTTCCCTTTTTCTTGTTGAAGGTTACCTATGAAGCGAGTTAGCAGTTTATCTACAGGATCTCACATCATTCGGGCGAGTTCGAGTGCGTGTTTGTGGATTCTTCGGGTTTATACGACGTATAGCGATATCCTCCAGGACTTCTCTTATGTGGAGGTTGATATGGTTATGGTGATGGAGTCCCTTATTTCGATGGATGGAAACCTTGATTAGGAGGTTCACGGGAGAAATCCTTGAGGGCCTTGATTACGAGAAATGGTGAATGGAATTTGTAAAGCGTGGTTTTTTGGTAATGAGGACCTTGGTTGTTTAGCGGTGTTGGCCCTCCTTCATTTCTCGACTAAAATTAGGTGCTTATCTAAATTATATGTTTCAGAATATGGCGAGTTGAAAGGTTTCGGCTTACAGTAGTCAAGAGTGATAGCTTGCTCTATTTGAATTGCACCTTTTACTTGGCGAGGAGGTTTGGTGCAATGGTTGAGTGCGTAGGATCATCGCATATAATGCATGGCTCCTCCACTCTGGGTCCAGTGGGTATCGAGGGTGTTTGAGGCACACTAGTTACCTCGTGCACCTTTTTCATCTCTATGGCCTCTAATTTCCTTGTTAAATTGGCAATTTTGCTTTGCAGCTCATCACTTTATGTTGGTGATGGATTAAAGCCGTGCGATGTGCTTTTGCACTTTACTTGGTGTCTATGGAGTGTTAGTCTCCCAAGTTAGAGCATTCTCTGCTATAGTGTCAAGGATTGGATTGCTTCCTAGCACTCTGTTCATAAATTCGCACACATCATCTACGGATGTATTGTTTTATTATTCGGATATCCTTGATGAAAATGCACTTTATGTTTGTCCTACATCCAATCCATGGTGAGGGATAGCATGGAGGAGATCCTTATATCTTTCCCATACTGCAGCAAACGGTTCACCCGGCTTTTCAGAAAAGTTCTGAATTGCTCGCATGAGAGCATTGGTACGTGCAGGAGGGAAAAATTTGTTGAGGAACTCACTTACGCCTCTTACCTGTAAGATTGAATTAGGTGCCGGGAATGAAACAATTTGGCCTTCTAGTTAAAGCAAAAGGAAATAAAACTAAGCAGTTATGTGGAGGTGAGCCGGTAGAGAGAAATGCATTGCAAACATCTTCAAAATCTCTCATGAATGAATAAGGGTTCTCGGTCCGAGCGACTTCATTAGAAATTGGTAGCCTCTTCGAGGAGCGAATCTGTGGTTGTAGTCCTTTGAGGTTGTAGGATTTCTCGAAGGGTTCTTTCCACATTAGGTAAAGGAACAAGGGGACCTCTATATTGATTTCGCTGGAAGTTAACATTTCCCCCTCCTATTACTGGTGCTACTGGGAGTGTAGCTCCTTCTCCATGTTGTGGAGGTTCATTGAGTCCTTGTGGTTAGCAGGGAATCCCTTGGTATGTTCGTTAAGCAGAGTTCTGTGTTCCAGGGATAGTCCATTTGAGTATAATATTTATCTTGGGCCAGTGACCTATTATATAGATTCTCGAGAATTTTCTGGGAGAGTACTATTCTTACTAGGCAGGCGTTGTAGTTGCGAGCCCAATGACATGCACTACACTCTCCAGTCGAGAAACACCAGCCGTTTCTCACCTCTGACAAATAAAAAAAATGGAGAACGTCTGGGATTTGCAATGCGGTGCAGAGTACACTCTAACTCTCTTCAGGTCAAATGTGTTGGTGCCTCCTGGCAGCTGGCGCCGAAGCCACTTCATTCTTGTCATGTACGAATTCTATTCCCGACGTAAGGTACGGTTGTCTAACGTGTATCTTGTCAGAATCCACGAGGTCATCTCCACCGGGGAGTGAGTAATTTTGTTGATCGATGGAAGCGGTTCTCCGCAAAAAGTGTAATTTCAAAGAGAATTATGAGGGTTATTGTTTGATTGAATGATTGATTGATTTGAATATTTTTTAAAATAGAAAAGGCGATTCTTGCGGGATCCTTAGGGTTCCACTTTCACTTGATCATGTAATTCCACTCTTCTTTTACAAACTCATCTAGGAGCCATTGATAAATGGTCTCGATGGAATATTTATCCTTAGATACTCTTTTGAAAAAGAAAGATGGTGAGCGATGTTAGTCACTTGTCCCAGTGTCACGGACTCTTAGCTTGCATTTGTAATCAAGCTGGCGTGTACAAGTGTACTCTGATTCTTGCGTTGTCGAGAAGGAATCTTGACTAAGGTTTTTTTTAATAGTGTTTGCACAAGCAATTAACATCGCTGCAATCCATTGAAGTGCAAAGAGGTATTGAGAATTACCTTGATCGGGTGAGTTTCCCATAGTGGAATCCCAAGCGAAATTTAAGAACTCCTGGAATAATGACAATCATAATTGAAGAGAGTTTATTCATAAAGCAACACTTTGAGAAAATCGGAATTCAATTGCAAAACCTAGGTATGAAAAATATGAAATACTCGAATTAAACGAAATGTATGTTCTATTTGAAAGATTACATGTGCTTGAATCCAAAATCACCAAAAAATTAAAGTCTTAATCTGAATCACATAAAACGACTCAAGACTATGGAGGAAAAACACTTCTTCTCTCAAACCTAACCTAGTGATCCAAAAGCTGCCTTCTCCTTGTCTCCTATTGGCACATACTCCTTTCCAAATGTCATCTCGTGTTCAAGGATGATTATTAAGTATGCCCCCTAGTTAGGATCACATTTACGCTCAATTCAGCACTTCTCATACATGTGTCGCCAGTGCACGTGTGGTGTCTTAGGTACACTTTTGCTACTGCCAATTTCTGTAGGTGTGCCATTTTGTTGGTGTGCGGTACCTTCAATCCCTGCCACTTTTCCGAATAAGGTGTCTGGGTACACACATTGAAGGTGTCTTAGGTACACTTTCATCTTGGTGCTTCTATAGTATTGTTGGAGTTCCTGAAACTTCATCAATCGTTTGCCCACATCCTCCATGATTCATATTTGCTTCACGGACATAAATCTTTGTACACTTATGCATTAGACCTGAAAGACCTGCACAAATCTAAAAACATAAAAGCAATTAAAAGTACATCCTCATGCCTGTGTGGAGTAAAGTGTGACTTGTATGTGCTAAGTTAGAAGCTATAATTCTTTGCTCAATTGTGTAATTCTAATCATTCATTTGAACAACGAGGATATTACATATACAAAATAGACAAGTCTTCCAAGTGAGCACTATTGATGTGTTGACAGGCGATGTGTTGTCTTTGTCCTCTTGCCTTTGGTAGTGTACCTACATGGATGGCTTCGTGCTAAGCTTTACACTTAGTAAGGAATAAACCGTGGACGACCCGGTAACAAGGGTCATCGCACTTCTATACACATGCGCCCTACATGCCCATATCTTCTCAATTAAACATGCTTACTCACCGTATCATATTTACCTTATCATATCATGTTTCATTTCTTATCAACGTTCATATACATTTCACATCATTTTTACACTTTTTGCTTCTTGTTCTTGTCTGATATACTTGTCGCATCGCATCATGTGCTATGCCTTTTTCTTATCATCTCATATCATTTCATATGTCATATTCAAGTCATTTGTTTTATGTTTCATACTGCATAAACCTTAGAAGTGGATAAAGGAAACTATAAGGGCCGGCGGCGTGCTCATTGTAGTATGGCTTGTTGATGCATAAGAGCGAAGTCGATATAATGGCGAATGGGGCAATGATCGATATCTTAAGACTTATTTTTCCCTAATAGGCATGCCCATCTATCCCTCCTGGAGGACCTCCTAAGTAGACAAATCCATGTCATATTTCATGTTCAATACATCGCATATTCTCGAATAATTATTTATATCACTTCAGTATATCACGATATTTACAATCATTTATTGTATCTTTGCATTTTTCATATCTCATTATATGCACGAATAAGTATGGTGACCATGTATACTTATGAGCTATTTATGAGTTCATAATATGAATTACTATGGTTACCAGCAGGGCCTACTGTTTTTCATGATTTCGGGATCTAATATGAGTTCCAATTTCATCAAGCTATATATGGATGGATTCTAGACTCAAAGGCATTTCCATAGAGTCCAAGAACACCTGAAGCAGTCTAGGACAAGAAGAGTGTGGGCGTAAGTTGGAGCTTCATGAATAGTGACCGACGAACTGCGGGGCCTACTATTTTCTTGATTTATGTGGACTATGTGATCAGTGTGTCAGAATATATCTATGAGTCTTATTTACTAGATAAAGGTCTTTCCATAGGATTCGAGAACACTGAAGCAGGAGTTCAGACAGAAGAAGTTATGTCATCAGTTGGAGGCCAACAATTAGAAAAAATGACAATCGTGTCCTAGAACAACTTGCACCATAGCGTCTTCACTCCACTTTAGATAATTTCTAAGCTTTGAAGGGTTCGAATTTGGATATACTATTCGAGAGATATGTTCTCTATAAGTCCCTGATTATCAAAATTTTGAATCACTTAGTCGGGATGAGTAATGGCCAGTGATGTGACGAAACATAGGTTTTGAAATTTTAGCAGTCTTACTAAGCCAATATATTTTATTAAAAAATACAAATATTCCTCGATTGAAGATTGTCAGCAACCCAGAGTCCAAAACACAACCAATATACAAGTAGGGATTCTTTCGGACACGATTCATAAAAATGGGTTTATGGTTTGATTTTTTTTCATACAAATCCATAGAAATCTATACAAGTATCCAAACTAATCCATAAAAATCTATACAAAATCCATACCTTTTGCTCTTCTCTTCCTTCTTCTTCCTCTCTTATTTTCTCTCTTCCTCTCCCTCTTAACACCTTCCCTTCAAAGTGGGAACCCCTGACTTGATGTATCCTTTTGATTTTTTTAATCTTTCTTTTATTGCAAGTTGGTCCTCCAACTCTCCTATATTTGCAAATCAAATAATTACAAAAAATTTCAAAATGTACTTATAATATACCCTAATTATGTTTAAAAAAAACGACTAGGGTGTAATTTTGGGTGTTACATATCTCCATTGGTGCATTTATGACTTATATTCATTAAGTGCTAATTAAATGATATCTTGTGCTTGCAAGGAACTGTACATAGTTCCTGCTGAGTCTCTCCTCAATTTCTCACACCTAATCCCTATTCTCGTTTCAGTCTATCTAGGTTAAACAATGTGATACTTGTTCTAAGGTAAATCAGTCCTTAGGAAATTCTATTGGTTACCTCCTGGTCCATGAAATAGAATTTCCTGGGTTATGCTTAGATTGATTACCTCTTGGTCCATACGATCATCACATAAGATTAAATGATGTCCCTCCTAATAAAATCCATCTAGTACTAGGCATTCGTAATTTCCTAGACTTCTTTGATTAAGTTAAATTGATTTTATCAATTATAAGATATTAGGGAATGAAAATCAAGTCCTAAAGGTATACTTCCAACTGTCACTCTGGAAACCCTTTGAGCTCTAGGTCTTAATCTCACCACCTAGCATGCAGCAAATTGAATAAAAACACAGGAATTCATAAACCACATCCATAAAACCTGACATAAGATTATATTCACAAAATCATTCGAAAACATATAAACCAAACACGTGTCAACTGACTTGACCAAAAACAGAGGATGATCTAGCCACTCATAGCGGCCTGAAACCCCGAATCATGTTTTACACCAAATATAATGCTAAAAGAATTAAGAGAGAAAGAAAGGGTTTAGGGTTCAAGAAACAAGCCCTGAGGTAAGTCTCGAAACCCTGCTCACCACTTCTGAGAAGTCCTCTAACAGTGGATCTTGCTGGCTCAAGCTCTAAAACAAGCTAAAAATCTAAGAAAATCTACAAACCCTAAAAATGTGAGCTTAGAGCGAAACCTTAAAAATGGGAATTGTTCAAGCCTCCAAGTTCCCCTAAAAATATTACAAGTATGGTATTTATAACATTGGGAAAATGGGACGAGTGGGCGAAATGGAAGCATATGTTGTCCAGTGACATCCCGCCATGCAAGCGAAGAGTCTTTAAGCCTTGGCAAAACAAGCGTCTTCATTCGAAATAATCTTCCTTCATGTTGGTGAAGACAAGCTTCACCTTGGTGAAGGCCTTCGCTGCGGTGAAGGCACGCCCTTAGTAGCAGGCAGGACTCATGTATGTAATATCCTCCTTCTTCAGCTACGGCGAGGGTCTCCTTCGAACCCAAGGCTTCCGCTCGATGATATTCAGTGGTAGCGAAGCTCTGCCGCCTTGGCGAACTGCCCTTCTTGTGAGAAGGTATTCTTTTGTCTTAGTGAAACGTGCCTTTGATATGGGTTACATATTATTTGTCTTTTATCCCTTACTTTGCTTGACTTATGTTCAATGCTCGCAAAACTCAATTAGATGAGGGATTAATGTAATATTTACGAATAAGGGTGTGAATCTAGCATTTAGGTTACATAAGCACATGAGAAATACGATATGAATGCTAATACGATTCACCCTTATCAGAAGCATCACCTACTACAAAGGAGGCCGAAAACTACAACAGTAATGATTTCTAAACACCATATGGAATGGCTTTTCAAATTTTTATGAACATAGTAACCCTTAGTCTAGGTTTCTCGATCAAAGTTCAGTTTTTTCCACTGTGTAATTTTGATGAACTGTTTATCGAGACCCAATAAGACAATCATATGGATTATCTTTTCAAACATTAATGATAGTCTCATCATAGCAATGGTGCAAGTATCCTTAGACTTGAGGTACTCAACGGTATCTTAGGTACTGATTCTATACTTTGACTTTTATCCTTGTTGCCTCTAAAGAAGTTGCTCATAGGGTGATGATTGGGTATAACTTGAGGTATTCGAAGGTATTTGAGTAGCAAATAAAAGATTCACCACTCTTGATAGAAATAGGGTCCCTAGGCCTCTTATAGAGATCATTACTCTGACTCTTTGGTCATAGTGAATATGTCATGAAAATAGTCTTCAGTGGCAAGCTATTAGAGTAATGGATCTTGGAGACAAGATAAATACAGTTAGGTTAGTTCATCTAGTGGGAGCAGATGCATAGTCCATGCTCTGAGCCAAATCTAGTATTGTATGGAGTGAAAGGATAGTATTGCACAATATATTGCTAATGGAAAGGTTCGCAGTTAAACCCTTAACTCTTCTAGTTAATTTGGGGTAATGATGTGTTGTTAGATACCACTCATGACTTGCTCGAATTAAGAGTTGATTCAAGTGACCAACATAACCAAAAACCTAATGGGTCGCACACTTAGAAGGTCTGAGAAAGGAATAAAATGGTCTTGGAAGGGATCCAAGCTAAGAGAAAGTAATTTGGATAAGATTTAAATCGAATAAGAATTCTTAGGGATTGGACCAAATAGGGATTAGAAGAATACCAGGGTCATTTGGATGACCACATGGGTCATTAGGCTCATTCTTTGGTCTAAAGTCCATGAGGGTGCACACTATATGCATAAGGATATGATGTGAATCCCACTGCTTCTTGCTTCAAGATCCACCAATTGTTGCAGATCTTTAAACACGATCTAGAATAATGACTCCGTCCCCTTTACTATTTTGAATCCAAGAACCCTGAAAGCAAAGCTCTGTCACAGTTGTAGAACTAAAAAGACACAAGAACAAAGATAGCTAACCGTCCCTTGATTATAAAAGAACCAAAATATAGTAAGTTTGAACACTATAAGGAATTAACCTTGATAAGCTCGAAAGTTCTCACAAAAACCATAAAGTGAATGATTCATGCCACGTGAGCGTGCGGAATAAAAATAACATATCCTAAATTCTCTTTATCGTAGCTAGGCTCTTTGCACGATATAGTGGTTTTGAAAGGTCGAACTCAGGGATGAGTTTTCTTCTTGCAAAATGATTTGCGATTGATTGAAAATGTGTGATTTCACTTTGGATTTAGGGTTTTTAATAAAAGCAGTGGAGTTGATGGTTTTGAAAAGGCTGAAGTAATAGTGAGAAATAAAGTGTAAAAGAACTCCTTGAAGTCTCGGGCCACTGGGCTTAGGGTTCTAAGGCAACTGAAATGTCATCGGGTCCTTTTCCTCACGTTGGGGAGGATGACCTATAGTCATTTCCTGAACCGGATATTTGTTTAGCTATAAAAACTGAACCACAGGGTTTTCTCTGAATCTGACATTTATGGACCATTAATGTTTCAAGCGGTGGCTTGAATCCTTGACCTAACTGTGAGGAGGCAAATAAATGGAAACTAAGTGAGCATCGGGGGATGCGATGAAGTATCCTTGAGCCCTTAAAGCTTGGCAAGTCTTGGCCAATCAGGGTACATCACAAGTTTAAACTGAGTGAGATCTTGGAGACATAAATGGTAATAAAGGCCTACATTGGCAACAAGAGGACATTGTTTTACCTCAAGAACCTTGACCCAGTGACCCTCATTTTCAAGGATGAGGGAGGTTTAGCTAAGCATCCCTTGAGTTGTCATTTTCAAGGGGTGTTTGACAGGTGAGAAAGTGCAAGAAAGGGAGAGAAAGTGAGGGAAAATCACCAAGGCGGGAGAGCTGAAAGCTTTGGTGCTAATTTTATTGATTGATAGTGAGGTTTTCTGAGGCTTGGCGAGGCTTATATCTTGCGCTTTCGAGACAAGGGAATTACAAAAAGTATGAAACAACAAAGGTATGGAGGACGGTTTGAGAAAATATCATAAGCGGTAAAGGTGGTCAGAGCAACAAATAGGGCAGAGTTACGAGAATTTCACAACTCGCGAATTAACGGGTTCTTGAAAGTCGCAACACTCTGAAAATCTACGCAATGCTCCTCTCTTCTATACATTTTTAGCTCGATTGTCTTGACTTGTACATGCGGCTTCGAGTTCGGCTCGGGTTCTTCGTATTTGAGTCGACTCGATGATAATGGTGTAATTGGCTTGAAAAACTACAAAAATATCCACAAAATATGATTAGTAGTATAGCCGGGACCTTAGTGTGTCAATTGGGTTATTTAAGTTGATTATTGCACAAAAAGTGCTCCAAACACACTAAACGGGGCTTAAAATAAGCCTTATTTGAAGTGTAATCCTCCCCCCAATAGACACATTGCTAGTCCTTAGCAATGATAAAGAAGCATTGAGTGCAAGTTATACCACACATACAAAAAGGGTCGTATTCTCCAAAAGTATATGGATAAGTATTACTTACTCTCGTGTGAATCACGAAATACCTTATGATGACCATCTCGGGAGAAGAGTGCCATATAGAACCAAAGTTTCGAAGAGTATCAGCTTGAGAGATGTCGACACGAGAGCTTCCACCACTTAAGTGTTTATGTGATCGATTTTTAACAATAACACGTAAGAATTTTGCTCTCCCCCAACCAAATTCTTGCCAGAGACCTAGGGCATTGACCAACCTAAATACATACATCTATTTACTCTTATTTCATATTTCTTTTTTGTATTGTAGGGTGCGTCTTGTGAATCGACCTCACCAAGTCCATCATAACGGGGTCCACCGATGACTCCCGACCATCTAAGGCTTAGGGCATCAAGTTATAAGGGTCTTTCGACCTAACTCTTCGGTGTTATATTGGGACTCAAATGATTTCGAAACTCTGGCACCTCTGACTCGCTAATCTCACCTATCCACCCAAGTAGCGAGCACTAAATCGGTGGCTCCCGACCCGATGAGCTTAGGGCACCGACCCAAGGCTTTCGCGTATACCCTCGGGCCAGGTGCTCGGGTTTCAAGTAGCGTGTGGCTTTTCTATTCTTTTCTTTTCTTTTTCGTTTCTTTTTCTTTTCTTTTTCTTTTTGGAAGACTTCATTAGCCTTCTTTTTGGGGGTCCTTAACTGTGGGTGGTCAGCCCCGAAACTAGAATGTAGGTTTTGCGAAAATGGGAGCTATGCGGTTTCTCGGCCTATTTGAAGAAAGCGTGTGCCTTGTGTGTGGTTAGCTAAAGGTGGGAAGAAGGTTGAACACCATGAGACTTCAACGGATCATCACGCTAATCATGCATGGAACTGTCAGCATCAATGGCATTGGGCGGTGTGTAATTTTCCAAGCACGGGGCTAAGCGAAAACCCGAAAAAATGGGGGCAAAAAAATGGTTACAATTTGAATTAAGAAAATGAGTTGTATGGTATGTATAGAAATGTATGTCATGTTTTGACTTTTCAAAAACACAATGACTTTCACGGAGTAAAAGCGACCTGAAAACATCTGAAATGAGTTTTACTTGAACAGACAGTGGACTTAAAAGTGTAAAAAAAATGATATCAAAAGAGTAAAAGTCACTTCCTTCTCTAACTCTCCCCCAACCAAATGTGACATTTTCCTGATAAGTCGGATTGGAAGCTAGAAGCGAGTCTTTACCTCATGAATCGATCGGCCGGTGAAGACTTCGTCCTCGTCGCAGGCTGAAATTTGAGAGTCTTCTTCAGTGGAGTGGTTGTATTTCTTTGTAGGCTGTGGCACATCAAGGGGCTCTGCGGCGGCTATGGGTAAAATGCTGGTCAATGGGAGGAGGAGTGGGAGCGGGCGAGGCAGGCACATATGGGGAAATCGTAGAGCGGGCCAGTGCCTTTGAATGCGCATGAGGATGGCGGTCTGTGCGGGGAGTATGGTATTTGGTACGACAGTAGACGCTAGTGCGAGTCATCCTCTCCCGCGAGGACCCCTTGTAGACGATTCTGAAATGATCTTGTGTGGAGGAGAATCATAACTGGACTGCATCCATGATGGTCAGAAAGTCCTGAGTACAAATGGTGATATGCTACGGGGTGGTGCGGATGTCTTAGGCACAGCGACATGTAGGGGTGGTGCGAGGGCGGAGGGCTGGGGTGTAGAGGGACCCGCGGGGTGGGCGGGTAAAGGAGCGGGCGGGGATGCGGGGGCCTGGGTGCTCGTAGTATGCACTATTGGAGGTGGTTTGCTCATCTGGAAGGTCCTGGCGTGGTGGGGTCCTCGTCTGGATCGGAGGTGGGAGGTGAAAGGAATGGGCATGTGCGCCCCCTTGATCCAATCGTGAGGATGGCCTCGCGATCACGGCAGCGCTCCCAGCACAGGCTCATCAAGGAAGGCGATGTGCTCACAGCACTGTGAAGGAGTCTCGGGAGCAGAGGAGGGTGTGGACTCGGCTGCGGATAGGTTCTGCGCAGACCTTTGTCCTGTGGAGCAGGCTGTCTCATGATAAGCTCGGGCTGGGACGGGAGCCGGTAACCCTCGGAGATACAGTGCCTTAGAGCCTCGGAATGGCTCCTCTTTGTTAGGTATGTCTTTGGAAGGAAAGATTAGGCAGTAGTACATGGTGTCGAGCATCTGTATTTATAATTTGTACTTGAGCAAATGGTCTGGTGTCGTGTCCGGGCTAACGAGCCAGACCATCTCTGTCGAGGATGGGGCCACTGCATAATCGTAGGAGTTGGCAAGGACCCGCCGGTAGATGGAAGCCGTACAATATCGGCCGAAGTAATCACTGGCGACCATGCATGTGGAGAAATGAATGGTGTCGGATTGGGCTCGTCTTGGAGATCATAGTGTGATAAATTTGATGACCACTTGAGAATCAAATCTCAAAGCATGCGGGAGTCGCCAGATGGCTCCGAGGAGTACCTTTGCACTAGGAGCATTGAATCTCGGAGCTCCGGGTCTTCGGAAAGGACCGGGAGATCATAATGAACCACGTCGTGCAAATCCCTCCACTTCTGATCGACACATTCCACGGAATAGGGTTGTGTGGAAGAGTAACCATCCCGATGATGGAGGCGGGGACGAGGGTTTAGAAGAGGGCTCCGACGAGGGTACGAATAGGGTGGTGTGTGTTTGGTGAGGGCTGGAGGTGGAGGACTCCTAGGCCCAGTCGGGAGGTCTCTTGGACCCAGTGGGGGCCCTCGGGATAGCCTGGGATGTGGCGAAGATGGTGGAGTCGGGCCAGCAGAGTGTGGTGTCTCCTAGGGGCGGGCGGTAGCAGGGATGGGAGGTAGGGAGGCCGACGGAGGAGGATCCATGCTTGATGCCTGGAGGCGGCCTTTGAGCGGGACGGCGCGATAGCAGCCAGTAGTGGTGGAGCAGCAATGATTGGCGGCGGGGATGTGTGGACTGGTGAGATGCGGCCCAGCGGCGACCGGTGGCAAGGGTAGTAGGCGCGATCCGGCCGGAGTGGTAGGGCTTGGATTGGGGCTGTAGGCGGGAGGAGACGGCGTACCACCAGGCTTGAAAGTGTGTGTAGCGGGTCTTCACCATGGTTGGGCAAGAGAAGGAGAGGAGGTGGAAAGGGGGACTTTAAATTGGAAAGGGAGATTTGAAATCGAAAGGATAATAAGGAGGTTTAAATAGAGAGGTGGGGGGTAAGTGAAGGGTTTTGGTCAATTAATGGCTTTAAATGCCTATTAATTGGTTGGTTCAAAAAATTGGAAAATTAATGGCGGGTGCAGGGAACGAAGTGTCGCAGGCGGAGCAGGAAGATGAAACAGGGGAAGATGAACAATGCAGGTTGCGAAATTCCACAGGTTGCAAAAATTTACGCAGCACAGAGCTCCCAGGCACAAGCAAGCCCCCAGGCTCACTCTGACACACATAAATGAGAAGAGCAAAGATATGAGAAGCCCAGACTTGCGAGAGAAAATTTTTCAAAAGAAAGACAAGAAGCTAAAACAAGGGAATCAATAAAATCTCTAAAAACTAAAAAGTAAAGAAACCAAAATAGCGTAAGAAAATTTAGGGCTTACGAGATACCGTGAGGCCACTCCTGTCATGATTCCTTACTTGATCATGGAGGAATTGAGAGGGGATCTCATCTTTGTTTCTTGAGGTGGTGCTTGGCTGCTTGTATGAAGCCCGACCTTGGCCCATTAACCTTAAACACCCTATTGTCTTTGGAATTGAACAGGTCTACTTATCCATTGGGATAGACCTCCTGGATGGTGAATGGTCTAGTCCATCTTGATTTAAGCTTGCTGGAAGAGGTGGGTTGGAATTAAGTAGAAGCGACACTTGGTCTTCTTGTTTGAAATGTTTACGAGCTATTAGTTGATCATGCCACTTCTTCAGCTTATCTTTTGCAATTTATGAGTTGGAGTAGGCATCATTCCTTAGTTCTTCCAGCTCATTGATATCGAGGAGTCTTTTGAGACCAGCTTTGCCCATATCTGAGTTCGGTTCTTCACTTTGCCACCATGCCTTGCTCTTTCGATTTCATGAGTAGTGACATGCTTTGCCATAAACTAGGCGATAAGGAGACATGCCCAGAATGGTCTTGTAGGCTGTTCTATATGCCCACAAAGAGTCCAACAACTTAAGAGACCAATCCTTTCGGTTATAGTTCACCATTTTCATCAGTATTGTCTTGATTTCCCTGTTGGCTAGCTCAACCTAGCCACTGGTCTGAGGGTCGTATGGGGTGGCTACTTTATGCTTAACACCATACTTAGTGAGGAGGCTCTTAAACGGTTTGTTGAAGAAATGCGAACCTCCATCACTAATTATGGCTTTGGGGACTAGTACGGAGAGTATGTTCTCTTTAAGAATTTCGGTACCACCACGTGATGCACGCTGCTTTTACGGGGCGCTTTAGCCCACTTCGACACATAGTCGACTCCACGAAGAAATGTAGAAGGGTATCGAAGGAGGAGGAATGGTCCCGTGAAATTGATGCCCCATCGTCGAAAGGTCAACTACCAAAATCGGGTTAAGGCATCATGTGTGGCGAAATTTTTTCCTGACCTTTGGTACTTGTGCGCCTTGCACATGGTATGGGCGTTCTTGAGGCGTGAAGCCAATTTGCGGCACCTTTCTGTGGTTTAAAGGCGAAATGACAGCCTCACATGCATTCTCATGGCGTGGATGAGTATTCTGTTGCTGCCTTCGGGCACACCTTCGATTATTTGATAAGCACGGTATTTGTCTGAAGGGTTCTTCCCAATAATAGGAGTGAATTTTGCAAAGAGAATTTCTTGTCTTGTGCTCTGTCTGCTAGTAGCTCCCACGTTGCCAAATAATTTGCAATGTGGGCATGCGGTGTCTTCTCGACGGGAGTAGGGACCATCGGGAACTCATCATTGATTGGAGGGTTGTGAGTGTTATTATTGCTATTGTTAATCTCGAGAGGTGGTCGGCAACTATGTTTCACACCCTTTTGTCACCCCGATATGTAGGTTGAACTCTTGCGGCGGGGACCCACGATAAGCCTAGCCTTAGCATTTTGTTTGGTGATCGAATATTTCAAGGCTGAATGATGTGAATATGATTATGTCGATGACCAAATAAGCTGAAACTATCTAAGTCATAAACCCTTTGCCCAGCCAGCTCATTTTTACGTGGTTGTGTAATTCCTCTGGGCCTCATTCAATGTCTTGCTTGCATAATAGACTACATAAGGCTTTCCTCCTTCCCTTTGCCCGAGTATTGCTCAAATGGCGAGATCGCTTGCATTGCACATCACCTCGAAAGGTAATTTCCCGGTTCAGGGGCCTACGCTCTTGGTGCGTGGACTAGATAGGCCTTGAGTTCCTCGCTCTTTTGGCAGTCTGCATCCCACATGAATTTGGCATCTTTTTCCAGTAGTTTGTAAAGAGGCTTGGCAATTTTTGAGAAGTCCATGATGAACCCCCACTATGGCTTGCATGACTTAAGAATTGTCTTCTAGTCTTGTTTGCATTTGTGGGGAGGCGGTTTTGGAAATCAAGTCAATTTTCGTCTTATCAACCGTCCCGTTTCGAAATAATATGCTTGACATAATTCCGCAGTTGACCATAAAATGGCATTTTTCTTTGATTGATACCAAGTTTTCTCTATGCACCGTGCATGACGGTTCTGAGTTAATTAGGCATTCTTCAAAGCTCCCTCCATAGGCGTAATGTCATCCATGTAAACACCTCCATAATGCGCTCTACCAAATCACTGAAGATACTGAGCATACATCGCTGAAATGTGGCAGGGGCATTACAGGCTAAAGGGCATTTTCCTGTATGCATATGTGCCAAAACATATGCATACAGGAAAATGCATAAATTAGTGGACATACTCTGATATAAATTAGTGGACATACTCTTATAATTAGTGGACATACTCTGATATAAATTAGTGGACATACTCTGATATAAATTAGTGGACATACTCTGATAATTAGTGGACATACTCTAATATAAATTAGTGGACATACTCTGATATAAATTAGTGGACATACTCTGATATAAATTAGTGGACATACAGGAAAATGCATAATTTATTGGTCAACCCTCTGATATAAATTAGTGGACATACTCTGATAATTAGTTTTGTTGACAACCCTCCGAAATATATTAATGGACATACTCCGATAAATAATTTTGTTAATTCGACCCTCCGATATAAATCTCTCAGCTTATGTCATGCACCCACCCCTAATATTCTCGATTGTCCCTGTGCACTCTGAAGATATGGTATGCCATTTCATGCCAATTCATGTTAATATATCATATATGCATATACTAACATAATTCACACACAACCAACATGTTATTCACCTTTAGCAATAACACAAAAACAGCACACATGGGCCAATTAAAAATCAGACAATCAATCTTAGGACTGCCCAAAACAATCCCATGAGCTCGACTCAGGCGCAGAAGATGATCATAAATCCATTCCGGCTAATAAGCTTGATCCCAATTTCAACACTCAATCCCGAATCTTTGGGGCCCAAATATCACATTCTAATTTCAGCCACGAAACACCGACCATTAAAATGGCTCTTAAACAAGGATTAAACCAGTAGGAGAAAAAAAAACCCACACCCCTCTTGGGTTTGTCGAAATAAGCTTCTAGTCTCTCTTTAGTATTAATTTGTATTTGCGAGGAAACCAGCTAGCTGTACTCGGCGAAAGCAGCTTGTTACGTCGTCGGAAAACTTAGAGATAGGTGGAGGCCTCTCTCTCTTATGCCTTCTCTCTCGCTCTCTACTCTTTTTCCCCTCTCTCCGTGCGTCCAGGTGAGTCAAGATGGAGTCGAAGTGGGATGTCCTCTCATTCCGTGTCATCACCTTATTGGCTCCCTTGGATTACCCTTATCTCCTAATCCATCCACCTTGGATTTCTCTCCAATCATGTGTTGCCATATCTCCATGGCCATGAAACTGCCGTTTGAGATATTCTACTTGATCGTGGCTGCTTGTGAGCCACTCATCATGTGCCAAGTGTCCTGTAATACCCTTGGTGCCTCGAAAAACATGAAATTAGACTATCTCGGGGTGACGAAATTTGTGATAGGTATTTGGATTTAATGGGCATTCACGGTGAAGACCGTTTCGTCATTCGAGATCTAGAAAAATTTCGGATTTTCAACCAAATTCACCATTTTACCCTTCTTCATAAAGTTTGATTTTCTCAGGTTTTACAGAACCATATAAGAAAAGGTTTCCCAAATTATAAAATAACTCAAAAGGAAATAAAATAAAATATATTATATTTTGATTTGATTATTAATTTGTCTTTGACATTTTTTTTACACATTAAATGTTGGACCATTTTTTTATTGGAATAAGTTTCTAATTTCATCAATTTGATTTCTTAAGTTTCTTTCCATTTTAAAACTGTATTTTTTATCTTTTCACATTAAAAATTAAATCGTTTCATCTTGATCTTCAAATATTATTTGATATATTTATTTTAATTAGGTCTTTAATGATTCTTCTAAAAAAATAAAATAAAATAATTAAAAATATTTAATTTTTTTTGAAAAGAAAATTATTTAGATTTATTTTTTGTTTGTTTTAAACTTCCCTAACAAAAAAAATTAAAATTATTATTGTTATTTAAAGAAATATTAAGATTTTTATTTAATTTTTTTTAAATGTAAAAAATGTGATATTTGCTGGAATAAATTTTGTTTCCAATTCGAAAATTTATTAACTTAATGTATTTTTATATTTTAAGAGTACCTTATATTTATATTTATATTTATATTTTTAGTAAGTTTTAAAAATATTTGAAAGGAAAATATTATTATATTTTGAATCATTTTTTATAGTTATATCATTAGAATAATTTATGTAAAGCATAATTTAATAAACTTTTTAGAAATTTCTTATTTGATTTTTTAGGTTATTCCCACATAGAAATTTTCTTTAAAAAAAAAAAGAAAAACTTATTAAAACCTTTTTCTTTTATTATTATCCTTTTTTTTAAATCTCATATAAATAAAACATATATTTGATGTGTGTGAAACCCAGAGAAAATCCATTTTTCTCAAAAAGGGCAAAATCGTAATTTCGGTAAAAATCCAAAAAATTTTTAGATCTCGGATATTGACAGTTTGTAGTTGGAATAAATACCATGAATCTAGCTAACACGTTGAATTTGCGTCGAATTAGAGGCGGTCGGGGTACGTTTTTCGAGGAGCGCAGAGTATCGGTCTTGAAGTAAAGCGGCGGTGATGTGATAGTCTTTTTGTTTTGTACTCGTGTGACACATGTTGCATAAGTAGAATAAGATGAAATGGATGTAGATATAGTCTTAAGTGTCAAAATCGAGTTTAGGGATATCAGGTGGCATTTGAAAGTAATGAGTAGGTGAGATGAATAGTGATCATCTTACTCCCGGTACAATTGAAAGCAAAATGTGCAGAGGACAAAACGTGTTGCAGTGAGTGAGGGGTTTTGATATTTTAGAGAGAGAGGGGGTAACCATATAAGATCACGGGTGATCGGATAGTCAGTTCTTGGTAGAGAAGGAAAGTTGTTTGCAGCAGTGGACTCTGACGTGGGCCTTGGTTTGAGAGTTTTGACAACAGGCCCTCAGGTGAGGTAGGGGTTTTATCATGCTTGAGTTACACTTTGTTTAAGTTTTTTGTTAATGGTTGGAGTTGATTTGAGCGAGCAGTGGTTTGATCGGTCCCGAGCTTGGGACGAAATGTGAAATTTTGGAACCCAGCTTTGGACGGTCGTGACGTGTGGACTGTTTGGGCTGCTGGGTCATGATTTATGCAATAAATTGTGTTGTGTAGTGTGTATGAGGCCGAAAATGGCCTTGGGGTGGAGTTCCTGAAAGTGGAGCGTCATTTTGATAGAAGGCTTGTGGACGTACGGCTGTTTAGGGCTGTTAAAAGTAATGCGGGTTTGTGTGAATTGGACGAAAATGTCCATATATTTGTGTGTATGAAATTGTTTGAAATGAATGAAGCAGGTTGGTTGATCAAAGAAATTAATAGGTTAATGCTTGAGTAATGTTAACCTTGATGCCATAATTATAGAATATAATTGTGGGTGTGAAGCCCATTGAAATGGAATAGTGATTAGCTGAAGTGAGCAAATTTGGGAGTTGGATTGTGTTGAGATGGCGTAATCGTTCTGTTATGCATAGAGTGACCTAGAAATTAGGTTGTGAGTGCATGACATGAATTAAAATAAGCTTGAACACATGGTTGCGAGGAATTTCACGGGATGATTTTCCCGGAGAGATGGTTGGGGAGATGGTCAAGCGAGATCATTTCGGATGAGGACCATATTTGTTTAAGTAAGTTCTCTAACACGTTCGCCTCGGAGGGTAGTCCGTATTTTCAAAGATTTGGTAGTGTATTTCAAGAGCAAAAGTTTTGTTTTGAAAATGATGTTTTTCTCATACATGGCTTAGGCAAGTGTGAGGGAGTCGGTGAGGACTCGAGACATGTGAATGGGCATGTAGACATTCAAGTTGGATCACGTATTTACTTGAGTGTGTTTTTAAATTGGATCATTTCATATGCACTTAGGTGGGGAGTAACCCATTTAGGGTAATTCCATTATTGGGCAATAGCTCACCTTGTCGAGGGAATATATTATTTCAGGTACAGGGAGGCCGATTTTGAAGAAAGCCGGGTTGTGGCTTTGATGATTTTGGAATGACATGTATTAGAATAGTAATTTTATTATGTGTTTGTATTAAGAGTAATGTAATAACTCTTGAACTATTGGAATATAGTTGGGTGTATATTTTGATGAGTATTGGTTTATGGGCCCAAGAGGCCATTTTTACTTAGGTATGAGTCTCGCGATACGAGACGTGTAGATTTTTCGAGGGTTGACGGGTTGTCAACGGACACCGGGTTTGGGGCGTCACAGCATGGTATCAGAGCCTAGGTTTATAAATACCTAGAGCTTAGTGTCGATAAGTTAGGTATACGATTACCTAGGGCTTGGGGAACTTGGGCTTAGGCCATGGTCATGAGGTGTAAGGACATCACCACTTGGTGTAGCTCGATGTAGGGTTAGGTATGTGATTACCTAGACAATCACGGGACAGGATTAGAACACTGCATGCACTCTGTTTTATGCGTGATTGGGTGTATAACATGTTTTTTGTCATGTGTGTTGTGTGATCAAGTAATTGTTCGATGAATTGTTGTGTATGTATGTGTGAATGGTGTGCATAACCTGGAGTGTTATGTGTCGAGTGATTGTGTGCTTAGTGATTAGCACATAGATGTGTTGGAAAATTTTGGAGTTTCTGATTGTATAAAGCGGAAAAGAAAATATAAAATAGATTTTAATAAATTTATTTGACTTTATTAAGAAAATGAATATATATATATATATATATATATATTTTATTATTATTTTTTTTTGGTGGTTTTCCAGTGGTGGGAATGAAAAAAAAAATGAGGTGAAGAAATTTTTCAAGGTTTTTTACAGTGTGTAAAAACGCTAAATAAAATGGATAAAATAATTTTTATAAATTTATTTGGTGTATTGCAGAATGGAAAAAAAAATGTGTATATATATTTTTTGGGTAGTTTTTCCAATAGCAGAAATGAGAAAAAAAAATGTGTGAAAAACGAAAACAAAAAAAACAAAAAGGAGAAAAGGTCTGGCTGATTTGGGCTCTTTGCTTGAGGCGGGTCACGACTGTGGAATTGTATCATGACACAGTTGTAATGGGCGTGCAGTTGGGTTGCAGGGTGAGCGTGTCACGATACACTTAGTTGTATCGTGGCGATGGCGATGGGCGGGAAGTGAGTGTCGTTCACGAGATTGAGAGCTTGGGTGGCGGGGGTCGCGATCGCGATCGGTGTATCGTGGCGAGGAGAAAGGCGGCAGTGGGTGTGTCCTGATACGGGTTATCGTGACCGGAAAGGGGCATGAGATATGGCATTAATCGCGACAGGCGGGACCACGACCATGCAAGCGCGCGTGAGCCACGTTTCTGGCGCGCTGAGCTGCGACCTGCTGACGGCCGCGGGGATTCGCGACACGGCCGGGGCGACCACGACGACCACGACCCCAGCGCCTGACTGGCGCACTGAGCGCAGTGGAGCTGGTTGTGCATAGTACCAACCGATTTTGACTTAGTACACACTGTTTATGAGTCAGCATTTGGATACTATTCATGAGCCTTGTTCTGAATTACCCCAAAAAAAAAAAAAAAAAAAAAAAATATATATATATATATATATATATATATATATATATATATATATATATATATATATATATATATATATATAATAAATAAATAAAATTTTGTAAAAATGAAAATTTCAAAAAATGAAATTTTGTTGTTAAAAATGATTTAATGTGGAATGATTGTCTTGCATTACCTGTAAATGTAGGGACAATGTATATGAAATGTTATCTGTGCATGAATAGTGTCTCGAAGGCATGTTTGAGCCTTAGAATCTTGCATTAGATGTAACGTGCGGCTGAAGCGTGTAGATGGCTGAGTCGAGGGGCGGGACGTAAAGGGCGTCCACGAGATCTTGGTCGAGAACCGCAGGCTTTTAACCGGCGGGCCTGGCGAGGTCGTAGGGATTGCGATCCTTGTATCGCCTGACATGTGCATTAGTGGCTAGGTAGGTCGAGAAACGACCTCAACGTTTAGAAACATCGTCCTCAATGGTTGGAAGGGAGGAGTGGACTCTAGGAGTCGGGGACGACTATGACCCACAGAGGAGAAGGTAGATGACATCTGAGGCATCGAGATATGGGTGTTGTCTTAGAGGAAGGAAGATCCATCTTCTTCCAACAGAAAGAAGAAATGAGAAAGATTTCTGTTTATGAGGATATCCGGGGGCAGGCAGGGTCATCGAAGCAAGGCGGGGATGGGACATTGGTCGAGGGCGGGGCGGATGATGTGTTACTTATCGCAGACGGCTTTGGACACTTTCGACGGGATTGCCCACGGAGGCAGAGATCCCAAGGTTATGGGACACCTCAGTCCCAATCATCGATGAGGCGAGTTAGGGTTGCCCCGGTCGGGATGGGCGGATGGTGTGCTACCATTGCGACAGCCGGACATATAAGGAGGATTGCCCTCGGGCGAGGATCCGAGGTTTGGGGATGAATGCGGAGTCCCGGTCGAGTTGAGGGCGAGAAGCGGATATAGTTTGTTTCTCCATACTAGTATAGGTGGGGACCGGTCACCTAGTACTTCTCGGTGGTCACATGGGGCGAATCCCGGAGCGTAAAGTCGGGGTCTGGAGGACAAGATTCGGGTAGGGTTAGGGTGTGGGGTACAAGGCGAGATGACGTGTTACCCATTCTTGCCCGGCACAGGCACGGGGCGGGTGTGCAGGGACCAGAGATCTCATGAGTGCGGGGCGGGCGTTCGAGATTGGCGGATATACGGGGTCGTTTATATTCTCACACTTGTTGACTAGAGTAGTGTTTGAATTTGATGCATCATGTTCATTCATTAATGCATCTTGTGTGATATGTTTAGGCTTAAAGGTTGAGGCTTTTAGATAGATGATGGGATTTCTTCCCTAGGGTCTAAGGTGAGAGTTGGTATGATGTGTCGAGATCGTGAGTCAGAGATCTCAGTGATTCTGCTCATGGTGGACCTTAGAGTGGTAGGCATATTGGGTGTTGATGTCATTCTTGACATGGATGGAGTTGTGTGTCGGGTTGGCAAGTAATTGTGTGTAGTGGTGTGTCTGACAAAGTCTTGGAATTGGTGAGGTTACATATGCATTGGTTGGATGCGTATGTGCATGGAATTTGGGATGAAATTCTTTTGGAAAGGAAGAATGTGAAACCGAGAAAATCGATTTTCTCAAAAGGACAAAATCGTAATTTTGGTAAAATCAAATTTTCTAGATCTCGGATGATAAAATGGATTTCCATAGTTAAGGTCGTCTCGTGAAATCAGCTAACTGCGTCGAATTTCGTCAGTCAGGATGATTAGGTATGTTTTTCGAGACAGAGTATCGAGTGCCATAAACGGCAATTGATATGACAAAGTCACCTATAACATGTACTCATGTGACACATGTTGCATGAGTAGATAGAGGATGGAAATGGACGGCCGAGATAGTGCTAAGTGTCAAAATCCAAGGTTTTAGGGACATAGATGGCATTTTTGAAAGTTTAATGAGAGTAAGGACAAAAGATGAATAGTGATCATCTTCTCCATTTAATTGAAAGTCAAAATGTGCAGAGGGCAAAACGTGTTGCAGTGAGTGAGGGTTTTTATATTTTTAGAGAGAGAGGGAGTAGCTTCTCTCTAAGATCCCGGGCGATCGGACCGTTGGATTTCTTCGGGCCAAGATGGAAAGTTGCTCCACGCGGCGAGGACTACGTGTGGGCACCGGTTTGAGGGAGTTTTGACAAACTCCGTGAGGTAGGGGTTTTATCCTACCTGAGTTACACTTTGTTTAAGTGTTTTGTTAATGGTTGAGTTGATTTTAGGCCTTGAGCAGCGGATTTGATGGGTCCCAAACTTGGAAATTTGAAATGGAGAAATTTTGGAACCCATTTGGACAGTCCGTGACAGTGTGTGGACTGTTTGGGTACCTTGGGTCATGATTTATGCAATAAATTGTGTTGTGGTGTGTATGAGGCCGGAAATGGCCTTGGAATTGGGTTCCACAAAGTGGAGCCGATGTTTGAGTAATTAGGTGCCCATGGACTGACCTTGCTATGTTTGGGGCTAAAAGCAGTCACGGGTTTTCTTAATTAGGCCCGAAAAACGTCCATATGTTGTGTGTTTGAAATTGTTTGAAATGAATGGCTTGAGTTGGTTGATTGAAGAAATTAATAGGTTAATGCTTGATGTGTTAACATGATGCCATAATTATATAGAATATAATTGTGGGTGTAGGCCATTGGAAATGGAATAGTGATTAGCTCAAGTGAGCAAATTTGGGAGTTGGATTGTGTTGAAATGACATAATGCATTCATATGCACTGGGTAACCTAGAAATTAGGTGTGAATGCATGACATGAATTAAAATAAAAACGAACATGGTTGCGAAAGGAATTTCACAGGATGATTTTTCGGGAGGAATGGGGTTGGGAGTGATCAAGCCAGATCATTTCGGATGAGGGTAGTGACTGTTCCGGGGAAGTTCTCAGTACATTCGCCTAGGAGGGTAGTCTATATTTTCAGAGATTCGGTAGTGTATTTTCAAAAAACAGCAGTTTTGTTTTGAAAATGATGTTTTTCTCATACATGTGGCTTAGGCAAGTGTGAGAGTCGGTGAGACTCGAGAACGCTGGGAATAGGCATGTAGACATTGATGGGATCACGTGTTGCTTGAGGTGCGTGTTTAAATTGGATCATTGCATATGCATTTAGGTGGGGAGTAACCCGTTTAGGGTAAAATTCCACTGTTGAAGCGATAGCTCACCACATCGGGGAATATATTATTTCAGGTATAGGGAGCGTTCGAGAAGACTGCTCATCTTAGAGGCCGATTTTGAAGAAAGCCGGGTTGTGGCTTTGATGGTTTTGGAATGACATGTATTAGAATAGTAATTTTAATATGTGTTTGGATTAAGAGTAATGTAATAACTCTTGAACTATTGGAATATAGTTGGGCGTATATTTTGATGAGTATTGGTTTATGGACCCAAGAGGCCATTTTTACTCAGGTATGAGTCTCGCGATACGAGACGTGTAGATTTTCCGCAGGTTGACGAGTTGTCAACGGACACTCCGAGTTTGGGGCGTCACAATGTGTTTGTTAAGATTTTATGTTATTTTTCAAGAAACATGAAACAAATACAATTGATTTAATTACAAAAATTTAAATACAACATAGTTGATTGATATGAGAACTCATTAAGATTTCGAAACCAAGAAGGTTGACTATAACTGATAGCACTAAGATTGAGACAAAGATTAAATTAAATAAAACATATCATTAAAAAAATATGAGATTACCAGTAAAATTTACAAAGAAAAAATATAATAACTTCCGGTGAAAGAAGGCTGGCTCACTCGAGACAGAAGTAAGAAACAACAAATCCGTTCCACTTTAAAGTGTTTGTATGTTATCATGATGCACTTCACCAAGCAAAAGTAGTTTGGTTCTTGAAGAGCTTGCGGTGTTACATTTTTATCATCGGAGATTTCCGCTACTTGGATGTTGATGAGATTTCCATCGCAGTTTTGGCCATTGAAGTTTTTGTCAAAGACTCCATGTCGATGGAATCAAAACGATTTAATATATATAAGGATGAAACAAAAGGTAAAGCAAATATAAAATGGATATAGATAACGAAACCATCCAAATTAATTATGAGTTAAAATAATTTAAAACATTAAATTTCTTTCCTACTTAGGAACATAAATGTACAAAATTAAATAAACAATGAAAAGCCAAGAATATTATATGATATTGAAGGTATTGGATAAAGAAATTCCATTATTATTTATGGTGGATGAAGAAATTTCATTATTATTTATGGTTATTATTAGAATTATAAACTATAGTTAATCAGGCTGAAGAAATTGGAAGAGAATAAATTCTATATTAAATTCTTACAGCAAATATGAAACGGAATATAGATAAAGAACCGTCAAAATTAATTACAAGTTAAAATAATTTAAAACGTTAAATTTCTTTCCTATTCAAGAACATAAATATAAGAATAGAATTGAAGGTATTCAAGCGTTGATTAGAGATTTCCTTATCTTTTAAGGAGATTTCATTAAATTCTTAATGGAACGTTTGATTAAATTGAATTAAACGTGGATAAAAAATTGTATTAATGGGGATAATTTTGGAAGAAAAATTGTAAAACCCTAAAAAGTTTAAATTTTCTAAGAAATGGTAAAACGGTAATTTCGATCAAAAAATATGGAATTTTTCTAGATATCAGATGACGAAACGATCTTTACCATTGAAATCGTCTCACAAAATCTAGTTATCACGTCGAATTCTAAGATAGTCGAGATTTCACGTTTTTCGAGACACCAAGGGTAATACGGGACACTTGACACATGAAGAGTGGCTAAAAGTGTGCCACGTGTCAAGTGCAGGATATCTCAAACAAAAAGGGATTACGTGGGACCCTTAGGAGGTAGTGGCGGCCGTGATTGGAGTAAGAATCGGATTGATGGATAAGGGGTTAAGGTAATCCAAGAGCAAATGAGAGGGCGACATGTGGCAGAGTGAGAGAGGACATCTCACTTGACCCGAAGCTTAACTTGAAACTAAGTTGAGAGAGAGGAGAGGAAGAAGGAAAAAGAAAAGAAAAGAGAAAGAGAGAGTTGTAGAGAGAGAAGCTCTACCTTCTCCCTAAATTTTTCGACTATCGGACCAGCGGTTGTAGGCGGAGCAAGAGGGAAAGTTTATCCTTGCAGGTTAGGCCATCGAGGCCAGAAGTGGGAGTTTTGACAAATTCCAAGAGGTAGGGTTTTCTCGACTTGGATTCGATCTTTTGGCTAAGAACCATAATGGTTGGAGTGTTTGGGGCACATAGGCGGAATTTTCGATCCCACAGTTGGGCCAGAGTGATTGGAGTTTTTAGGATTGTTTTGAAACCGATCTGAATGTGTTTACTTTTGGGCGGATTCGAGGCAGATTTTCAGATTATTGATTGACACAAATTGTGTTGTTTGGTGTTATTACTAAAGATGAATAACATGCTGATTGTGTGAATTATGTTAATATATGAATGCATGATATATTAACATGAGTTGGTATGAGATGGCATATTGCATTTCATATGCACGGGGACACCATAGAATAGTAGGTGTAAGTGCATGACATGATTTCGGAGGGTTGACCAACAATTATTTATCGGATTATGTCCATTATAATACATCGGAGGGTTGTCCACACAATCATTTATCGGAGTATGTCCACTAATATATATATCGGAGGGTTGTCCACAAACAAACAAATATTTTTGTTTTGAAAATGATATATCATACATGGAAAATTGCATGTGTGAGAAAGTCAGTGAGGACTCGAGGCACGGGACGAGGCATGTAGATATTCAAGTAGAGCTATGCATGATTTATTTAAATGTTTGTTTGGTTGCCATTGCATGAGCACTTAGGTAGAGATGTATGTAGGAAAAGTTGCCTCTTGGGCATTGCTCACTTATCGTGGGAATAACAATTTCAGGTACTAAAGGTGTACTCGGGCGATGAAGCTCATCCGAGACCTTAGGAGAAAAGAGAAGGCCAGATTTTGCTTATTTCTGTATTTCGTGAAAATCTGGGTAGAAAACCCAGTTTTGTATTATGTAAAGAACAAGAGTTGTAATTAAACTCGTTTTTGTATAATAAATACATTTTGGCAAGTTTTCGAGTTCTAAATGGCCTTTGTAGTAATAAAAGCTAATTTATGTTGATTTTAGAATGTGTTGAACAAGAAAGCGCGAGGACCAAAATGGGGTGGGTGCGCCCATTTCGATCCTTGCGGCTTAGCTGCCGGTGGTGTCGTATAGGAGGGGCTGTAGCACACGTGGCGAACCTACGCACCGGCCAGAAGACACATTGCCCGCGCGCGGCGTGTCGAGGAATGCATTTAAGGCAGACCTCCTTGGGTGCTCTGTAGCGACAGAGAGTTTCTTGTCGCAACAGAGATGGTCCTTCTTGTGTCGCGACAAAGAACTTAGTGTCGCGACAGGGCCTTGGGTAGCTAGGCATGTGTGTGTCGCGATGTAGATTTTGTGTCGCGACAATGGCACTCTAGTGTGAGACTGGAGTCTGTCGCGTCAGAGTTCCCTTCTATCGAGACAGGGTTGGCTGTATGGTGGTCGATTATGTGTTGCGACATGATCTTTTGTGTCACGACAGCGGCACTTCGGTGGGAGGCTGGGGTCTATCACGATAGAACTTTCTCTGTTGCGACAGGGCCTGGCTGATTGGTGTTGCAGACCTGACTTTGGTATGCGACGGAGGTTGGACAAAAGCTATTTGTCGGAATTGACGCGCACGATAGGCGCTGGTGCTTCGGTGACACAGCAGCGATCTTGTGCGAAGAGCACCGTGTCGTGACGTACACCGCAACCGAGCCTGTGGCGGTGTAACTCTTTGTGTCGTGCGCTATTTGGAATGAGTACATGGATCTTGTTCCTGAACTCTTGTTCAAAAAAAAGTGAAAAATGACCTAGTGAATTAGGGCATCACAGCTTGGTATTAGAGTTTAGGTATATGATTACCTAGGGAGCTCGAGTGTGTGTATCCATAAGTTTGGTTTCGATACCAGCTTCACAGCTTTATGTCAGGAATTAGGTACACGAATACCTAGGACTCGATGGGGAAAAGGTTTAGATCAAGCATTCATAGAGCATTTGATGGATTGATGTGTGTGTTGCATGCATGTTTATGCTTAACATGTGTGATGAATTGTATATGGAACACTAGGGTTGAGAAACATAACCTTAAGGGTTCGGAAAATAGAATGAACATGAAAATTCAATTAAGGAAATGAATGAAAATTGGTTGGCAATCAGCACCACTAAAAAAGATGATACAGATAGATTCGATTCATGATTTAGCTAAGTCAATAGTAGTTAGTATGTGCACTACTAGTTTGACTGAGATGGGAATTAAATAAATTTTGTTGCCATTTGACATATGTAGATGGCAAGTTTGCGATTCTTTATCATTGCACCAGGCTAGTACCGGCTGGTAGTCGGAGGTCAGATGACACCTCGAAGGTTCAAGTCACATCATCCGCAGGCAATTCTGGGGGGGAGGGGATCAGATGGTGGCGAGACCATTGGTTAGGCAGTTGAAGGTATTGGGGCTATGGAGATTACCTCGGAATATGTGACGAATCGAGTGTTGCATTCCGGCTAGGGTGAGTCCCAGTAGTGGGGTAGGTCAAGACCTCTAGGGACATAGAGGCAATGACTTGGGCAGAGTTTCATGAGCTCTTTATGAGCAAGTATTTTCCGGTCACTGCTTGACATGCAAAGGCCTATGAGTTCCTAGAGTTGAGGGAGGGAACGATGACAGTGATAGAGTACGTGGCTAAGTTTACTAAGTTAACCCATTTTTCTAATGACTACGTGGCCACGGATATGGCCAAGGTGAGGAGATTTGAGAATGGGCTGAGTTGTCCGACCCGGAGGGTGCAGACCAGGACTCGCTGCAAGACATGGACTCTATGGTTTCAGGACGACTCGACCATAGAAAGAGATAGAGGATGCACGGGGTATATGAGAACTGCGAGAATGCTTAGTGAGGGGAGATGGAGGATCGACCTTCTTACAGTTAGAGAGAGCTGACGAAGACTTATTGCTCAGTGTTTTGGGGGCGGGTACGTGGCCCGTGGGCCCAGTCGAGACTAGGGGTTCCGGCTTGACCGAAGCGAGTGACGTGTTTTCCACTACCTTAACCTAGACATATGAGGCGGGATTGCCCCTAAAGGCAGGGATCCCAGGGACAAGCGTGAACATAGTTTATTCCTCCAGCACCCGAATCACGGTTGAAGAGCCGGTACTGAGTCTCGGGTCTTATGCAGTATGGGTCCTGAACTGAGACCCGGAGAGAGCGAAGTATGGCAGGGCGAGAGGGCAGGCCTGGCGGGGCGTTAATGGATTCGAGGGTGTGTACACGCCATCCACACCATCGGCGAGCAGCGGTCAGTCAGTATCTGAGATATGTTCTGTTATCACCCGGTGACAGGCGGAAACGCGATTGTAATATAAAATATACGCCTATATGCGCAAGTGCGCGTCGCCCCAGTAGTATAGTGTACTCGTGGTACGGAATGTCGATCCACGGGACGAGGTGTGCTTCGGCTACAAAGGTTACGCTTTTAGACAATATGAAAGATGACTCTAGAAAGAATTGAATATGTAAGTGCACAAACTATTGATTCGATTAAAGTATTGTGTTTTGGCTTTAAGGGTTATATCTCCCTTATCCACTGGATTCAATGGATTAATCTTCTAAATATGTTATTATTCACTATATTTCCAATATGTCAATGGCGAGGTGATCTTTTCTCACAAATTATCCTTTCTAAAGTATATCAGCCTATCCTGCGAATAAATGGGGTATATCTGTCGACTACGATAGAAATGCGTGAATATCACAGCTTGATTGCCACCTTCGGGTTCGGAATATCTCTATTTAGAATCAAGCTGAGTCTACTCTACCCCGAGATCCTTTGAATACCCTCATCTCTCGAATCTCGGGGATCTCAGTGTAATTATGCCAATGTTGGCGGACATCAACATGCGATTAAATCATAGGCCTTAGAATAGTTGCAACATATTGAAATAGCGAATAATATAAAGTTTCAAACTTTAATCCATGAACATATGACAAAGTTCAATATAACCTAGAAATAAATCCTAGAACATCATGAATGAAAAGAAGAAAATGTTTAGAATTAAAAACATCATTCTCACATCAGAAAATATCCAAACAATGAAGGCGGTCAAATCCGGGCTTCCTCGAAGTCTGTGTCACTACGCTCACGGGATTAAAATTGCCGTTAAATGCGGCTTCGATGCCCCCTTACGAGATCATGGTACTTTTAAATGATGAGGTGCGAGGATCTGGTACGACGTGTGACGTGGAGGCGTCGCGGCGTGGCTGGCGTCACGGCGTGGGGCGTCGCTGACGTGGAGGCGTCGCGGCGTGACGGATACTTCATCGCGCCTTGTTCCCGTTTGCTCAAGTAAGCTACTGCTGTTTGCTCTTTTCATACTAATGTCTGCATTCTGCAGGACATCAAATCAGTATTCTGAAGTCACAAAACTATAAAAATTACTTTCTAAAATAAGCAGGAAAATGGAAAGTGGCCGCAGTATAATATGAGTGTTTTAGGCACTCATCACCCCCCCGAACTTAATTTCTTGCTTGTCCTCAGCGAAGCGATCAACTGAGACACACACACAACTAATACCTTGCTGCTTAAGGCAGAGTGTGCACATGCTGAAAAAATAGGGGATCGTGGGTGACTCACACTCCCATTGTGTTGCTCGAAGTTCCGCAAAAATGCATACGAGATATTTGACTCTCAGTAAGTCGATTATGAGATAGGTGAAGTGACTAGTACATCAATTCCATGATATTAATAGCCTTTCCCAAAACCCTATGTGCTTATAATGAATGACCTCCAGTATATGCCTAGGTTTTGACACCCCGAGCTTGAGCTCAACTCACCTATTTGGAAGAAACTAAGAAAAGGATAAGGAGCACTTTTATTTTATTCATGACTAATGCTGAGAAGAGGCTTCCTACGTACAAAATAAATGGAAGAAAACCTAGTGCCAGAAGTTTTAGTGAGAGTGTTCTGTAGCGGGGATCCATTGGTGACTCCCCCACCAGTTAGTTAAGGGCACCGGGCATTAAATTCCACTTCAAACTTCACCCAGACACTCAGCTTGAGCTGAGGGCCCTAGGTTGCGTGAATGATCCGTCTTGTCGTAGCGGGCGTGAAGTCAATGACTCTGACCATTGGCTCGAGGGCATTAGGCACAGCGAGGCCCTTGACGTACTGAATTGATTGGATGATCGCTTATTCTTATGCAGATACCTATTTTTGTCATTTGTCTTTTTTTTTTTTTTTTCACTTTTTCTATTGTTTTTGTATTTTTTCTTTTGTTTGGGGCTCGATGGCAATCCTCTTTTTATTAGGTGTCCCATCACTTAAATGGTTCGAGTCTCCCGAGTTAGTGAACTACCGGTAGTTGGTCCGGCGCCTATCATGCTACGAAGGTCATTAGTGTGTGAGTGTGATAGGGTTCTTGAGAGCTGGTGTCTTGACTACTTTCGGGATTGGTTATAACCTTTCCATCCCTGGTCAACCTAATTGCGAGCATCAAAACGTGTAATAGTTTAATTCATGTTAATCGTGAATTCGAGTCCAAAAGTGATCTCAATTTTTTAACATGGCACACAAACACGCAATTATTACATATAAGGTTGACCTAACCTGACGTAAAGCAGGAACTACACACTTGACTGAGATAAAAATTTGGACCTGAACTAAATAGAAACAGCTACTACGAACAAAATAAAAGCAACATAAAAACACTAAAAACAAAACATAACTAAAACAAAATAAAGCACAAAATAAAAGCACGATCTACTACCCGAATAAAATAGCGGTGTCACTGCGGCAAAGTAAATAGTAGAGGTGAAGGGGACTCGCCCGGTGATCCAGCTGCGGTGAGTGAGTGGTGGAGGCTGATGAAGCGGTGACGTCTGGGCTGCAAGGGTGCATTGCTGGCGCAAAATGGTGGCCTGGTGGCGGTGCAGTGCGCGCACTCATACGCGCGGAGGGCCTCCCGAATCACGTGGGAACGGGACGCGGTGTTCCTAGGTCTCATCAGGAATGCGTCGAAGCACTCGGTGAGGAGGCTTGCAGATTATCGAGGTGCGGGAAGGATGGAGGCTGCGCTGGCTGGCGGGGGTGGTGGTGTTGGAGGTAGGCGGGACGAGGAGCGTAATGTCTCTGGGGCTCGCCCGAGGGATCCATAACGGCCGATACTGTAAAGCTCGTCCTCGTCAGGAGCTCGTAGTCCGAAATCGTGAGTCACCTCGGGTTGTGGGACAGGGTGTCCGCCCGACGAATATGGCTTTGATTGGGTGAAAACCAAGTGTCGGTGTCGTCCAAGGGAGCACCGGCTTGTTTACTCAGCCAAAGATCGAGGAAGGGGTGTCCCCGGGTTCATCTTGCATCGGTTATGGAGGATGGCATCCGATACTTTGCCCGACATCGAAGGGTATACCACAGTAAAAGATGGCATAGATTAGAGCATTGCATTGTGAGGCGGTCACTTCACACTGCGTTAGTCGTCGGAATGAGGCGGCGTGATGAAGTAATTCGGTTATGGGAATGAAGGCGAATGCTTGGCCTTGAAATTTCTACTTGTGACACTTGTATTGATTCTCCGGCTCACCACGACCGTTGGTGTCTGGCGTAATCTCGGGGTAGTCGGGGTGCTTACCGCGGAGGCCGTCGAGCGACTCCGAGAGGGACCTTGTATTCTGAACTGTAATACCCCTATTGATCGACTCTGCACTGAAGTCGACGTCATGCCCTGCGATAGCGAAGACATGGGATGCAGATTGGCGTAAGAACTTTCGCACCACACTCATCAGCTGCCGGATGAGGTGGTTGGCCTGAAACGCGCCATCCCTTAGCGCAATTGTCTTCGCGGAAGAAGTCATCGAGGTGGTGAAACCCCTTCTCCTTGATGAAGGATCGGTTTTGAAAATGATGCCGGCAAAGTCAGCGGCACACTTCAATTCCTGGCCGTTGACATCGTGGTGGGAGTCGGTCTCGCTAGGCCAGGCACCAAACAGCGGGCAATTTACGCCCTCTTTACACGTGCCTGTGGCCTGGGAGACACGTGGTAGTGGTACCAAGTGGGCCCTCTGACTCGAAACAAAAACACAAACACCTAGTGTGTTAAAAGGAAAACTAACTATGACTCAGACTCGAGAACTCTTTGCAAGCTTGATTTACCACTACGCTAGACCTAATAGACCCACTGAAATGAGTACCTAATAGACCCTAAATATTGTGAAGTACAAAGATACTCTAGAAAATGTCCCGGATACTATGAAGCCAGGCACAATGTGGTGGGAATGCCACAATGACTCGGAACTAGGTATGGTGGGTGACAACGTAGGGAACATGATAGTCAATTAAGTAAGAACGTTGTAGATCCTCAGGCCGGTGTGGGAAAGGCTCAGGCAGGTCGGTGAGCAAGTGCTGCTTTGGGAGGCTAGGGTTCAGAGTTGGTTATTGTCGAATGAAGCGCCCGAAATGGACGTGCGGGCTTAAAGCGGGGCCCGCGTCGCGGCGTGCGGGATCGCGTCAGCGACGTGACCGGTAGCTAAGCGACACGTCGCGGCGTTGACAGCGTCGGCGGCGGCTGAGTCGTTTAATCCCGCGTCGCGGCGGTGGAATCCGCGTCGCGGCGTGTGGCGGTATGTAATGGCGTCGCGGCGTGAAATCCCCGCGTCGCGGCGTGGCGGAGAAACCTGAATGGCCGTCGCGGCGGTAATCCCACATTGCGACGTGACAGAGAGCATAGAAATTTGACGTCGCGGCGTGAATCACGTCGCGGCGGCGGCGAGGCGATCGGTAAATTTGACGTCGCGGCGTGAAACCGCGTCGCGGCGTGACGGAGGATTTATGAATCGGTGATAATTTTGGGCGCGGTGATGATCTCTTGATCGGGGAACACCCTCTCCTTTCGTACTTGTGACTTTATGGACTTGTAATGCTTTCTTGCGAATCTTCCCACTAGGCGCATTGAGTTACGAGAATTAAACAAACAAGTAGAAACACGATTCTACCGGAGGAAGAGTAGAAACCTATATTATGAGAATTAAACAATAGAAATTGGAACTAAGAAAAAGGAAAAAGGTTAAGAAACACTTGGTTGCCTCAGCTATGTTTAATAATAGTTAGCTCGGCGATACGGTATAATGTGCTCGGGAACGAACTCCTATGATAAACTACGACATCTTATGCATTCTTTATCAAAGAAATGATTGCTTATGCAGCGAAACTTCGCCTCCCATAATGCGGCTTCAATCGTTGGGTGGTATTTGTAAATGTGCCTTTGCCGAGGATGTGTAACCGCGCGTGTGAAAAGACCTTGGTTATTGCGGCAGGACCGCCGAGACTTGATTTCCACGGAAAAAGCTGGCGGGAATTGAATAGAAGAACTTGTTGTCATTTGTGAACTCCTTTACAGTGATGTGTTTTGTCGTGCGAGGCTTTAGTCGCTTTCCTTATACGTCTGAAGCGTTTTCATGAAAACCCCATTTGAATTCATCAGTTCAACGAGTTGGAAGCGATCGTTCATGACGATATGTATCCATGTTTAAGCGTCGAGTGGCACTAATAAGCGATGCTCGATTCCAACGGAAGATGACACGCTTTACCATAAAGCGATTACGAGCGGTGACATACGAGTTTTAAATGTTATGCGGTATGCCCAGTGCATCGTCCGTCTTTTAGACCAATCCTTCTGGGTAGTTAGTTGTCTTCTCGAGAATGTATTTGATTTCGATTTGATACCCTGCCTTGTCAGTTTATTGCGGGTGGTATGCAAAAGTATGCGATGGCGTACCGTACTTTTCTCAATACCTTGTCAATTACCTTATTGCGAGAAATGGGTACCATTATGCGTGATGTCGAGGCTCGAGGAGTTCAGCGCGGTAGTCTCATTTGTTTGTTTGTGAGATTGATGACAGCCGGCATCGATGGTCAGCGTGTGAATCGCTTACCCGCCCGAGACATAGTCTTGCGTGAAGATGTACAAGTTTGGCGTATGATGCAGGAAATGGTCCCACTTGGGGAATATCAAAGGAAATGGGATGCGTGGGTGGCTCGTCCTTTCTAGAATGTTCCCGATGTTGGCATTTTATCCGCAGTGGACACGAATTGATAGAGCATCTTTAAACAAGGAAGGCAGTAAAAGCAGTTGAAGCACCTTATTTGCTTGTTCTCTGGCCACCAAAGTCTCACCACACGGTAGAAGTGTAATGATAGTTTAAAATGCTCGCATTTCATCTTAGGGCACACATCTCCTTATGACTGATCGGTAGAGTGTACGTAAAGAATTGGCTCCTCGATAGTAGTGTTTAAGATGTAGAACCTCTGCCTGTGATAGTTAAGATTCGGAGGGACTACTTTGCTTCTACCAAATAATTCACATAATCCATGAACCATGGAGCTGTCTCTTTCCTCGATAAGTAGGAGTTTCTGGAATCTGGAAATTAGTCATTCAATGGGACATCATCTACGGCCTTCACGGTCGTGAAAGATGGTAAAACCCTAGTTGCCGTGCCTTTCTGTCCCTTTATTTCCACATCAAATTCTTGCGACAAGAGGACCGCTAATTAATCGGGGTTTCTGTCTTTCTTGAGTCGTAATCTTGTGGCGAGAATGATCGATTATTGCCTGCGACTTTGTTATCAATCCCAAATATATGACTGAACTTGTCAAAAGCAACCTGATGACCATGACTCTTTCTCTGTAGTGGCATGAATTCAGGTGAGCATCATTCAGGTTCCTCTTAGCATAATAGATTACACGAAAGATTTTCTCTCGTTACGCCCCACGAGCGCGTCAGCGAAGTCGAATGGCACTGAGTTAAGCGGAAAAGACCAATCACGGTGCCACGCAATGATGATTTGAGGCAACTTGTCCTTCAGCAACGAGAATGCATGCAAACATTGTGGTCGAACTCAAATGGGATCCATGGACTAGTAAGGTTGAAACCGGTTTTGCGATTTGTGAAAATCGCGATGAGCGCTTTATAAATCAGTGGCCTAGAAAACTGAATCCCTTTTCTTGACGAGGAGTGGAGGTAACTTCTCGTGCTTCAATTTTAAGCCCTATCTACCTCTGTATCCCTCTTATTTGAATGAATGTCAAGACAAACCCTCTTGTACCATGAAATGGCACTTTTCCCTGATTAATTACTAAGTTGGTCTCTTACGCATCTTGCCCGATCTGACTCTCAAGTTCTCTAAGCAGTTATGAATGAATTCCCCATTGCGAAATGGTCATGAAGATTTCAATTGTCTTTTCCACCATGTCGAGATATGGCCATCATACATCGTTCAGAAAGAAGTACACGAATTGCATTACCTGATCCAAAGAGGCGTCACCGGAAGCAAATGTTCCACCAAGAGCGAAGTGAATGTTGTCTTCTCCACGATCTTTAGGGGCTATGGCGATTTAGTTTGTGTAAGATATCCATCAAAAGCAATAATATTCATAACTGCTAGTCGATCAAGCATCCCAATCTAGAAGCAGCGAAGGAAAGTGATCTTTTAGTGGCGCATTCGAACTTCAGATAATCGACAAATCCCTCCACCATTAAGCTGCATTCTGTAGGCAATGGTAAGATGTTGTTTCGTCACGATGGCAGTTGTTCCTCCCTTCTTAACTACATGGCTGCAGACACCCATGCAATAAAATGGGATAAATCACCAGTGTCTAGCCGTTTAGCAACTTTCTTTACAGACTGACCTCCTTCATTGTCGGATTTAGCCTTCTCACGTGCTTCCAGCTGAAGATTACATGTCCCTCTTCTAGTAAAATACGATGCATGCACATAAAGGGCGAATCCCTCACGAGTCGGCTAGAGACCATCCGGAGTGCGTGTTTGTGATCTCGGAGGACCCTCAGTAACTACTTCCTGAATCTGATTGAGAATGTTTGAATGATCATGGGTAGTGTAGATTCTACCCCAGTATGCATACTTGAATGTTTAGGTAAAGGTTTTGTTCCATTTTAGATAGTTGCTCGTCGATGGGGCGGCGTTTTAATACTTCACCCGAGTTAGTATTTTAGTCTATTGTGTCGAAGAGTCCATCATTTGACATATTCTTACGCCTCTTACATTTCAGTTCTCGGAGACTCATTCTCCACTAGGCTAGTCTCGAAGGGTCGTGAGACCACTTTGGCTGAACACTATCAACCATTTAAACCGTAAATAGAGTATCACTTTACTGTTTGGGTGTCTCAACACCTCGAAGACATTGAATTTTACTTCCTCTTCTTGTACTCTCGGTTTCGGTTCGCCCCTGCGTATCAGTCATTGCCGCCGGGTTGCTAGAAAGGCCTTCCAGATTATCGAGGTATTTCTTTATCTTCCCTCCATGTCTAAAACAATGAAATCTGCGGAAAGATAAAACGTAGGCCTTTACTAATACATCACCCACATTATCCTCTCGGATGCTTCAAAGATACGTACGCTGGCGAAGAGGTGGCGATGATCGGGCGGGCCTCTCCTAATCCCAAACGCTTGAAGATGGATAAGGGCATAAGATTAATGCTGGCACCCAAATCACAGAGCGCTCTTATGGGATAAGATGTCTTTCATGAATTTTACATAACTGGGCATCTGCTCTAGGGCATCAGCAAATGGGATATTGATATGCAGCTTTTTGAACACATCCATGAATTTCGTGAATTGCTATCCGATTTATGCTTCTTGAGGCATGGGTAAGAGGCTGGGTATCTTGGCCTTTGCCCGGTAGAGTTCTCGATGGTGTTTCTCTGAGTGTTACTTTATCTGCATCGTCTTTTACTCTAGTGGTGTGACCTTCTGATCTCTTTGTTCTGGCCCAGAAATTGCTGAACATCATCAGGTATGCCCTTCTAACATGGCCTTTAGCGTATCAATTATCTCTCTTGCAAGGTTTTATATCAGAATGCCCGTAAAGACAGTTGACATTATAAAATGATCATTGCCATTTGACACATTGTACCTCAAACTTCTCGATTGTCTGCTTGATTGTTCAAGCGGGTTGCTGTACTACATGTGTTGGCCTTAGTTTCATTCATAAAGCGAGTGGAAGTTAACATCGTGCGAAGCTGTTCTGAATCAACTTTTTCTCGAAGTTGGTTATTAATTCGATGGCATATTGTTCTGATTATTAGCCACCCATGCTCAACGATTGTTCGACTATTAAGTTGCGATTGTTCTACTCATACCCATGTACGATTCGATTGATATTGTTTCCCATACGGTCCTTCTTTGTGTGATTGATTGATTAAACTTTGGACACGTCTTTAGGCTTGCTCTTGTGGGTTTCTTGTGACATTTCGTCTTTGTTGTGCGATCCCTTGTGAAATTCCCATAACTCCCATGGGTTGGTTTGGATTGCGTTTGCGGTTCCTTGCTATCTATTTAACTGTTTAGTCGGTTGTGCCACATGATTCCTGGATTGTTGAGGACCTCGTTATCACATTGCCTGCGGGTAACTTCTTGGTGTAGCCTTCTCTCTAGGCCAGCTGATTAGTGTTGGTGTGACGTCTTCTAAGATTTCATAAGCGAGTATGTGGTTTCTTCATCGATTGCTCCTCGGTGAAGCATCGATCATTGTTAGGATTACATTTCTCGGGCCGTTATAGAAGGTGTGGACTTGCATCCATACGGTCGAGGCGGTGGTGTGGGCACTTCCACGTAATGGTCGGTAATCGTCGTGCCTCTGCCGGGTTCTCACAGCCAGGTTGTCGAATGTATTGATTTCTTGCACAGGTTGTGCAATTTTAAATGATGGGAAGAACTTGGTCAGAAATTTTATAGAATTATTCCATGTAGTAATGGAATCTGGTGGTTATTTGGATTAGCAGTGTTTGGCCCCTATCCTAGTGAAAGTGGGGGATCTTAGTAACACAGGAAATAGCCCCGGTAACTCCAGATTGTATTTGATAGTATCGCGAGCCCGAGGAAGTTAGTCAAATGCATGTTCGGGTTCTCATGGGGTAGTCCATGGAATAAGATGATACGAAACATCTGTCTTGTAGTGACTTCAGTCGAAATTGTTTGCTTGAATGGGTGGCGGAGTCGATGGTACAATGCGGCAAACGGTCGGTGTATCTGAACTCATCCCAATAGCATGAAGGATCATCTGTTTGTATAAATGGCACAGGTGTGATTCCTTCCATGATTCCCATTTCGACCTCTCTGTGGTTCATGTTCAATGCGAGATTTGTTCTTGATTGTTTTCCATGACTGTTAGTTTCTAATGCATTCAGTTCTCTTGTTCTGACGTCGTATGAAGTCTTTACGGCTGAAGGTTAAATAGGTGTTGGTTATTTTTACATCTAGATGTCGCATGTACTTATTGAAACCTATCTTTATGATAACACACGAGCGACAAAACCAAATTACCGACCTTGTAAAAAATAAACAAAAGTAAAGAAAATTTCGAGTAATATCTATTGCCAATTCTCTATATCAATTCAATCACGTCCCGGCAATGTGCATGGCTTGACGGCGGAAAAGCGCGGTGTATAAAATATACGCCTATATCTTGTAGTGCGCGTCGCCCCAGTAGTATAGTGTACTCGTGGTACGAATATCGATCCACGAGGACCCGGATGTAGTGACTACAAAGGTTACGCACTAGACAATATCGAAAGATGACTCTTAGAAAGAGAATTCAAATATGTAAGAATTACCTAAAAACTATTGATTCGAATTCAGTATTGGTTTTGAAGCCCTAGAGGTTATATCTCCCATTGTCCGTTCGTGGATTAATCTTCTAAATATGTTATTATTCTTCTTATATTTCCAATATGTCGATAGCGAGGTGATCTTTTCTCGAGGTATCACTCTCTCGAGAGTATATCAGCCTATCTCGCGAATAGAATCGAATGTATCTACATCCAGGCTGATGAAATGCATTAATGTCCTAACTTGATGCCACATCGGGTTGAATATCTCTATTCTCAGAATCAGCTGAAGTCTACTCTGCCGAGATCCACTGAATACCCTCATCTCTCGAATCCTCGGATCTCGGTGTAATTATGCCAATGTTGGCGGACATCAACATGCGATTAAATCATAGGCATAGAATAGTTACAACATATTGAGAAATAATGAATAATATAAAGTTTCAAACTTTAATCCATGAACATATGACAAGTTGATATAACCACACAGAATAAATCTAGAACATCATGAATGAAAAGAAGAAAATGTTTAGGGAATTAAAACATCATTCTCCATCAGAAAATATCGAACAATGAAGGCGGTCAAATCCAGAGGCTGCTTCCTCGAAGTGCGTGTCACTACTCTGGGATTAGTGTCTTAAGACCGTAAGCTTCCGTGCCCTTTTACGAATCAGCCGTACTTTAAATGATGGTGCGGATCTCGGTACGGCGTCGCGACGTGGAGGCGTCGCGACTTGGGCCTGCGTCGCGGCGTGAAGGCGTGCGGCGTGGAAACGTCGCGGCGTGGAAGGCGTCAGCGGCGATGAAGGCGTCGCGGCGATGGAGGCGTCGCGACGTGGCCAATCTTCATCGCCTTGTTCCATTTGCTCCAAAATCTCTGCTTCTCTTTGCTGCTCTTTTGCCCCAATGCTCCTACATTCTAAGCAGGACATCAAGTCGGTATTCTAGTCACAAAAACTATAAAATTACTCTAAAATAAACAGGAAAATGGAAGACTGACGCGAGTATAATATGAGTGTTTTAGGCACTCATCACTCGCCTATGGGCTAGGGTATTATTTGATTCTGGTGCATCACATTCATTCATTGCTGCATCAGTTATGAGAGAATTAGGCTTAGAGGTTGAGACCTTGGAGGAGCCCCTGTATGTGAGTTCTCCCCTAGGGACTAGGGTGAGCGTAGATCTTATATGTCGAGGTTGCGGGTTAGAGATCTCTGAGATTCTAGTCACAGTGGACCTGAGGGTCATGAACATGTCAAAGTTCGACGTCATCCTTGGGATGGACTGATTGACGGCGTACCAGGTTGTCATTGATTGCGTAGGAGATTCTGCACACGGGGCGGTACTCGTGTTACGTTTGAAGAGACCAAACCTGATGTTTTGCCCCAAAACATGTATGACTCCAGATTGCACGGGCAAATGATGGGTTGGTTGACTAGCCTTGCCCAGGAGGACGAGACGAGACAGGACTTGGATTTGCCTCGAGTAGTGTGCGAGTATGTGGATGTTTTTCAGGATGAGCTATCGAGATTACCTCCGTAGAGGGATGTGGACTTCTATATCGAGTTATACCTTGGCCACGGCCCCCGTCTCTGTGACTCCGTAGGATGGCACCCGATTAGTTCTGAGGCTCAAGGTCGAATACGGGAGTTCTTTGAATGAGGATTCTTCCTGCTCAGGCACTTCACCACTTAGGCGCTCAGGTTTTTTGTTTGCAGAAAAATAGATAAGACCCGCCAGTACTATCGTGATGCCGGGAAATTGAGCAGGGTTGCGATCAGAATCGGTACCATTGTCGAAGGATTGATGACTGTTTGGCCAGGTTGAGAGGAGCGCGAGTCTACTCAGGAATGAACCTTACGCGGTTACCATGTTGAGGGTTAGGGAGACAAATATCCCTAAGACATCATTTAGGACATGGTATGGGCACTTTGAGTTCACGGTGATGCCCTTTGGATTAACTAATGCACCAGCAGCATTCATGGATCTCATGCATATGGTATTCCAACCCTATCTGGATCAGTTTTTCGTGGTCTTCGTAGATAACATTCTGATCTACTCCCAGTCTAAGGGGGAGCATGAGGATCATTTGAGGGTCATTCTTCAGCTTTTGAGATACCATCACATTGTACGCCGAGTTCGGTAAGAGGTGCGAGATTTTGAAGCTGCGGGTGAGATTCTTGGGGCACGTAGTGTCTGACTCAGTGTGACAATGGACCGAAAGGTCGGCGTATGAAATTTGGGGTGAAGTCGATCTTCGAGATACGTGGTTTCTTAGGATTGAGGCGGGTATTACGGGAGGTTCGTGAGGATTTCTCGTAGCGGCACCTATGGCGAGACTGGCAGAAGGAGGTCAAGTTACCAAGTGGAATGACTTTGTGCGAAGGCATTCCATGAGTTGAAGGCTTACTTGACTCATTTTTGATAATAGTCGAAGAAGTAGTACCGCGGTATATTGTGATGCCTCGAGGACGGACTGGGGATGCGTTTTGGAGTCGGAGGGTAGTAGCTTATGGCTCAGCCCGGTTAACCATGGCGAGAATTACCCCACACACGCGACATGGGTTGGCGACCATGTGTTTTCCTTAGCCGAAGATTTTTGCGCCATACATGTAATGAAGCGGTTTGAAGTGTATTCGAGATCCGCAAAGTCTTAAATACATCTTCCACCGCGGCGGACTACTCGACATGAGCAACGTAGGTGGATGGAGTTCTTAGAGGACTATGACTTCACTTTGCATTACCACCCTGGTAAGGCAAATGTGGTTGTTGATGCACTCAGTCGGAAGTCATAGGGAGCATTGGCTAGTATAGCTTCCGGGGTGAACACGTACTCCATCTTGTGGGACATTAGAGTACATGGTATGTGGCGGGCTCGAGGGCGTTAAGGGAGTTTGGTAGTTATGTTGTCCCCTATTGACGGGTGATTGAGTCCAGGGATGGACGTAGAGGTAGTGTCCATCGGGGACGAATACGGTCGAATACGGCGAGGGTGACCGGTGGACCATCAGTGAGGAGGTAGTCTTTAGTATAGAGGATGGGTAGTGGTTCCCCAATGGACTGATCTGAGATAAGAGATCCTCAGGGAGTTCATTACTTGTTCATTGTGCATCGGTGTAGAAGATGTATGTAGTCTTAGTCGCCCGGTACCCTGCTGAGTGGGATGAAGAGATACATCGAGGACTTTGTTCGACAATGCCTCACATCTCGACGAGGTTAAAGAGTGAGCACGAAGTCGACGGGGGGGCTGCTTCAGCCGTGGAGGTAGGTAGTGGAAGTGGGAGCGCATCACGATAGACTTTGACGGTGGTGAGTGGAGTGGGGCATCACGATGGACTGTGATCCGCTTGCCCGCGGACATCGTGGGCATGACACGGTATGGGTAATGTAGGCCAGGCTCGGGGGAGTCGGGGCATTTTAGTGTGCGGATGACCTTCACCTTTAGAGGTGGGTTGTATATACGAGAGATTGTCGATTACATGGGTGCGGTATGTAGTGTCGGGATAGAGACCACTAGATTTACGTACACTTTTGGAAGAGCTTCAGGCCGTAGGAGGCATGAGTTGACTATGAGCACTACATTTCATCCATAGACAGATGGTCAATCAGAGAGGACCATATAGATTTTAGAGGACATGCTTCGAGCATGCGTCCTGGATCATAAGGGTAAATGAGATGAGCACTTGCCCTTAGTGGGTCCTCTCTACAACAACAATTATCGGGCGAGGAGTATGCGGATGGCTCACATGGCGTTGTATGGGAGGCCATGTCGATCACCTATTTGCTAGACAAAGGTGGGAGAGAGCTCCATCACTGGTCCTGATCTGATTAGAGACACCTCTGAGAAGGTGAGCTTGATACGGCAGCGTCTTCTTACGACTTAGAGCCTACAGAATAGCTACTCTGACAAGCGACGTCGACCATTAGAGTTTGAGGTTGGCAATCACGTCTTCTTGAAGGTGATGCCTAAGAGAGGAGTGGTCAAGTTCGGCAAGTGAGGGAAGCTATCGTCGAGGTTCATTTAACCCTTTGAGATACTTGAGAGGGTGGAGCAGCATGGCGTCTTGGTTGGCTTTAGGTTAGCATGTCAGTGTCGTAGGGTGTTCCACGTCTCCATGCTCGAATGTACTCGGATCCGACATGTAATTGGATTGGGGACGGTCTTGTTGACATAGATGTGACAGCCGAGGAGGGACTTCAGGTGCGTATCTTAGATAGCCGAGATCAGGTTTTGCGATGCAAAATCGTAAGGCTAGTGAAAGTGTTATGGCAACACCGTGGAGTAGAGGAGGCAACGTGGGAGCACGAGGACACGATGCGGGCCACCTATCCCTTCTTGTTTAGGAATGAAGGTACGTGGTTTAGTCGTTTAATAATTAAATGACTAGTTTACATGCATGACATAGTGCACGTTGCATATGCATGTGAGTTGATGTGATTGTGTGGAATTTCGGGACTAAACTCTTTTAAGGGGGGAAGAATGTAAAATCCTATAAAGTCCCGAATTTTAGAGAAAAGATTGACGGTAATTTCGATCAAAATCCGGAATTTTCTATAGATATCGGATGAGAGCTTGATCTTCATAGTTGAGTGTCTCGTGAAATCTCAGATTCACCTACCGTCGGGAATTTCGTGTTCCAGAGATAGTTGGGATTTCACATTTTGAGCCTTGAGGTAGTAAGGGACACTTGGCACATGAAGAGTGGCTAAAAGTGCACCACGTGTCAAGTACAGAATTTTTCAAACAAAAAGGGCTCACGTGGGACCCTTAGGATACAAGTGGCAACCCATGATTGGGTAAGAATCCAAGTGGATGGATAAGGGGATAAGGTAATCCAAGAGAGCCAATGAGAGGCTAACATGTGGCAAGTGAGAGGACATCTCACTTGACCCAAGCTTGACCAAACCGGTTGAGAGAGGGAGGAAAAAGGAAGAAGGAAAAAGAAAAGAAAAGAGAAAGAGAGAGTTGTAGAGAGAGAAGCTCTACCTTCTCTCTAAATTTTCCGACAATCGGACCGACAATTGCAGGCGGAGCAAGAGGGAAAGTTTATCCTCGTAGCTAGAGTTTCGCATCAAGATCGAAAATGGGGAGTTTTGACAAAGTCCAAGAGGTAGGGGTTTTCTCCTACTTTGTTTAGTCTTTGGCTAAGAACCATACTAATGGTTGGAGTGTTTGGGGCCTGTATGGCAGAAATTTTCAGTCCCAAAGATTGGAACTGAGTGATTGGGTTTTTAGGATTGTTTTCCAACAGTCCTGACTATGTTTGCTTTGGGCAGCTCGAGACGAATTTGCCCCATTGTTGATTGACACAAGTGTGTTGTTTTTGGTGTTATTGCTAAAGATGAATAACATGTTGATTGTGTGAATTATGTTAGTATATGCATGCATGATATATTAACATGAGTTGGTATGAGATGGCATATTGCATTTCATATGCACGGGGACACCATAGAATAGTAAGTGTAAGTGCATGACATGATTTCGAAAGGTTGACCAACAATTATTTATCGGAGTATGTCCATTATAATACATCGAAGGGTTGTCCACACAATCATTTATCGGAGTATGTCCACTAATATATATATCGGAGGGTTGTCCACAAACAAACAAATATTTTTGTTTTGTGATAATATATCGCCCATGAAAATTGCATGTGTGAGAGAGTCGGTAAGGACTCGAGGCACGGGACGGGGCATGTAGACATTCAAGTAGGGATATGCATGATTTATTTGAATGTTTGTTTGGTTGTCATTGCATGAGCACTTAGGTAGGGAGTAACCCATATAGGAAAATTCAACTATTGGGCATTGCTCACCCCATTGTGGGAATAACAATTTCAGGTACTGAAGGTGCACTCGGGCGATGAAGCTCATCCGAGACCTTAGGAGAGAAGAGAAGGTCAGATTTGGCTTATTTATGTATTTGGTGCAAAATGCGGTGCAGAAAGGAAAAACCCGAGTTTTGTATTATGTAAGAGCAGAGTTGTGAAATTAAACTGTTTTTGTATAATAGCTCGTTTTGACCAAGTTTTCCGGGGTTCGATGGCCTTTGTAATAAAGGCTAATTTATGTTGATTTTTAGAATGTAATCGAACTAAAGAAAAGTGCGAAGGACCAAAATGGGGTGAGTTGTGCCCATTTCCGATCTTAGTCGCGACCTTCTGATGGTGTCGCGACAGGGAGGACTGCGGCCAGTACTTGGCCGGGCGCACTGCGTGCCTGACAAGACCTGCCGCTCGTGCGCGGCGTGCACGAGAAGAACTGTGCGTGACCTACTTAGGTGCTCATTGCGACATCCTTGGGTGCTACATTTGCGACGGGAGAGAAAATATTTAGATTTATTTGGTTTGTTTGAACTTTCTAACAATTTTTTAAAATTATTGTATTATTTATCTAAATATTAAGATTTTATTTAATTTTTTAAATAAAAATTGTGATGTTGCCTAGAATGGAAATTTGTCCATAATTTGAAATTTTTCTTAACTTAATGTATTTTTATATTTTAAATTTATTTTAAGAATACTTTATTTATATTTTATTTTATTTTTAAGTAAGTTTTAAAATATTTGAAAATAATATTTTATTTTTAATCATTTGTTGTACTTATATTATTAGAATAATTTATTTATAGCATAATTTAATAAACTTTTTAGGAATTTCTTATTTGATTTTTTAGGTTATTCTCACATAGAAATTTTCTTTAAAAAAAGGTAAAACTTATTCAAACCTTTTTCTTTTATTATTATCGTTTTTTTTTTCAAATCTCATAGAAATCAAACATATATTTGATGTGCTTGTTAAGATTTTATGTTATTTTTCAAGAAACATGAAACAAATAAATTGATTTAATTATAAAAATTAATACAACATATTTGATTGATATGAGAACAGTTGCAGTAATTTGAGGGTCATGATCGTGATTCTATCGGTTGATGAAAAGGTTAATTATGATCATTATCTATATTTTGTTTCATATTCGTAGATTTTGCTTTATTCTTATTTTTATACATATTTTATTGTTCTTTCATTTTTTTTTCTTTTTTTTCTTACTAGTTTCTTCTTAGAAACGACGATAGGGAATCTAACATAGCAAATGATCGACAAGGGAATCTGACACGGCACATGATCAACAAATTATAGTAGCTGTGAAAGGCCACACACGGAAAATTTTAGTTGTTGACTCTTAGTTGTTATTTTGGACAATAATGCAATGAAAAGTTTGTTAACGATTCATTATCTACATTATGTTTCTTATTCGCTACAACTTTTTCTTTATTCTTATTCTTATACATATTTTGTTATTATTTCCTTTTTTCTATGTACATTTGTTATTTTCGATAGATGGACCATTCTTGCATTTCTGACGAGTCTAATTTCATTATGATGTCTTTTATCAATTGAGTTATTGTGGAAATTACATTGCAATTTTAGCGGTTTGTTGAGTTAAATTCGTTTCTTTCAATTACTTCGTTAGAACATCTACAAACTAAATTTTATAAATTCACTTCAATTGTAACTTTGAGGGTGGAAATAGGCTTCATTTTCTCATTTCAAAAGGAAAAGTGGTTTCATTTGGTTTTGAAGCGAAAATGGCACTTCAAAAGTTTCAAATGTTCATCGATTAGCGATTTAAAATACTCTAATTTTTTTCTTTTCTAAATTTGGTTCCTATAAAGTTTGAGAATTTGTAACCATATTTAATTAAAACTATATTTAGTGGCACAATAAATAATAATATTCAAAATTATAAATTCATAATTCAAGTTTCCTTGAGATTTTGGATGGTGATGGCAAAAAGTAAACAAAAAAAATCTAACTAATTAATGAATTCCTCCAAAATCATATTGCATGTTAGCCATTTACTTATGAAATATGCTAAATGAAAAAAGCCAACTTCTCAATATCAAGACAACTTCTCTTATAAAAAAGTCATTATAGAAAAATAATCCATATATGTAAAACCAAAGAAAATTATAAATTTTCAAAAATGGTAAATAACCATAATGATTCGAGGGAAACCTAGAAAATTCTGAGATCTCAAATGATGAAAGCGGTGTGTGCTTTGGATTGTCTCACAGAAATCAAGTGACCCCGAGAAAAGTTTCGTCGGAATTGACCTCTGAGTGAAATATTTATGCGATTTTAAGGTAATAAGTCGGTAAATGACTCAGAGGCAGATTTATGCAAAATCTCAGGAGTCGAATGGCTTGAGCTAAGTTCATTTTAAAATAAGTGGGCGAAAAAATAAATTGTTTCGAGGCAGAAATGGACCCGAATGAGAGATGGACACATGGCGTAATGTGAGTCATGTATCCAAATTTAAAAAAAGAAAAAAAAAAGAAAAAAAACAAAAGGATAAAAAACAAAAAGAAAGTCTAAAGAAAAGAAAAGGAGGAGGGGAGAGGAATTAGCGTGAAGGAGGGAGAAAAAAGAATTTTAGAGAAATATGCTATATCTTTTCTTTAAGATTTATGGAAATTGGACTGTAGGTTTTCATCGGAGCAAAAGGCAAAGTCGGTCCAGCATCGGGTTACGGCGTGGATACCAAATCTTGAGAATTTAATTCAAACTCCTTTGAGTGGGGAATTTTCTACTTTGAATATTTTACAACCTAAAGGTCATTTAATGGCTTGGGGTTTTCTTTGAGACCGTGAGGGGCCGTAAATTTGAGTCCCAAAATCTTGGGACTAAGTGTAGGAATTTTTAGGAATTTTTGGGGTATTTTTCGGACGGTCGGGCTGAACCACACTATTTTCGGACGATGCAGGCTAAATTTTAGAGCTATTTTGGATAGTCGAGGCGAATTTTCATTGTTTCGAGATAGACCGGGCTAAATTTTAGGGACTATTTTCAAGCGGTTGTGGATAAGTTTTCCAGACTATTTCGGGCGATCTGGTGAGGATTGAGGTTAGTTTTGATCTCGAGACTAATGTCTTTGGGTTTTATGGTGTGTTTTGGTGTCATAGTAATTCGACCCGAACCATGAAGCGAAGATGCCACACATTTATATGAGTCAGAGATTTGGGTCATTTGTGTGTATTGTTGGAAAAATAAATAATATGTCGTTGTGTGAAAAAAAAATCATGTTAATAAGTGTTTGTGATCAGTATTAACATGGAAATTGTGATGAATGAAAATTATATGTAGGAAATATAATTATCCAGAATTTATACATGTTGCATGTAACATGACATAGCATGAAATGGCATGACTGCATTTCATATGCACGGTCACATCGCGTCGAGTCGGGTGTATGGTACTGTTATTCACCATTCTTGGTAGATATTATTAGTAGTTGGAAATGGGACCACGTCCAAAATCGAGACTCAGGTTATATAAAACACTAATAAATATAAATCCGTGTGTTTGGGTGCAGATAGGGTAGATCCCATTTATACAGGGGTGAAAAATTGAAATTTATATGGATTAACATTTAAATCATAACGGTGACGTAAAAATCATGGAAGAGCGCGATGATCTTGGTGTGACCAGAAAAGATGTGTATTTATCGAACTAACATGGGATTTGATAAAAAAATTTAAGTGAATATTAGAGGGTTGTCCAATAGTTTAAGTCATTGGGTGAAACACCCGATGATGGTTTCTATTGGCATTGCGAGGTGTGAGAGAGAGTGATCGGGACTCGAGTTGTGGTATAGAGGTCTCATCTCATGCATGACACGTAATATTCCATATAGGATTGCATTATTTATTTGGAATGTGATTGGACGTTTTCATGGTTGTCATTTCATGTGCATTTTAGGTGGGGAGTAGCCCTTATAGAAGAATTTTTCTACTAGGCATTCAGCTGTTGGCAAACCCCACTTTCAAATGCAGGGTGTATAGAGCGACACTCCGGCTGAAGTTTGTGATTATGAAGAAGGCCCCGTGTGGCCTTGATAATACCTTTAAGTAACATTTTATAAAAATATTTTGAATAAAAATTTTTAACTAAATTCTTTAAGAATTTATTCTGCTAAATGATCGTGGATATGATATAGAAAAGAAATTGCGTAATCGGACTCTTGCCACGGACTGTAATTAAGCGTTTTATTTTCATATTTTAGATTTAAATGTGAATGAATGAGTCCCATTAAAGGGATGTATATATTGGGGATATGAATGAGATAGACCTTGTGGAATTGATACTACTTACGGTGAGACCACGGATGAGTTATGATTATACTATTATCTGGGTTTGTATGTTGGGTAGAGCTCCCCCGAGAAGCAGGAGACTCTGCAGATTTTTAATGTGGATCAGATAAATGGGACTGTAGGTGTGGTATTGGGTCACTCGAAGTCCATAGGAATTTCATGGGTTTACGGGTTGTCAACGGGACCCCCTGATTTGGGGCATCACAGCTTGGTATCAGAGCTTAGGTAAACGATTACCTAGGGAGCTCGAATGTGGGTGGACAAGTAATTCCTAAAATAAGCACAGCTTGGTAACAGAATTTAGATATACGAATACCTTAGGTCTAGATCATGCATTGTTGTGTGTTGCGTGTTTTATGCTTAACATGTTGTGTGATATGTGTGGTGATTTGTGTGAATAATATACATGGTGGATTGTATATGGAACACTAGGGTTAAACATATATAGGGTTCGGAAAACAAAATGAACCTGAAATCGTTTGAGGCGATGTGTATTAGTGTTTGGCATTATGCACCGCTGGAAGGATGAGCAGTGTAGTTCATGATGTTAAAGTCTATTAGTGGTTGGCATGTGCACTCTGCGGATTAGGCAGAGATAGAACTTTGAGAACTGTTCTTTATCTAATAGTGTAAATGGTAGTAGAGGGAAGGACATCGGGCGATGGTGGAGTAATAACCTGACCAGAAGCTGGAACTAATAGACCTTCATAAAGAAATTTTGTTGTTATTTGCATTGCTACCCTTATGTCTGAGTGAGTGTTGTTCTTTGCCACCATTGCCTGGTAGTGCGGTGAACGAAATCAGTAACCTCGGAGGTTAGGGCGCGTGATCTCGGCCCTCGAGGAGGAAGGCTTCGATGAGGTGGCAAGTCATTGTTTAGATTAATTAAGGAAGAATCTTGACTATTCTGTCGCCATCGTACCTGGCGAGCGGTGGGTGCTACGATACGCGGACTAGTGGCGTGAACGGGGAGGGACGGATAACCTCCGAGTTTCAAAGCACATCGTTCGACATACGCTGGGAGGAGGGGACTCGATGGTCAGGACAACCCTAGCCATTGGAAGAGGAGTGGATTACACACAGAATGTCCAGGATATGGGTGCTAGTACTAAGAGGAAGGAGAATCAATCTTCTTCTAATTCGAGAAGGAAGCGGAAGACTTCTATTCCTTGAGAGGATTTCAGGGCGGTACAGCGTATCAAGGCGAGGCGAGTCGGGCTTCTAGCCGGGCAGAGGCGGAGATGACATCTTTACCATTGCCATCGGCAGACACGTAGACGGGTTATCCACAAGGCTAGGATCCCGAATTATGGGACGGCGGGTTGTGACGCCCGAGAGCACAGGGGGTCAGTTGTTACCGTCGACACGTGGAATCTTAGTGGATGTCGGGTTGTGTCACTTAATCGGGTGAGGAGTCTCAGCATGCGGGAGTCTGCCCAGTGAAACTACACCTTGCAGAAACTTGTCCCAAGCGGTCGATATAACCATGATGATACAAATATGGACTGGATACAAAGCGTCCTCTTGGGCCCGTACTACAATATCCATAAAAAACATATCAGTATATCCTTAGTTCTAAGAGTTAGTAAATTACTCTTGCTCTGACATATATCAAAGCGAGAATTCTAATACATGTGGAAAATCATCGAAGCCACCTGCTTTCTTCAAAACTTCAGCCTCAGGGCCAGGCCATCCCCTCGCACGCTCTGTACTACTGTAAAAGGGGTCCCACGGCCCGGGTGAGGTAAAACTCCCGATGGGAGGCCAATACTATGAAGTGAAATTTACTCGCCACCTAAGTGCGGTCTGATGTTCCAATTAAACACATTCGAAATGCATGATCACTTGAATGTCTACATGACAACTTCGGATCCGAGTCCTCCACCCAGGCTCTCTCCTGTAGCCTAAGCCTTGTATGAAATTATTGTTTGATGATGAATGACCCTCCGTGTATATATATATCAATTGGGCCTTTCCAGACGATTGATATATTATTTGTTTGTGGGCTACTCGATGAATATCGATTGGTATTTCAGGATTGATATTTTAATTTTGGTCACCTCAGATAATTAATGTTTTAGACAACCCTTGAAACCATCTTCTCTAGACTCGTCTCATGCACTAACTCCTATCATCCTAGGATGTTCTAGTGCATATGGAATGCATGTATGTCATTTCCAATACAGTCTAATTCACAAGTAAATATATAAACATGCATATATTTACAAGAATTCAATTCACACGATCATGTCATTTAATTGTCATTTCAAACATCAAAATTAGCTCACTTGGGCTAATGATCAAACACGAGCAATTTAATTTAAATCACTCGCCCAGTACGTATTTTCCGCAAAAAATTATATTTTGAGAACAGCATTTAGGAATAGTGAGAGCCCTCGGTTACTATTCTCGAAAATCCTGTTCATTGGTTCACTTAGTAGACACTTGATCCATGACCATTCAGGCCCAATGTATACCAAGCAAACATTCAATACACAAATTAACACAAACTACACCCAAACAACCCCGTACCGTATACGAATTTGCTCCATTTTTGTTTCAAAAATTTGTATCAGTCGATCCCGAGGTTTGGGGCCGTCCAGTTGTTTCTCTCCAGCGGCTCATTCGACTCAAACATCTACAAAACACTTAAAATAGAATAAACTCAGTAGGGAGAAAATCCTACCTCTTGAAGTTTGTCAAACTCCTGAACCCGAGTCATACGTGAAGCGTTTTTCTTTCTGACGAAGACCATAAACGTCGGATCTCCCGATATTCTAGAGAGAAGCACCCTCTCTCTCTAAAAAGCTCTCAAAAATGGAAGCTACTGCATCTCCAAATGACTTTCACGTTTTTGCCTTGGTTTTTGAAGGAGAAGAAGCACTATTACAACTTTTGTCCTTTAGTGACTTAAAAATCAAATCCCATAATGACCATTATGTCCCTCTTTTACCAGATTTGATATTGGCACTATCACCGGTAGTCCATTTCATCATTTCTCTACTCATACCACTTTATGGCACATGGTATGTTATATGTGACTTTCGTGTCGCATCGAAAAATCATTTTCTGACACGAAGCGTGATCCTCGAAAAGCATTGTCAAACTCATTGTCTCGAGAAAATTATGAAATTTTTCGTGCTAGCTAGATTTCGCGAGGCGATTCCAGCGGTACAATCCGTTTCATCATCGAGATACAGAAATTGGTATGGATTTTTAACCGAAGTACAATTTGTAATCAAGTACGATTTTGCCTTTATTCGGTGGAATTTCTCGGGTCTATTCTCCCCCTCCTTAAAAAGGAATTTCGTCACGAGAAATTGAGGACAATCATAATCACTCACATGCATATACGCGTCTGACATGCCATTACATGTAAACTAGTCGTTCATCTTAAAAGCATTCGCCCACTACGTGCATAAATCATAGCGAAGGGATGGGTGGCGCATCGTGTCCTCGCGCTCCCACGTTGACTCCTCACTCCATGAATGCGCCATGCCTCTCGCTAGCCCTCCACGGTCTTGCGTGCAAAAACCCGATCATGACTTCTCCAAGCAATGCATTGGTCCCTCCCTCGAGTCGATCAGTGTCAACCTGTCTACCCCCGTCCACAGCGTGGCGGATGCGAGGTATATTTCGAGCATGGAGGCGTGAAGCGCCTCGTGGACACACGACATCTTTGGCGATAACGCTAACCGATGCATAAGTTGTGCCTGCCCTCTCGGAGATCTCTAGAAAGGTCCAATGAACCTCGGCGGCCAGCTTCCACGCTTGCCTTTGTGGCTCAGCTGCCCAGGCATCACCTTGAAGGCGTGATCCCCGACCTCGGAACTCTAAGGGTCGACGTCGCACATCTGCATAATCTTAAAATGCGGCGGGTGAGAAGGCATTATCGTGTCGAGAGCTGCCTTCTCGGATGTGTCTCTAATCAAATCGGGACGGAGTGATGGAACTCTCTTCCACCTTGGTCCCGACATATGATATCTACATGGCCTCCCATACCATGACTCATATGGTGCCATTTGCACACTCGCCTGGTAACTGTTGTTGTAGGCGAATTCCACTAAGGGCAATTGCTCCTCTACCCTTATGACCCAGGACACATGCTCATAGCGTGTCCTCTAACCTATGTATATAATCAGTACTGACGTGTAACCACTGCAAACGACCCTTTGGCAGTATTGTAGCGCTAGCTATCTCAAGGTCACAATCGCCGACAATCTGTGGACCGTCAACTAATCCATGTCATGAATGACATCCATTCTAGAGCCCTTGCCGGCTCGACAACTTTTGTGCGATTTCGAAGGGTATCAATCTCGAGTCGCTCCCACACTCTGTCACTTCGTCTAGAGTCTACGTGATAACCTGACGGTGTGTTTTCATCTCGGGCAACATAACTCTTCGACTACGCTTGAGCCTCTTCGTTCCACCTGAGAATTTGGATATCTCCACGAGATTATATTACACTTTAACTCGAGGGCTTCTCACCTTAGAGTTCTTGGCCCCACTTACTTCTTTCTTTATGACACACTCTAATTAGCACGCCATTTTCTTTGATTGAACTATGAGTCTTCATTAGACTTAGTCCCCGAAGATAAACTCAACCCACACTCACCATAAGTGGTGAATGGCCGGAATGCCGTGCACCCTGCAGGCTCGTGATGATACCGTGCACACGACGCGAATTATGCCATCTTGTGACTTGCCAGCTCGAAGAGGGTCGGCACAGGCGAATCTCGAGAGATCTCTCACTCATAATCCCAGAGCCTATGGTCAGCTCTCACCCACCTAGGGAAGAACATCACGTATGGCTATACAAGGCCTTTAGCAGCACAAGCCCCAATCCAAGGTAGGTGTCGAGGTATGACAGCACGGCTGAGTCTCGGTGCGATGGCAGATGGTTAACCGACTCATCCGTGTCAGCTTGACATCAGCAAGCCAATAGGTCTGCCACCACAAAGTCCACCACGCCATTTCTTGTGACTGATCGTCACGACTTGAGACTCTCCTCGGCCCCTCGGCCTATCTGTGCCTCTTGGGTGCTTGCATAGCACCCCCCGAAGCCAGGCTGGTTCCTCTGAGCCACGTCTTAGGGTGTGGAGGAATGGGCGTACTCTCTTTGTCCTACGGCTGCTTCGGGACTGCATTGTCCCGAGTCTTGGGATCCCTGTCTCTGGGGAAGATCCGTCACTCATGCTCAATCCTGGCCCTAGTCACGTGAAACTAGTGTGAAGCATAAGTCTTCTGCCTCTTTCCCTGAACTAGGAGAAGGTGATCCCCCCTCTTGTTACCCAGCATGTATCGAGGAGTGTTCCAAGTATCCTCGATCTCTCTCGTGGTCGGGCGGGTCCCGACCATGGAGTCCGTATCCGTAGGTGAAATCCTACAATCACCGCTAGAATGGACAACTTGGCCCATTCTCGAATCTCTGTGATGTCAGATCCCGAGAGCTACGTGTCTCGAGAAGATTCGACGGTCGGTCTCTCTGATACATCTTGCCTCAACTTTCTCTAGGTCGGCCGGCCTCCTAATGCTAACACCATCTATCCCCAAATCCTCAGTGAAAGCCAAAACTCGTACTTCTTGAACTTAGCGTGTGATGGTCTCTTAGCGGTGTAATGATCCTCAGTGATATCTGTATCTGAGATCTCAGAATCTCCATCCGAAGACTACGACAAGCCCGATCTGAATAAGGTTAAGAGCTGCCACATGCATGAGGTCCATGAATCTGTGGCGCGTTCATCGATCAGGGCATCACCAGTAAAGCTCAAAGTGCCCATGCTTAGCGTCACGAAAGGATATTTGTCTCCCTAACCCTCAGTTGATGGTGACCAGTGCGAAGGTCTATCTTAGAGTAGACTTGCGCTCCTCTCAATTTATCAAACAATTCATCAATCCTCGGTAATGGGTATCGATTCTTGATCGTAACCTTGTTCAACTGTCGATAGATCAATGCCGCAGTCGAAAGGGTCTGCCGTCCTTCTTTTATAACAAAGCGGAGCGCCCCATGGTGAAGTGCTTTCGATGCAATGAACCTTGTCCGGTGGCTCATGTTGGACTGCGGTTCTGCAGCTCATGGTGCCATCTATGCGAGCCATGAGATGGGTGAAGTACCAGGTGTAACTTCGATACCAGAAATCTGTATCCTCACGTAGGTATTGATAACTCTATACGGAAAAACATCCACATGCTCGCATACTACGAGGGTAGATCGAGTCTGGTCTCTCTTTCTTCCTACAGGTTAAGGCTGTTAGCCAACCCTTATTTGTATCCTTGACACCTAGACTCATATCTTGTTTTTGAGGCGGCGTGTTACTTGTCCCCTGAAATACCACCGATGCAGTCACGAGTGTGGCGGTAACTCTCCTGCGCTCCCATGATCGATAACGACCTTGTAATTGTCAGCGATCATCGAGGATGACATTCGAACTCGACATGTCCGTAATCCTCGGGTCCACTTGTGAGTGAAGTCTGAGATCTCGACTCCTTGACCTCGACATATCATCCTGTTCTGCATGCTAATCACAGGGGAGAACTCAGTGTGGCTCCTCTAGATTCTGAAGGTCTTGTAAGTTCCACCATATTTGGGCCTCATTCTCTAGCTAGAATCTGTTTAGTCAAATCTGGTAATTAATCGGAGGTAATCTCTATAGCCTCTGGCACACCTTCTCGTCTGCCTGAATCAATGAAATTAGACCACCCGTCGGATCTCCTGCTCCCTTTGTGAATGTCGGAGGATGATGCATCCCACAAACCTCGGGGGTTACTAGGATCTCTCACGACCTGCTCTGCTGATACGTACAATGCGCGACTCTGTGACACTAAGGCCTCTCTGAGGCCGACGTTTGATCAGCATCTGGGCGAATTTGAGAATTCAGGTTAATCGGTGGTGCTGACCGGAGTGTGGGCGTCTCACATGTCCTCGTCCTCTACTAATAGGCCCCACCATTAACAGCAAGCAATGTCTTTAGTTTTCAATTTCGGTCTAACTATTGTCTTGATGCTAATTCTTATTAGACTTGACAACCATGTTACGACCCAGATTCATTTCCTAAGTGGTGCTAAATTTCCAACCACTCCAATTCATTTATTTGATAAGGTTCTAGGCTCTTGTTCATTTCTTTATCAAATCCCCCCAAGGTCATAATCCATAACCTTAGTATTTACCTTCCTATACGTACACCATGCATATAATTTCCCTCTGTGACTTCTTTGCGCAATCACAATTTCAATGGTAGATAAATACAAT
>JAEQBH010004328.1:0-197787 GCA_016808115.1 Tetrastigma voinierianum
CTTCTTGAATCCAGCTTTTTCCACCCAGTTTACCAATCTGCCTCTCCGGCTTTTTCCTGCAAAAGTATTTATTAATAAAATACGTGGGACAAACATACAACGACGTATAAAACCCAAAACCCAAACACACCTGGAAATGACATTCCTCGGTTCAAGGTAAAAGGGAGGTCAGGGGAACCCAGGGTCTCATACCACGGTCCCCTAACTAAGATCACGCCCTTAGCCTCGGTCTTGGGCGAGTCAGGGAGACCCGTCACAACTTGTAGCCCAGGGGCTTTAAGTGACAATAGTAAGGACACTCATCATGGCCTGGCTGTATGTCAGAAAGAACCTCACCAGCAAATATCTGATTAGTAAAGGAGGTTCGATGCGCTACATCGGTCGAGTCAGGATGATATTCGGGTGGACAAGAGCAAGCGGTGCACCAGAAAAGTGTAGAAACTGCTTGATTAGAGACGAAACGGGAAAGCGAAGCCCGGCTGCAAGCTATTCCCTAGTAAAATATACTGCACCATCTTCCTTATCGATAGTGGATTCAGTCGAACCATCCGCAACTCAAAATCGATATTATCAGGAATGTGGTGACCTTGACCTCAACTCCTCCATAGACGAGGAAAATGCCGCACCTTGCGAGGCGTATCCTGCCGAGGCCCTCTCTATGCAGAAGGCGACTAGTAGAAGTCTCTTCTTGACCTCGTAAATACTACAATGGAACTTAACAAAGGGCGGTGAAAAAGTCGAGTTCATGCCGTAATACCAAAATGGTAAAAGGGCGAGAAGCATACGTGAACAGACGGGGAAAGATCTGACTCTGGCATACCACTAAACACCATTCTACATTTACGTTCTTTGAATATATCTTGGGGCTGAGTCGAGCATATAGAGATAAAAGCAGGGGTTTACTTGAAAATAAAACTGACAGCTAGGAAAAGACTATCTACAAACACACAACCACCGCAGCCAAAATATCCACATAAGCTCTTGAACATAAAGCAAGAAAAGGAAAAGCTTGATAGAGCAAGTAAAATCCACTTATTATTCTAAGAATAAAACTACAGCCCTACGGATGCATTAAATCGTCGTTGGAGCTCCGCTCTTTCAAACGATTCGAATCCTAACAACGCTTCACTTGCTAGGGCATAGTGAACGAGTGTGGGCCAGGTTCATGGGCCTCCAGGCTAGTTCCCTTATACCCCTTCTGACGGACGGGCTTAGGTAAAAACCTGGCCAGGCGGAGTCGAGGCTCCTCTGTGCGTCGAGTCCTCGAATATATCGGGTGTCGGGCGCCATAACCCTAGTTCCAACACGTGCTAGTATCCATCAGATGCCATAACCCATGAAGTTTGTTAACACTAGTGACAAATTAGCCTAACACAATAAAAATAAGACAAAACACAACACAAAAATTTCCCGAATCAATATTTCATTAATTACACCAAGTGGCGTTTACAATTACGTAACCCATCCGGGCTAAAAACTGAGCCTAAGATAATTACATAACCCATCCGGGCTGAAAACTAAGTCAGAGGAAAAAGCAAAAACATAGAGAACGGGAACTAGAGGAAAAAGCAAAAACAAAAGAATGGGGTAGGCTGGAGGAAAAAGAAAGCGAAGAAAAGCTAAAGAAAAGAGTCGGCACTCTGAGTCTAAAAGAGCTGCTGTACAAAGTAGAAAGAAGAAAAAGCCTAGGCCGCTGCGTATAATCAACAATGCCAAAACAGAGGGGCGTATAAGGGGGCTTATCTCTGAACATGGAGAAACAGAGTTTCGTCAATGTCAAGGAGGCTTTCTCCCTCCAAATTCGCGAACCACCCAAGGGGGCATATAAGGCTCAAAAATATCTCTCCGTAGGTAAATTAGCAAGCTCTAAGACATTTCTTTTTATCACCGGCCGACCTCTGTCAACATCACATTCAGCCCCAGGAACAATCAAGCCCAACCCTAGCAACATCCGCCATTGACCAGCCATGCATATCTTAGTCGTGTATCACTAGAAATTGAAACTAGTCGATTAGGTGGCTTAGGCTGCACCCTTTTATGGGGTTACAAACCAAGGGAAATTCAAAAGTGGTACTAAATGCGACACCAGAAATAGTATACTCCCCGGAAACGTGTCGTTGGAACATGCAAGCATTAATGATGCAGTAGTTCCTACAGCCAGCAAAAAAAAAAACACCGATATTTTTTCCAGCGGGGAGAAGAACAAAATCCCAAACGGAAAAAGGAGGGCATTGTGGGTACCATGGGTTTTGACCCAGCATCTCCACGTAGAAGGCCCAAATGGATCAAAGCCCAAAAGAGGCTCAAGCATCCTTACATGAATAGGGATCCGGGCCTAAATTCGTGCAATGGGCATCTCGCCCTCCTCGGCGGCTGCCATCTTTAAGCGATGGTCGTGGTGATTTCCGGGGCGATTCTTTGTGATTGAAAGGAACATATCCTCCCTGCCGAGCCACGTCGCTTGCCCCTAAGAAGATAACCAATCTTTGAGGCGGAAGACTCGGACATCTTGGTTACCCAAAAGGAAAAACGGTTGAAGCGCAAGGGACGCGCTAGCCTCCCTTCCATTTCAGAAACCAATCATCCATTTCCCATGGAAAGTGGATCAAGATCCTTCTTCATAAATAAGGGAGGTAACGCTGAGAAAAAGGTATGTGAAAATTTAAGCACATAAAGCTAAATGTGAAACGCCCCAATCTCATGCGAACTTAAGCATTGGAAACCGGTCGGCACACCCTTGCGGTCCCTTGATGTTTTGCTTTGCGAGGTTCTTCACTTGTTGGGTTCATGTCGACGATCAGTGAACTCGAGAATCAGAGACAACAAAGAAATTACTAAGTGTTTTTGCTTCCTGATAGGAATGATATTTGGTCCAATTTGCGAATCTATTGTTAGCTTAGTTTTTTTTTTTTTTTTACAGAGATCGATATATCTCTTACCATAGGAGAGAAGTTGTGTACTGCTTTTTTATGGTTTGGACTGGGGTACGAGGGGGAATTGTTGTTTGATTGTGGAAAATATGGAGAAAAAGGAGAGAAAGCTTTTAGGGTGGTGAATTAGGATTCAATGTTTCATTATTAGTTGATTTTTTTGTCTTATTCTGTTGTTGTTTTGAATTTGTTATTTATATGTTGGGAGTAATCATAATAAGTTATTTGATTTTGGCGACATTTTTTTTTAAAGTGTGAAGCATATATGTTGGTTGGGTGCATAATTTGAAACATTTTCTGATGTAGAGAGTTAGGACAAAATCATTTAGCATTTTATTTAGTAATAGGATACATCCTTTGCAAGAACATCTGATAAGAAAGAGGGAGGAACATCGTCCCAATCCCCTATACTAGACTCGGAACCCACTGCCCTTGCTAACAAATGAGTTGCAGTGTTCACTGTTCTCCTTACAAACTCAAAAGTGCTGTGTCAACTCGTCCAATAAAGATTTTCAATATTGGATGATTAAGCCTCTGCTGTTGAGGTAGGCTGACGGTCTGTTGAGGGCTGCACCAAAAGCAAACAATCTGTTTCCACCATCACCCTCCTATAACCATTCATTTTGAGCCAATACAGAGCCTCTCTACAGCTTAGCACCTCAGCTTCGAAAGCATCCAAATGCCATATAAGCGACCATTTCGCATCGATCATTTCCAGACCCATCGTAAGATGGAAACCAAGCCCAACTATCAGGTCTTGCGTAAATATTGCGGCATCAAGGTTTCATTTATATGATGTCGTGATCGAATTGAATCTCTTTAATACGCTCACGGGCTCTGCTTGTACTGACGCTAGTTCTCCTATTCTGCCATTGCGAGAGAGATTGCATGAGTACACACGCATCAAGAAAGAGTTGGCTCCATCGAAGATTTGCCAAGGCTCTATCTAACTTCTCCTCTACCCACCTTTGTGTGCCTCGAGACTTCTCCCACGTGAAGTGATGATCGATCATTCCAACCTCTTGAAGCCCAGAATGTCAAAAGGATGGCGGAGAAATAACCTTCTTATCTAAATGAGAGAGAAGATCATTGAAATCTCCCATACATACCCAGGAAAGGTCTGATTTCGTCTTTAGATGTTTGAGTAACTGCCAAGACTCCCTCCTCCTTGACCGATCTAGAATGCCATAACATATTTGAGAAACAAAAAATCCGTAATTGGAAATAAGAGGTGTTCATAGTGTAAATAAAGTTTTCAGTTCTAATAAAAGAGTTGATCGAAAACCCACTAGAAAAAATATATCAAATTATTTTTTGGGAAAATATGCAATTGACCATAATAATTAAAAAGTTGGCAAAAGCTTAAATTGATTTCGTCATTCTGATTTGATTAAAACATTGTTTTATCCTAAATGTATGTTTTAAAAATGATTATCATGTCACAATATTTGTATTACTTAAAAAATTTGCAAATTAATCATCATATATTTTATTTCAAACAAAAAACATCCTTGTGGTTTTGTTCCAAAATCTCCAGTGATGAAATGCAAATTTCTTATAAATTTATTTTGCAAACTTTTGTAAAATGGCAAAAAAATGTCCCTATTAAAATATAGTCAAATGTATTCTAAATCAATAATTTCATATAATTTATATGAATATAAATTTTCCTCACTCCACCTTATCAAAAAAACAAGTCATTCTCAATCGTAGTAAAAGTTTTATGATTTGTAAAATATAAAATGTGTTTAGGTTAGGTTTACTTCATAATTGAAGATTGGGAAGTAAGAAAGGAATTCAATCTATGTTTGCTTACCACAACAAAAAAAAAAACAAAAACAAAGTATATATATATATAACTCTAATGAAATGTATATATAAACTTAAAATTCAAGTTATTTACTTTTTTTTCTCTTTTATATGGTGATGATTTTTTTGATTGTTTTTAATTAAATTTGATTTTTTGTTGTCTTAGTAATTTATGAATCAAGCATACTTCTAGAGAAATGCAGCTATCTAGAGTAATTTTGAAATATTTTTGAGGTGTTATTTAGTTAAAAGGGAAAAATAAAGTAGTTATTTTTTTTATAGAATAAGTGGCAGTTTATTAAAATAATAGTAAAGTGCTATATTCTATTTTGCATAGCATAAATGCAAATTTCAAATTAATTATACCCTTAAATAATTTCTTCCATATTGCCCTTGGAGGTATGGTCTAAATAGTAAGGCGTGAGATGTATTGAGATGGGTTTACAAGATATTAAGTTCGAATCAAAGAAAATGGTATTACAATGTAAAGTGAATATAATATATATATATATAGGCAGGAGTATATATATATATATATATATATATATATATATATATATATGTACTTCCTTAAATCGGGGTCCGTTGACTACTGGCCAACTCATGAATACCTTGGAATGCTCGTGACCCGATGGTTTTCACGAAAATCTAGCAGTCTCCTTTGTACGGAGCTCTAACTAAATACGTAACCCAGATAAACCTCGTCTCAAACAAATTCAATATAACAAATATATTTGAACCAACTGGGCCCATAAACAATATTCAATATACATGCCAACTATGAATCCAACTATATACACCCAATAGTTACAAGAGTTAATATGTTTTAGCCTTATACAATACATACATTAAACTTAAAAGTTCTAATACATGTATACATCAAAAGCCACAACCCTAGCTTTCTTCTAATCCTCTACCTCTAGATCGAGTCAGTCCCCTCGCACGCTCCCGTACCGTAAAATATATCCTCGATGTAGTGAGCTAATGCTCAAGTAGCTAGACCGCCCTGCGCTACTCTCCACCCAAGTCATAGCCAAGAATTGCTCCAAAATAAATATACATTCAAGCAAATGCATGATCCTACTTGAATGTCTACATGACTAACTCGCATCCCGAGTCATCATCGACTCACACTCGCCTAAGCCTCGTATGAGAATTCATGTTTTGTTAGCCTGTGGACAACCCTCCAATGAATATATATCAATCGGGCCGTCCGACAATTGATATATTATTTGCTCGTGGACTACCCTTCGATGAATATCAATCAACGCCCGACATTGATATTTTTACTCTGACTACTCCTCCGATAATTAATATTTTTGGGACACCCTCCGAACCATTTTCTCTAGACTCATCTCATGCACTAAATTCTATAGTCCTAGGATGTTCCAAAGGTACTATGGAATGGCCGTATGTCAATTCCAATACGCCTAATCACATGCAAATATGTAAACATGCACATATCCACATAATATCCAATTACACAATCATGTCAGTAATAATAAATCAATCATACATCAAAATTAGCTCCCTCATTAATGATCATACACGAGCAATCCCACTTGAATCAATTCGACCAAACACATATTCACACAAAATATATTTTTTGTCACTATCTTGGAACAAGAAACCTAGGTTTACTGGGCTCAAACACATCCATTCCTGTCACTCGAACCCGCATTTCAATGTACCATTTCCCTGTGTTCATTCCAATCATCACGTTGATTTAAAGATAATTTACTCTATTAAAGACCCAAACATTCCCTCACCTACTTCGGGCCGCCTGGCATCGGGTTCAATAAATTAAATCAATCTCTGGCCCCAAGCTTCGGGACCGATCAAATGGTCGCTCAAGGCCTCAAGCAAATCTGGAAGCATTATAAAACACTTAAATAAAGCGCAAACCAAAGTACGGAGAACCCCACCTCAGCGAGCCAAGGAACCCCTAATCCTGGGCACTCCACGCCGGCCCTCTCTCACAGAGCGCTTCTTCTTCTCCCGGACCGCCGACGACGAATGCTGTATTTCTAGAGAGAAGTATAACGTTCTCTCTCTAAAACTCAAATTTTCGATATACTGTAAGTCCCCCTTTCCTTTCCCACGTTTTTGGTCTTTTGTTATTTGGAGAAGACAGTCCCTATTCACTATTTTGTCATTTAGTGACTTAAAAATTTCCAAACACTGCTTATGCCCTCTTTCGCTGATATTCTGCCTATCTCGGCCACAATTTTCATCATTTCCTCTACTCATACCAATTTATGGCACATGAGACAGGTTATATGTGACTTCACACATCAAAATCGTTTTATGGCACCCAAATGCCATGTCTCAGAACGTGCCAACTCCGACTGCCCCTAATTCTATGAAATTTTACGTGCTAGCTAGATTTCTCATGAGATGATTCCAACTAAGTGTAACTGCTTCACATCCTGAGATCTAGAGAATAAATTCCGGATTTTTAACCGAAATTACAATTTCGTGACCGAAATTATGATTTTGCCATTTTTTTAAATTGGAATTTCCTGCTCCATAATATATATATATATATATATATATATATATATATATATATATATATATATATATATATATATATATATATATATATATATATATATATATTATACTTTAATAAAAAAAAATTTTACATCTATTCTATTTGTATTTCATTATAGTATTATGTTTTATTACTTGCAAATTTGTTTTTCATTAAGGCTCGGAATCTTAGACACCTTCCCTCTACGTGTTAACCTAATTAAACTATTAACCATTTGAGCCAAGTCTCACATGTTTTAGTAATATTTTAAAAAATATAAAAAAATGAATGCACATATATAAAGAAGAATGAGACGTTTTAATATGATTAATATTTATCTTTCAATACTTTTTTTTAAAGTAAAAATAATTTTATTGATTCAAACTACAAGATCGAGATAGATAAAAATACAAATTGTTAAAACTATAAAGATGCAACAATATTCATGTTAATAGAATAATAAGCCTGTGATAAAGTCTATACATTTGATAGCAATTTACTAACTATAATATTTACAACTCTAATTATTCGACATACTAACGACTATAATCTAATATCTTAAACTTATTGAATTCGCTCTACATTTCTAAATTATCCTCACACAAATAAAACGCTAAAATAAAAAGACGAAAGCACCACGTCTTAACAAAGCAACGACAAAACCAAGCACAATAAACGTATAACAAAACCAAATGCCTCTTAATAAGAGCAACGATAAGCCAATGCGTAATAAAACAATGATAATAATGGAAAACAAGAAAATACCTAAATCTTTGTAAAGAACATTTTATTAAAAGATAGATTGAACAAAAATGTAGATATTTGATTTAAATAAAATGTCAAAATCATCCCTCATTGCTTAAAAAGATGACTGATTAGCTAGAGAATAAATAAGAGAAAGTGAGAAAATAAATTAGAGACAAAATGGTGATAAAATTGAAAAACAAGAATCTAAAATAATATGAAAGAAAATATATAGAATAAATAAGAGAAAGTGGAAAGAAAAATAGATTAGAGAAAAATGGTGAGCAAATGAAACAAGAATCTAAAATATGAAAGAAAAATATATAATATAATCAATATGTTTTATAGTTTTTTTTTTTTTGTTGATAACTGTTAGTGTCAAACTAATTCTATGGGGAATTATTCGGTAAATCCTCCAGTAACCGGGATTCGAATTAATAATCATTAATCAAAGATAAATCCAATTTCTAGTTACCTCTCACGGTTTTTCTTTCAAACTAATTCTAGGAAATTGTAAGAAGAACTGGTTTTTAATACTAAAAAGATTTAAGTCGAAAATCAAACGTAAATAAAACAAAATAAGGAAGGATAGTTGATAAATTACAGACAAATTATAAATATTAATAATGTATTTACAATTTTAAAAACATAAAATTTAATTTTTTATTTGACACAAATTTATAAATTGTGAGCCATGAAAGAGCAATATTAGTTTGGTTCAATTGATAGTTGGTGCTGGTCCCGATTATAAATTACCGCTTGCTAAAGTAGTTAATTGAAGATAAATTTACTTATATAAACATGATATAAATATATAAAAACAATGCACCCACAAGCAAAACCATACAATTACATAAGAAAAAACTCAAGTAGGATTTTTGAATTTTGTTGTAGAAAAATAATGCAACACTATACCCTACATAAATCAATTTTTTTTTTTTTATCTATAACCTCAAACTTTGTTTGATTTCGATTCCCCTATATTTTCATTAAACCAAAATATTAATAAAAACTAAAGTGATAATAAGTTTTTAACACTTAAATTGTTTTTTAAATAATCAGAGATATATTATTATAGTTTTTTAATATAATGTTATAGATTAATAATAATTCAATTAAGCTAAACACATTTTATTAAATATATAATTTATGATAAATAAACTTAATTGTAATATTTAAGTTTTTCATATTTGTTTTTATTTTTTCATAAATCATGTCATAAAATTTTTATTTCGAAATAATAGAGTTTATTTTGATTATGATTTTATTATGTTTAAATAACTAAATAAATTAATATCAAATTAAAAATAAATTTGAATTTGTATAATTATCACAAATAAATTAAGACAAATTTTTATTTAAAATATTTATATGTATACAAATAAATTAAGACAAATTTTTTTTAATATTTATTTGTATACAATAATCAAGACAATTTTTTTTATTTAAAATATTTATATGAACTTTCAATTTAAAAAAAGACAAACTTCTTAATATTATTCAATAAAAAAATTATATCAAAATTATAAAATAATTAGATAAAGTTTATAAAATAAAGTTTGTTTGATAATTTATAAGATAAAAATAAAATATAAAATTTTATATGAGCATTTCAAAAAAGCTAATTTACAGCTTTTTTTTTCCATCAACAACTAATTATGTGTCTTTATATATCAAAATTATAAATAATTAGATAAAGTTTATAAAAATAAAAGTCTTGTTGGATAATTTATAGCATAAAAATAGAAAATGTAAAATCTTATAGGAGCATTTAAAAACCTATAATTGGATTTACATTTTTCAACCGAAATCGGGCCGAGCGCGTAGGGCCGCCTCGGGCTCGGACCCTTGACACAAGGGGCCGATGTGCTGATCGTCCTGGTCTGGCCGAGGTATGATCGTCGCACTGTCGATCCGCAGGCTCGGGTGGCGCGCACCTTCTCGCAAAACACACAAAGGAAGGTGCGACGGCGAGTGCCGCCTCGTGGCCGCTCCGATGCCTAAGTCACATACTTTCTTAGAAAAGAGGGAATGCTTAGATTGCTCAGAGGGCGAATGTTTTTATGCATCTTCAATCGATAAAGACCTTGTATTTATAAGAAATATTCTCCAAATGTGATTTCCAGAGGTTGTGGATTCATTCCCATACTACTTTATTACTTCTATTATAGTCCCAGACGATTTGGTATATATATGGGAAGAGTAGTTTATTCGTATAATCTTCCTTCCTTACTGAGATTCGGGCTGACTCGTGGAATGGCTATATTATTAGGACTCATTCTATTTTCGACTGTAGAGACTCTCCATATGGCCTTAAATGCTTGATTGACCTCTTTCCGGGCCGGCCCAAAAAAGGCCGAAATGTTTCGTAAAAAGGTTTGAGGCCTCATCGGGCAAACCTCCCTTCTGAATTCAACTAATGGGTCTGTGTTTCATTACCGCTCTTCTTGGCTGTGCTTAACCTTATTTTTCAACCCTATCAAGTTACCTTCAAATTCCTCGTGGTACCTGTACGTGGGCAGTCAGAACATTTCGTGACGGTGTACTCACGTGTCCGTCAATGGATTAGTTAGTGGCTTGGTCAAATTGGCCATTTGTCTCAAGGATAATGATGACTCTTCTATTTCACGCTTTATTTCTTCTATCCTCTTCACTCCTTTTGTTTCTTTCATGACATCCTTGGTCTCAGGTACCACGCCCGGGATCTTTTATTACCTTTGTAATGCCCAGACTTCCTTCTTAGTCTTCTCGTCTTAGCCTTTTTGCAGAAGCCTTCTCTCGTTGTCTTCTAGGTCCACTGCACTGGTTTTCATTTCTTCGGAGCGATAAGACGAGTTGTTCGTCATTGAATTTTGTTTTCATTATCCACTCTATCACGGGTCCGGTCGTTCTTCCTTATCTATGACAATGGTGATTCTTCTACTATTGATGGCTCTGTATCGGACCGTGTGTCTCCGACCGTTTGGTCGGAGGTGGACTTCGAGGTACTCCCGAGGCGACTCCTCTTCCCTTGGGCAAGGGCAAGGGGAAAGTGAATCTGATTAAATACCCCTGGGGGCCTAATATCCGAGGATCCGCCGGCACATGCTTTAACCGTGGGACCTAGCAAGGCTCATCTCTTCATAATGGGCCATCTTCGCTTACGCACGCCTCCTTTGGCGTCGTGGTCCCCCCCGATGTTTCACCCCCTCTATGTCTCGACCTAGGATGGTGTGTTTCCTTCAAGTGGTCTTCGAGCACCCGCTCTCGCTTCCTTTACATCCTTCATAAAAGGGGCTTCAAGAAAGATTTCAATGTGTGTCCCGCTTCAACTCGCGCCCAATGGTCGGGCATTTTGCTATCCGCTGGTTTTCTTAAGGACAAGGGGCTCTGTTCCCAAACAGATAGCCTTGCTTTATCTTTTCAACCCGAATGAGACATCCGAGGGCTTTCTTTATTTCTCTAAGCGTTCCGGTGCCCCTCTGGTGATTTCCGATCTTCCCTCCTCCCATAGGCTGTGGAAGGGACGCTATTTTTCTCTGCTAATGCATCGGGAGTATGATCCTTTCGACAAGGATGACACTCTGGGCGTTCCGATAGCTTGGGCTACCCCCGATAATCTTCGTGAGTATTCGCTGCTTTTGCTGTAATTTGTGCTGGTTGTCGGACATTTCGATTCGACTCGCCTACATATTTCTCGTGTGCTCGACCGATCTCGCCGAAGATAACGCCATAGCGTCACGCTAATGAAAGTCTCCCGGGCCTTTACGGAGCGGATTAAGCTCTAATGCTCCCTGCACCCATCGAGCGCTTAAGTCCACTGATCCGCCGCCTCGAGGCATTTCGCTCCTCCCACCGTAAAGTTCCTCCCGTCGGGCCCTCTCACGCTAAACCCACTAGGGGAACCCGTTGGCCCGGGCCTGAGGTGCATCCCTAAGCCCCTGAGTAGGAAACGAAAACCCCGAACTCACAGAAGGATGCCGGCCAGGGTTAAAGTTCCAAAGCTCGGGCATCACATCTTCTCCGTCCCCTCATATCCATAAATCGTGATCTGCATGGCTCCTATAGCTTAAGTCATGGCCCCATTCTCTGGCCCGCCCGTGCAGTGTATATTCCTCGTAGTTTCGCTGAGCACGGCGATCACACCTATCACCGTCTGAACCCGCCAACGATAGAAAGTTAAGTCGCCTCCTGAGAGAGGAAGATGAGGCGAGGAGAAAGATCCCGAACCCAAGTCAAGGGAGATCTGGGGACTTTACTGCGCTAAGCTCTGCGGCGGGCACAAGCCTCGCCTAGTCTCTTAGGGATTCCCATCCCAAGAGTTTCGCCATACGTCTCGTTGATGAGGCGTCGAATCTCATCCTTCCAGGCCGCTCCGCAAGTTCCCTCATACCTCGCCTCGACTTCTACTTGTGGTGAGTTTCAGTTCGCTGGATGTTGATTTTATGCTGGATGTACAGTGGCTACTCATTTGAAGGGTTTAGCCAGAAAAGCCAAAATAAATAAAGGCTCATGCCAAAGCGTCTTGTTGCGGGCATGAGTGGATGGCTGCCCCTCACATCTAAGCTGGAGCCAGTCATGAGGCTCGATGCAAAGTATGACCGAGGAAGCCGTGAAGCTCAAGTCGACCAAATATACACTTCGCCGTGTTCGAGCCGAGGGTAGGAGGACGAGTCCTAATAGCCGAGGGCTACCAAGGTGAGCTTCGTGGAGGCCCTGAGTGAATCGAGGGCCACACGTAACGACTGACGAGGCTGACGCCGCAGATCCTCCCGCAAGATGAATCTCAGATGGCCAGACGAAGCTTCACGCCCCATGAAGCCGGAGTCTAAGGAAGAGCCGCAGGTAATCAAAGACGCATCTTCGTGGATAAGACAACACCGATGGACGAGGCCACGCGAGGCTGTCGAGGCGCCTACTTCTGCAGACGCCCGAACGAGGAGTGTTGGGCGGGTCGCGTGGGGATTTTCACGCAACATTCATGGTCTAACGGGACGGCGCTTGGAAGACCGAGGCCGAGGCATCTAATCAATGGATTGGTGGGAGTCATTTCTCGAAGAAGCGTCACAATGCCTATCCCAACCTCGGGATTTCAACTTGACTCCTTCCTGGGACGAGGAGGAGGGAAGGGTCCTTCTCATTGGACATGGGCCGAGAGCCTCAAGACCTCGCCGAGGTCCACTCCCCCTTCATCGCCCTGGGCTTCCTTCCGATGCCCGACTCGTGCCTGCCTTCGCCATCCAACGCCGACTTTCTTACACTTTTTTTTTCGGGGCCTCGGGACCCAAGATATATGTAACTCCTTTTCATCAATGAATACTTAATTCATCTTACTTCTTTCGCCTTTATTTGCCTCTTCGTGTCACTCGCTTAGTTTGACTTTGCTTGTATGCGCATCCTGGATTAAGCGCCTGAGTTGTGATGTTAAGCTCCTTAAATTGGTTCGCCGAGGCTCCGGGGCTTTCAAGCCTTATGGGTTGAATAGCCTGAGCTAAACTGAATCCTTGGGCCGTACGGTCATACGTGTGGACGAGCTCGTCAACGTGAGTCAGGCTCCATCTACCGAGTCATTCGAACCGATTGACTCCTTAGGGCCGCATGGTCAGGTAGATCGGGCGTCGCTCGTTAGTGTGGATCGCCGGGCAACCCGTCGGCGCGTAATACCGGGTAGGCTCGCCCATGTGAACTCGCCAATCGCAACCATCGGGCGTGGCTCGCCCACGGAATCGCGAAGAGCTCGCCAATGCAATACTGCGAGTCACCGGCGGAACTCAATCGCGAACCGCCGGGTGTGGCTCGTTTATGAATTGCCGGGAAGAGCTCGCCACGCGGTCAGCCGCGTAGCTCGCCCATGTGAACCGCCGGAAGAGCTCGCCGCGTACATGTGCTCGCCCATGTGAACTTGTCAATCGCGAATATTGGGCGTGAGCTCGCCCCATGAATCGGGCCAAAGAGCCTGCCACGCGACCCAGCCGGGCGTGGCTCGCCCATGAACTGCCAGGGAAGAGCCTGCCAATATGAACCGCAGGCGCAGCTCGCCTATGTGAACTGCTAGGAAGAACTCACAGCAACTGGGCGTGAGCCTCGCCCATGGGAACCGGAAGAGCTCGCCGCGACCGCCGGGCGCAGCCCGCCCATGTGAATCGCCGGCAGCCGCCGCGTAACCGCCGCGAGCTCGCTCTACGTGAACCGGCCGAAGAGCTCTCTGCCACGCAATGGGGCCAGCGCAGCTCGTCGAGTGAGTTATCGGGCCCGCTGGGCCGAGTCAGCTCGGGAACCGAGATGGCTCCTTGTGCGGCGTGACTGGCCCGCAGTGACTCCGACCTTCCGCCGCGCGAGCCGGGCTCCGCGCCGCGGCCTGGGCGGCGGCGCCGAGCGGCGTATGTAACCGGAAATGACCGACTCGTGTACGCGGACTCCGCCCGCAGTAGACAAACTCATCAAAGTGAGCTGCTGGGCTCTGGGTGCTATGGCCGAGTGGAGATGTAGCCGAGTGGCGATGTGTAGCCGGAGCGGTGATGTACCCTCGAGCCGCACCACCCTGCAGTGGACTGGCCAAGAGTGGGACGAACTCGCCAAAGTGAGTCACCCGGCGCTATGGCCTAGCGGGCTACGATGTAGCCGAAGGGATGGCGTAGTCGAGTGGCTATGTACCGAGTCGATCCGACCTCGTGCAAGGTGACCGCTCTCGCAGTGTGACGAACTCGCCGAGTTTGAGTCATTGGCCCGCTATGGCCGGAAAGTGGCTGATGTAAACTGATGCGGCGATGTAGCCCGAAATGACCCGACTTCGTAGCGTGACTCGTCTGCAGTGTATCGAACTCACAAAAGTGAGCCGGGCTCCGCGCTATGGCCGAAAGGGCGATGTGGCCGAGTGGCTGACGAGCCGAGTGGCGACGTAGCCTCGAGCCGATCCGACTCCTCGTGCAAATGCGGACTGGCCCGCAGTGTATCGAACTCGCCAAAGTGAGTCACCCGCGCCATGGTCGAGCAATGATGTAGCCGAGTGGCGATGTGTACTCGAAACCGCACTCTCGTGCAGCGTGATCCGCCTGCAGACGAGCTCGCCAAAGTGAGTCGCGCGCCATTCGACTTCGATTTTCGAAAGGTGCTGTAACGCCTTTAATGCCGATTTATGAAGAATTTGAACCTTCTGACTTTCGAAAGTGCTTACTTCTTATAAAATGGCTACCTATTGCTATGGAGTTTATATTTCAGATATCTCCGTTTCCTAAATGCAATGTAACTGGGCAGATGAAGCCAAGTCCGGGGTCATCTCGCCGGAGATCCTCAAGACTCGCCCATCATTGCCTCACGCCCGTGGGAGCTGTGTTTTTCCCCAGTCTCCCCTTTACGGAGTCATGTTATTCCCTAGCCCGTGCTGTGAATGCGCCGAGAGGGCGACGATTTCAAGGCCGCCTCTCCATTTTCTGTTCTTCTCTTCCTTCCTCCTTTCTCCTTCTCCTTCTTTTTCATTTTTTCTTCCACATCTCATTCTCCCCTTTTTTGTTTCTTCCGCACAAACTCCTTCCACCCCTTTTTTCGTTTTTCCTTCTCCCACATCTGTTTCTTCCTCTTACTCACGAACTCTTCCATCCCTTTCTTTCTTCTTTCTCCTTTTCCACCTTTCTAGTCTTCTTCCATTTATTTCCATCTCATTTCCTTTTCTTCCTGAAGGGTTTTTTTTTCGAGGGAACTGCTTGTACTAAGTGCTTTCAAGATGTAATCGATGACACCACTGATTGTAACTAAATGTAATATGATTGGAATAAAGAGAGATTTTTCTTTTTATGTCTACGAGCTTTCTCCTTTTATCAGATATAACTTTCTTTAAACATTATATATCCAAGTTGTGTGTGACGCCTTAACAAAGATAACCAAGAATGGTTGAATCATTAACCGAAATTGATTAATCTCCATTTAAGATTACAAACCAAGGCCGACCGATAAAAGTGTTTATGATGTTTCAGATTCCGTGCATGTCAGAAATTTTTCCTCCTCTTTCCCTCGTTCGAGCCTGTAAAGTACCGGGTCCGACGACTCGAGATACGATGTAGCCTCTCCCAATCGGGGCCCACTTCCATGTGTCGATTCTTCCTTGTCAAGAGCTTTAAGACCAAATCACTCCTACCGTAGCTTCCGGGTTTGACTTTCGGTCAGAAGATCTGCTGTCTTCCTTTGATAGTCTTCTACACTTTTAGAACCTACTCGTCATCTAAGAGGTCCAAATTTAGTCTGAGAGCCTCACATTAGTTCCACCGCCGCTTAACTCGAATCCTGGGACTTTAGCCCGATCTCGATTGGGCTATCATTCCGCGTCGGCGCTGCATGGCAGTGGGTTTCAAGTTGTCGACTTCGTGTCATCTCCAGCCCATAGCACTTCGTGGGAGGTATTCTACCCACTTTCCTCGAGATCTTCCAATAATTCTTAATGCGGCTTTAAGGGTTCCTGACACGGGTGACTCTACCGCCCATTGGGACCGCTGATGTGTCAGGGACAAGTAGTCATTTAATTCGAAGCCCCACAGGTCTCGAATTCCCATTGTCAAATTGTTTCCCATTGTCTGTTACAAGGGCTCTTGGGATACCAAACCTGCATATAATGGCCCGCCACACAAAATTGCGTGATCTTTTGTTATATATGTGGATCGTGGGCTGCAGGCCTCCTGGCCACCCCATTTGGTACAATCCATCGCGACGACGATGAACTGGCACTGCCCTTCCTGCGGGGCAAAGGTTCCAGAATGTCCAAACCCCATTGCTGGAAAGGCCAGGGCTTGTGATTGACGCCGTAGGCTCCTCGATGGGAGGCGTGAGATCTCGCGTGCCCCCCGGCGTATCTCAGATTTCGACTAGGTCCGTCAAGGCCTCAGTATCAGAGCCGCAGAAGATCCCTGGTCTCCCCAAGACCTTTCCTGCCAATGCTCGAGCTCCAATATGATTTCCGTATATACCTTCGTGTACTTCTTTTAGCACGTATTCAACGTTTTTTTCCCGCGATGCATTTGAGGATGGGTGTGAAGAAACCTCGCTTATACTGCACTTCCTTATGATTGAACCCGCGGATCTTGTCCTTATTTTAGCCGCTCTTCTCGTCGCCAGTAGTTGTCCGTCTATTATATAGTTCCAAGGTCCATCCAAATTGCCTGGGCTCGACCGCAACCCCACTCGTAGAGATCGATGTAGGCTCTCAGCACTCACTGTGCCAACCCCGCCGAGGTCTCTCAGAAGGTCACTAACTTCGCGGCTGGGCGCTCGGGCTTCTGAGTCTTCCGGCTCGGGAACATGTCTGACCAGTACCAACACCTAATATTTTTAATAAATCTCGCACTTGAGATATAAGATCATCCTCCGCTGGGCCTCGTAGTATCTTCTATTCGTTTTACCACCAATTCCTGAGTCGTCAAGCACTCTACCGTCAACTTCAAAGGAATGAGCGAGGTCGAGACCGCTATGACGGCCTCATACCCGCCTCGTTGTCGAGGCTCAACCGAACTGAGTGCATATTCTATGCTCCACTCCTTCTGAGAGGTCGGGATTAGACCCGCTCCCGCTCCCTACGCGCTTCGAGGTGACCCACTCCACAGAGAGTCGACGAGGAGGTCATTCATTGCTTGAGCGTTCTCAACCGGCTCTGCTGAGGTGAATTCCATGACGAAGTCAACTAAGACTTGCCCTTTATCAGCCGCTTGTATCTCGATGTCGAACTCGCCAGCCTCTATGGCCCACTCATCAACCTTCCCAGACTTCTCGGTTTACGTAACACTTGCTTCATCTGCATTCCATCTGGGACTTCTAGCGGTGTGAGCCCGGAAGTAAGGGCTGCTTTCAGTCGAAGCTGGGTCAAGGCCAAAATTAATTTTTCCATCCTTGCATTCTCCGCCTCCTCTTAAAGCCCTACGCAATAGTAAACCTGGATGTCGCACTGCCCTTTGTCTCTCACGAGACTACGTTGGTCGAGAAGTCCGAAACCGCCGTATGTAAGAGGAGCTCCTTCAAACGGACTTACTCGTATCGGGTGGAGAGCCCAAATATGTTTTTAAAGCCGAATGCTTCTTCGCACTTAATATCCCATCGGGAATGCCTCTTCGTGACTCGAAGAAAGGTCACATTTGTCACTGGCCTAGATAACAACCGGCTTAGGCAACAATCCTTCCCTGCTGAGTTCAGACTTCCCAGAGTACTCATGGGCGATGGCATGTCGAGCACGACCTTTATCTTGTCTGGATTTGCTTCAATTCCTCTATGGTTGACTATGAAACCCATGAATTTCCGGCTTGATACGCCGGCGCACTGGCCGGATTCAGCCATGTTGTAGCTTCTCAACCAAACGCTCTTGATAGATTTAGCCATGCGGGAGCCTTAATGATGGATTTTACCAAAGATGTCGCCTATGTACACTTCCATAGTCAGGTCAACCTGGTTCTGGAACATCCGATCTACCAATCTCTCGCATGTAGCTTCATACAGCCCAAACGCATCACACGATAGCAATAGTTCCCTTGCAGGCCGTGACGAACGAGGTTCTTTCGGGTCAGTTCCCGTCCATACCGACCGGTTGTAATGAGAAGGCATCCATAAAACTGAGGAGTTGATGGCCCGCAGTGGGCATCTACGATGAGGTCGATTCGCGGCAGGGAAATCCAGTCTTTCAGGGCATGCTTTGTTGATGTCACAGTCGATGCAGAGTCGCCACTACCGCTCGCTTCTCGACGAGTACGACGCTTGCTAGCCACCTGCTGTATTCTACTCGACGCTCCCGCTCGCTGAGTTTGTCAATTTCCTCGTTGATGGCTTTTGTCTTTCTCGGGCGCGGCTTCTCCGTTTGATCGGGCTTGAAGGATGCAATGACGCTCACTCGTGAGTTGATTACCGTAGGATCAATCCTCCCATATCCGCCTCGCTTCCATGCGGCGACGCCTTGCTTTGTTTTAAAATGGATAAGGAGGTTTTAAGGTCTTCCGCTAGCTCGATCCGATATAGCGAGATGTTCCGGTCGTCGTCCAATAATACGGGGTTCCGCTCTTCGATGGCTCCGCTCTGGGTGACCACCTCATCACGATGTCGAGCCCATCTCAAAGTATATGTCACAACTGCTGCTTGATGCCGGTGTAGCATTCCCTAGCCACTCACTGGTCTCCTCGAACCATCTCACCCGCCACTGGGAGGGAATTTGACCGTGGCAGGATGGTTTCACCATCGAGAGAGGACCGCCAAAGAACATGTTGTGGCAAACCAGGGCGTCTGCGACCCAGGAACCTTGTCAGGGTCACGTCAGTACTGGGATCTCCCAAGGTGAGTACTAGCTGTGACAGCCTGGGGAGGTAGTACTTTTCTAGAGAACTCGTAGGCGGTTACTGACGTTCCGGCTTCTCCCTTCCGATGCCCATTTTATCAAGGCTAACGCATGATGTCACCAACTCCCCGCTGTCAATTAGGACCCGGCGGATCGCTTTGTCGCCACTACCGCACAACCACAAGGTCGCTGAGGGTGCCGCATCCCTCCAAGTCTGAAAAGAGAAAGTGATCGACGGTTTGAAATGCGGGTAGCTCGACATTGCTCAGATTACAATTCGTTGACTCCGCTGGCGTTCGCAGGGCCTTACGCGGCCGAATCCAGATTCTCCTCCTACAAATCCTCCGAGATTACCCGGATTTCACCTTTCAAGGCTATTGCGCCGAGCCGCCATCCGCCGAGCGGTCGCCACGGGCTGAACCCGGTTCCGAGCTTGGACTCGATCACTGTGGGATATAAAGAGTCGGAGGTATCCGCGCCGTATCAAGTACTCTATTTCTCTCTGCCGTATGCAGCTGTTCAGGCGTCCGCCATTCCTATGGAACTCGCAGCATTCGAGTCGCTCTCGTCAGGATCCACTTCACCAGCCGCCATCTCGTGAACCGTTCGCTTTCGCACTTCGCAGACATGTGATAATGGTAGGCTGTTAGGGTGAAGCGTCATTAATAACGCCGTTGCCTCATCACGGCGGATGCCAAACGATATCTTGCTGGGTTGCCACCTGAGACCGCTCCATTCTTCGAGACGCTTCCCCGTCGCGCTTCGTACTTTCGGCTCCCCGTCGCTTGTCCGTCCCGCCCTTTTCTTTCGCTTAAGGAGAACTCTCTTTCGATATGTAGGGCCTTGCTTCGCCCTTATCCAGATGCCGAATTCTATTCCAAGCGTAGGAATTACAGCTTGTCTCGCATTGTAATACCGTGGAATCTAATGTGTCATCTCCACAGGGAGTGGTCTAATTTAGTTGGATCAGAGAGCTTACTCTCCAAAAGTGGGATTTTAAAAGAGAATTTCTTGTAGGGTTGTGTTGTTTGATCAATGGTTGATCGGGGTTTGAAATGTTTAAGACAGAAAAGATAATCACTGATTTTGTGGTTCCCACTCACTTCGATCATGTAAGTCCCACCTCTTATTTTACAAACTCATCTAGAACCATTGATAAATGGTCTTTGATGGAGAATTTATCTTTAAATGCTCTTTGAAAAATAAGGATGATTGAATAATACTAAGCACTTGTTCCCAATTAATACGAACCCTTAGCTCGCATTTGTAATCAAGCACAACGTGTACCGAGGATATCTCGTTCACAAGTTGTCAAGAATATGCCCAACTAAGGATTTACAAAATGTTTGCACAAGTGATTAGCATCACACAATCCATTGAAGTTCAAAAGAGGAATTGAGGACTATACCTTTGATCACAGGAGTTTCCACCGTAGAATCCTCAAAAGATAAGGGTGTCAGAACCCATGGAACTTATAAGAACAATTATCATCAAGAGTAGTCTAATCATAAAAATAATACTTTAGAACTTCAATCAAATTTGCAAAACCTAAGAATGAAGAATGTGAAATACTACGTGTCACGCCCTCGCTTCCGCCCGACCCGACATGGATCCGAACTGCTTCGGACGACCAAATATTGGGACTCTTTACCTGATTTTTTTTTTTTTAAAACCGAACTGATACCTGTGGGTATGACCCACATCTTATAACAGAGTCAAAATCTCATATACATTTACAGGGTCCCATTTACATATACAAAACTGAACTTTTACATTTACAACCGGGAAGCACTAACTCCATGTAATGAACCTCACAAGTGTCGCTCAAATTACGCTGATGTTCACGACATCTTCTCCCCGTACCTACACGGATTGGGGAACCCGCGGCGTTTTTACGCCTTAGTGGGAACATTTCTATGCATATACATTTAACGCATAAAAAACAATAATACAATATAAATTTCCATTCATTTATATTATGAGCTTATACGAGTACTTTTCTTATAATGTTATTATTTTGATCTCCATATAGAGTTTATGTATCTTATTCTTTATAACTTATGCTTATCACAAACTTATGTTCATTCAGACTCGTAGGAGTTAAGGTAACTTATACTCATTCGAACTTATACTTAACAAGCGATGCTTATTCAGACTCCCGTAGGAGTTACGTAACTTATCCTTATACTACTGAGTTTAATCTTGCTCCTGAGGTACCCGTAGGTATATCGCGAATTACGAATGTATAAATTCGATAATGCAGAACTTATTCTTACATGTAAGTACTTCTGTAAGTACTACAAACTTTAACGGTATATCAAATCTTATATGAGTATTACTGTAACTTATATTTATCTTACTTAACTTATAATCGTCTTAGGAACTCGACATGTATTTTGTGATCTTATACATGTCTTACAAGAGCATATAATTTACTTCTCCTTACTTTAACTTATAATTGTCTTATAGAACTCGACATGTATTTCGTGATCTTATACATGTCTTACGTGAGCATATAGCTCTCTATCTTTACTTTAACTTATAATTTGTCTTACGTAACTTGACATGTATTTCGATCTCTATACATGTCTTACAGAGCATACTTATCTTACTTTAACTTATAATCGATTCTTATTTGATACGAGTACCCTTAGGGGTACTCACTGACTTATACTGCTTTATCGATACTGAGTACTCGTAGTACCTACCTGACTTATACTCTATTTTGGCGTAACTCGTGACTTGCTTTACCGATACGAGAGTACCCATGGGTAATACACAGTAACTTATACTTACGTTATTTGGTATTAAGAGCATTCTCAAGTACCACGTAACTTTGATGAAATACGAGAGTACCCATAGGTACTACAAAACTTAATCGAATACAGGAGTACCCGTAGGTACTACGTAACTTGCGCAGACAAAGACTTAATCGTAGACAGACTTATTCAGATACATGAGTACCCGTAAGTACTGTGACTTATTCAAATACAGAGCACCCTTAGGTACTACTTCGAACTTATCGATCAGACTTATTCAGAGACGTGGAGTTAATCGTAGCATGTGGAGTACCCTTAGGTACTACGTAATCCAAATCGTAGACGTAACGTAATCCTAATTAAATACAGGAGTACCCGTAGTATCACGTAACATTTTCGTGATACGTGAGTACCCGTAGTACTACGTAGTTTAATCGAGACTCGAGTACCCAGTAGGTACTACGTAAATTTATTCGAAACAGGACTATCAGATGGCTGTGAGTACCCGTAGGTATCATTTAAACTTATACGTAGACAAAACTTATCGGGGATACAAGAGCATCTGCAGTACTACGACTCTATACGTAGACATAACTTATCGGGGATACGTGAGAGCACTGTGAGGCAATGGATGTAACTTATACAGAGACGTAACTTATCGATACGTGGAGCACCAGGTACTACGTAACTTATACAGACAGCGCACCGTAGGGCACGACGAACTTATTCAGATAATTCGGACTTATCGGGATAAAGGAGTACCTGTAGGTACTACAGATTCTATACGTGAGACAGACTTGTCGATACAAAGAGTACCCGTAGGTACTACAGAACAGATCAGATACAGAGGTACATTTAGATCTTTACACTTATTCTTAATTCAGTGTCTTATCATATGTCTATCTGACTACTCTGGGACTAACTTAAGAACCGAGTAGACGCAGATAATAAGTACCGAAGGTACTACAAAATGCAGAGGTCGTGAAGCACCAGCAGGAGTGCCGGAGCACCAATCAAGACGTGCCTGCTCACGCAACAGGAGTGCCGTAGCACCAACAGGAGTGCCGGAGCACCAATCAAAACGTGGCTAACCACGCAACAGGAGTGCCGTAGCACTCGTGAGTGCCGGCACCAAATGTGAGTGCCAAGCACCAAATGTGATTTAGCCCACTCATTCATTATTTGGTCCTAGATAGTCATATGATCATATATCTTTCATATATTCTTGTTCCTCTATGAATCATCTTTACTCGAAATTGGAATCATTCCACCTGATCTTCCAACTCAAGTTATGGCATTTCATGCCAACTAGCCTGGGCGACCGATTTTACCGAGGGACAGTTTGAAATATTTATTTTCCAGTGCCTTGTCTTGATATTTGACACTGGATCTTTATACTCCTTTAAAGTTAAGGTGCTAAGGGTTCTATTCCAACTGGAATCACCCCATTCGAAGCACCGAAACTTAAGTTACGTCCGAAACAACTCGGACTACTCTAAGATCAACTGATGCAGGAAATGGGCTTGCACATGTTCTGACTTTTGAGTGAATTTTCTTGAGCTATCTAAAGTCAGAATTTGAGATACCTATAAAATATGTCGATTTTCTTCCTTTGAAGTCTATTTTACGTATCCACTTGAATCACCCAACCTGACAAGAAATGAGCAAGTTATGGCTTAATTTGACAAACCGGTCGTAAACAAAGAAAAATCAGTAACATGTCAGGACAGACAAGCTCAAGTCAGACCTGGCACAACTTGGCCAAAAATGACCCTCGAACTGAAATCAGACCGGTACAAGTTCAACTCAGATTCATAAGTCTCCTAAAAGTGCCCAGAATGCTTTTTCCCACTTTTCATGCACTTTCATCCATGGATCACTCCTACACTTCCTACACACATCCAACCATTCCAAATTCACTTTGGAATCTCTTTTCACCAATCTCTCTTTCACTTATCGTCTTCTTTCTTAAAACCTTTCCATTAATCTCTCCCATTATCACTGGTATGGGTTACCACCATATACACACTAAGTAATAAGATTTGTTAGGCTTGATCAAAACCTAACTCAATTTCACTCAACCATGAATCCAACAACAAAGGAAGGGATTCCATACTATCTTGTTCCTCAGAGGGTTATACCAACCTAATTTCAAGAAATCTAAGGTTAGGATACACCCTATCAAAACCCTAGATTTAGAGACAAGAGATTAACCCATATCAAGCCTTAAATCCATGTGGATCCATACAAAATCCATACTCAAAATAGTTTCCATACCTGGGTTTGGCTCTTCTTCCTTCCCTTCTTCTTCTCTCTCTTCCTTCCTCTTCTTTCTCTCCTTCACTATGGTCCTCTCTCCATTTGATACTAAATTTGGGTCTTTAAAATCCCATTCTCTTTAGGGCCTTGTTTAGCTCCTCCAACAAAACCCATTTTTGGGTTAATTTTATTTGCTTTTTCAGCCTCCTACTCGCCATTTATATTTCAATTTCCTTTTATTATCTTCGTTTCTAATCTTTCTAGGAATTACACAACAATTCCTATTATTTCTTCTTCGACCCATACTTTTCAAATTATGACTTTAGTCCCTTGACAAATTACGATTTTGTCCTTGCTCAAATCTCTCGGTCTCTCGTTTCCCTTGCTGTGCATTTAACCTATGAAACAAATAAATTATGCTACAAAGAATTTAAACACGTTTAAAACGACTAGGTATATTTCTTTGGGGGTGTTACACTAAGGATTGAAACCCCGAATAATTGTTCTTACCGAAGATTACATATGCTTGAAATCAAAAACGCCAAAGAAAAAGAGTCTTCAATCTGGATCTATAAAATTTCACACAAAACAATGGAAAGGAACTCCTCTCTTATGAAAACCTAACCCTAGAAGTCAAAAACTGCTCTCTCCCTATATCCACTGCCTTTTATACTCCTTTTCAATGTCATCACGTGTTCAAGGCTAATTGACAAGTATGCCTCGCTGCCAGATCACACCGTCGCATCTCGCACATACATGTGTACCTAAGATAATTTTTAATGGTGTACCTAAGACACTTTACATCAAGCCGATTTTCCGAGTCAGTGTACCTGGTTACACTTTGGGTGTACCCGCACACTTCGCCTCAATCGCCACTTTTTTTTTAGCAAGGTGTACCGATACACATAAATGGTGTACTGGTACACTTGATCCTCTGGTGCTTTTCTAGCATTGCTGGAGTTCCCGAGACTCACTGACTGTTCGCCCACATCTCAAGAGCCATATCAGCTTCCCGTGATACAACCAGACACTTTATGCTTGCACTAGCATCCGCACAAGTCTAAAACACAAGAAATTGAAAGTACCTATCCTTATGCCGAATGTGGGTAAATTCAGATTGATGCTAAATTCTACTATAATTATTGCTCAAATGTGTATTCATCATGACCCCTTAACTCGCATCTTGCTAGTCCCTAGCAAGATTTAGACTTAACTACCCACTAGGTATGAATCTCAAATAAGGCGCTAGATAGTTAAGCTTTGTAAGAATCTCAAAATAGTACCAGAATAAAATACTTCACCCACTTTAGTATGCACCAAGATGACTCATTTAAACCAACCACGCTCTTACACAATGAACATTATAACAAAGCAACACAAAATCGCTATTCAAATAAGGGGACTATGTACTCACAAGAAATGTAAGGCAATCATAACAAAGGAACTGCAAAGGATCGATATAAATGAAGCAATCATTTAGCATGGAACACATAACCACTATGCATAGTGTCAGAAGAAACAACAAACATAATTGGAATCAAAGAGGTCTTAACAGTTTGTAACGACCGTAGGCTGACGAAAAGAAAAGGTAAAAGATCAAACTGTGTCACAACACGGCCGAGGTCTACTAACTGGATCGTCAACACCAATTCTAGTCTAGCCTAAAGATAGCTAGTGCAACACATCCCTATCCCCGCAAGAGAATGCGTCCCGTCTCTTACACAATATCTACACTCTCTCGAATCTCCCTCCAGACTGAGAAGCAGCATCCGCCATCGTCGCCTCTCCCGAAAAACGTGACTCAAGCCTCGAGAGAGACGCTAACTAAACTGCTTCTGGCTCCCAAAATGCACTTCAACCACCCCTTTATTCTCACACTCCATCCTTTCAATGGCGATGCCTCAATGGTGCTTGGCTATGGATGAAGTGATCCTAAGGAGGCAATCAAGGCAATCGAGGTCGAGGTCGGCCTAATGGATTCCGCCGCCGCCCTAATTTTATCAGGATCGCCCCAGCCTAGGCAACACCCTCTTTTCTTTAACTGCTCCCCTCATTCCCGCTTCCTCCACCAGATTTGTCACAAGCGATGGGAAAGGGATGTGTCTACTTTCATGTGAAAACTGTAGAAAGTCTCTCATCACACACCATATGACTAAGGCGTAATCAATGAGTTTCCTGGTCATGACTTCATAAAATGGGATATGTTCTTCCGGGCCGGGGACTTTTCATTACCCTTCTACTTAATTTTGATCGTGAATGATCTGTTCATCAAGGCAAATTCGGTTTGAGCTTCCCAGACAAATTCTTTCTTTATAATCCACCATGATCGCCGGGTGAGTGCAATATAGCCTGTCGCTTGTGCATCAAAATCACTGAGATTCGGGAAGTGGGATGTGGTTAGTCCGAAGACTGTGGCTGATATCAGAAGAACGCTATCAATCAAAGTGATCCAAGGTTACCCACATAATCAAGTCTCTAATAATGTCTCGAATTCACGATTCTCCTTAAATTGGTATGTTCCCAATCTAATCGTAGGCATGACCAGGAACCTCAAGACACGAACCATATTCGCTTCGAATGATCCCCCTGATGGGATGTGAGTACAAAAATGTCTCCACTTTTACGCCCTGCAGCTGAAAGCCCTTTGCGACCGACCGGTCCATTTTTCTCGTGCTCGACTCGTAGTCCTAAGAACATCAGTTTATTTCATCATCATCACCGCTCTACTTCACCTTCCGAAGATGGACGCGACCATTTTCCCTTTACCGGGCCGAGGCATCGATTTTCTTCTTCACACTTGTCCTGATGAGGAACTGGGGATGCCTTTCCTTCCCAATATCTGATCGTAATCACTATATCAATGATGGTGGTTTAATGCCCATCCAGGATGATATATAATAACATCCAAGAAACCTCGGCTTTAACAAAGACCGTACCGGCCTCAGCAGGTAATATCACAAACACTTTCCCATACTAATAGCCAACTCTGAACCACCAAGTATTAACAACACTAACGAAACGAACAAAACATATCCATGTATAACAAGGAGAGATCAACAATGCTAGCAGGATTCATGGTAAGTGGCTTACCAAGTCTGCACGATACACCAGAATGTAATCCATCCCGACAAAGAAAAAACCCCGCGTGGCGCAACCGAAAGCTTGTGAAGGCCAGTAGGACACAACCTGCTAGTATCGTTTATGGAGAGTGGAGAAGTGTCAGTCGTCAAAGGCCACAAAAATTGGGTTTAAAGCCCATTTGCCCAAAAATCCGACCGTGTACCTAAGACATTAAATGTGTACGCACACATTAATTTATCGCCCAATTTGAATAAGTTGAAATGCAGAGACATTTGTAAATGCAGACACTTTAAATGTGTACCTATTAATTTGCTACAATCTGCTTTTTTCTTTATATATATATATATATTTGGAATGGGTAAGTCATGTACAAATCGGGCCTTTTTCAACTGTCAACCCGCTTCACAAGATGTTCACCTTTTCTATTTCATTCTCAAACCTGACTATATTTGTAGAATGGGTCACTGTTCCTTCTCGGGGACACCCTTCAATCTTTCCATAGAATCCTAATCGTGCCCTAACATCGGTGTTCTTAGGTTCAATGAACTGCAACTTTAAGCTCAAAATGGGTGCGGTGAGAGAATACGAATCACAGGGTATAGAAATAATGGCTCAACCCATTTCCAATATGAAGATGTTCCATAAAGACGCTATGATGCATGAAGTTAACATGACATGCCAAATTGATGCACAATTAGGAGCAAAAATGTATTAAGATCAAGAAAGTATGACGTTAGGGTCCGTAACGAAAGCGGACAATAAGGGTAGAATGCAAAAAGGGTACCAATCCACAGAAAAACAAAAAGATTTATGTGTATGCTCGTCAAAGTGTACATGCAATAAGATGGTGTGAAGTGTGATGAAATCATGCAGGATGTACATCGTAGGTCACATTATAATGTAAGAGCCATATTTCAAAATTTGACTATTAAGACCGAACATATAACGAGCGCATAATAAGGCTTCTCAAACAACACGCCACTCCCTCACAAACAAGCATCGCCCTCAATGCATAGAAACTAAGGGAACCCCCACAACAGAAATGGAGGTAGTATAGAAACAAGGGCCCCAAGGATTATTTTTTTATTATTTTTTTATATTTTATATTTTAGGAAAAGCAAATGAAGTAAAACAAGAAAAAATAGAAACAAAACAATTTAAAATAAACAAAATCAAAACTATATACAAATGTAAGTATGGAGGACGAATTTACTGAAGGAGTCCTCAGAGAGGATCTACCAAATCTCTACTACGCTCAGGATCAAAATACCGAGGAAATTACCGAGGCGCCGGCCATTCACTCTTTGAAGGATTTTCCAAAGGTTCCATTTTCAATCCCACACCCGTATGGATAAACTGCCTTAATGATGAATGGGCCAGTCCAACGAGAGCGGAGCTTGCCCGGAAATAGATGCAAGCGGAGCCGTGATAAATGTGCATCTTCCTGGGTCGGGTCTAAAATTTTCCTAGCAATAGATTTGTCGAAAACGCCTTGAGCCGCTCTTTGTAAACGGAGCTTCTCTACACGAATTCCTCTCCTCGCTCTTCAAGTCTATTTAGCCGCAACAGTTACCGCTTTACCCGCTTGAGTTAACCGACTAAAAGTTCTAATAGCCCAAGAAGTTCCTGTTCCATTTCAACCGGCAAATGGCGTGCCTTCCATAAACGAGCCCCAGAGGGAGACATACCAAGAACGCTTTTAAAGGCTATATGTAAGCCCAAAGAGCACCCAGAAGACTGAGCGACTAATCTTACATTCTGGGGCAAACTGCTTTTTCCAAAATATGTTTTATCTCCCTATTAGCTAGCCTGCCTTGACCATCGGGTCTCGTGGGCAGGTGTTATTGACACTTTACGGGTGACTCCATATTTTTTTTACCGCATTTTCAAAAGATCTAAGGTAAAAGGAGTCCGCCCATCGCTAATAATCGCACCTGGGTGTTCCAAAACGAAAAAAATGTGTTCCTTTATAAATTTCAAACAACCTTGTGATCATTGGTTCGCCGAATCGCTCAACCCACTTAGAAACATAATCAACGATAATATGTAGAGATACTCCACAAGAAGTGGGGAAAAGGCCCCATGAAGTCTATATAATTCCAACAAGAAAATTTCAATAATTAGAATCGGGGGTAAGAGGCACTTCATGTTTCGCTTTGTGACCCCTCCTAGTTTTTGGCATTGCTAAGTTTTGCGTAAATCAAACAATCTTTTAAATAAGGTGGGTCAAGAAACCCACTATAAATCTGGTCCCGTATTCGCAGAGAAATGTCCTCCACAAGCCTAATGGCAAGATTAAAATCCTAATATGTCTCTTCTCTCATCATCATCAAGTATCACGCATCTTCTCATTATTTGATCTGGACAATATTTAAATAGGTACCTGATCATCAAAGTAGTATTTTTAATATCCGTCGAAATTTCTTCACGAGAAGTCCATCAATGAATCACAGTTGACTAAGTAGTTCAAAATGTCGCATACCACGGGCAATGAACAAGAGCAAAGAGTTGCTCATCAGAAAACTATCACCTACATGCCATGAGAGTTGGACTGAACTAATCGAGATAAATGGTCACCACATTCTCAACCCCTTTTATCTGGCGGTCAAGTTGAATTCTCGTATAGTAAAATCCACCTAGTTAACTCGGTTTGTATCCTCGCTTCGACAAATGCATGATATGTAAAAATGGTCGCAGAGAACCTACAATGTATGACTCCGAATCTCTAAGGCAAAGACGACAAATTAGAAACTCTTTTCCGTGGTCGTAGCCGGGCTCGCGCAGTCTAGTGTCTTGCTGGCGTAATAAATCACGAAAGCCTTTTTGTCTTCCCTTCGGTCCTAACACGCCCCTATAAAGATAATCACTAGCATCACACATGATCTCGAATGAAGGTCCCAATTAGAGAACGTATGATGGGAGGTGACACACATGTTTTTGAGTTTAGTAGCAATGTCACAAATCTCAGACCATGTGAAAGGGACATCTTTGCAAAGTGTGGTACATATGGGACGAGCTATAAAGATCAAATCTTTTATAAACCTTCGATAGAAACCAAAGATGACCTAAGAACGACCTTAGTGTCTCTAACACACTTTGGAGTGGGGTAGGTTGGAAATTAGCTCAACTTCACCTTATCAACTTCAATTCCATCTTTGATACTATATGGCCTAAGACAATCCTCAGGTTACCATGAAATGACATTTTTCCCAATTTACACAAGATTTTTCGACACCTTTCCAAAACCTACGTAAATTCCCTCCAAACAAGACGCATATGAGTCACCAAACCGAGAAATCATCCATGAAAATTTCCAATATGATTTCTATCATGTCACTAAAGATTCTATCATGCACCGTTGAAAAGTTCCAAGTGCATTGCATAAATCCAAAGGGCATTTTCTAAAGGCAAGGTACCAAAGGACACGTTGAACGTAGTTTTTCGATCTTCCAAAGCTATCTCAATTTGATCGTACCCCGAAAATTCGCCAAGAAAACAATAAAATCTATGCCCCGTAACTCTCTCTAACATTTGATCAACAAATGGAAGAGGAAAATGGCTCCTTTCCTGCACAGATTGCTTCCAATCTATGCACACTCTCCAACCTCGGCGGACACGAGTAATGAGCTCATTTCATCGCAACCACCGTGACTCCGCACTCTTGGGGAACCACCGTGCCGACTAACCCACTCTTACTATCTGCACAGGTAGGTAAATAACCCCTACATCCAAGAGTTTTAAAACTTCCTTTTTACTCACTTCTTTCATTATCGGTTCAATCGTCTCGCGGCCGCTCGTATGCCTGACATCCCTCCCAAGGAATTTATGTGCATCAAGGACTAATTTCTAATATTCGCAAATTGTCCACCCTAGAGCGCTCAAGGGGTTTCAATATTCCAAAAGTTGATTTTCGATCCAATTCTAGGGCTGAAGATATATCATCTAAAAGTTTCCTTCTCCTAAGAAGGCATATTTCGAGGTGCGACGGTAAGGGTTTTAGCTCGAGCTTAGGGTGGCCTCACCTCGTACAAGGCTCACCTCACCATTGCGGCAATGGCTCAAATTTAGGTGCCTACCCATTGACTTCTAATACTGCTATGCTCAATTATAGAGTGTAAATCGAATTCAGCGGTGGTCACTTCCTTTATCCCAATCACGACCAAACATGACTTATGGATCATCATGTAGAGAGTATCCGCTATTTGCACTCCATAGAATCAACCATACCGACTTCACACATATCTTCTTTCATCCCCATTCCTCGATAACATTGAAAATATTCGCATTAACAATATATTACTAAACGATAGTGTCATCGCCTCCCTACAATGTATAATGGCATTAGCAAAGCCACAAGAATGGTCTACCAAGAATTACTGAACCGAGTTCCTCGTTCACCACCCCATTGAAAGTGTCAAGCACAACAAAACTAATCCGGGAAGTAAAATTTGTCCACTTGTACCAATACATCCTTCACTATCCCCCTAGGAATTTTTACACTACGGTCAACTAATTGGAGGGTGATATTAGTTGACTCTAATTCTCCTAACCCCAGGTCCACATATACTGAATATGGTAACAAATTAGCACTTGCCCCTAAGTCCACTAAAGCGTGTCCCAACTTTGAATTCCCTACTACTATAGAAATAGTAGGGCTTCCTGGGTCTTTGTATTTTGGAGTGTTGCTCAATTAGTAGCTAGATCAGTTCTAGCCATGAAGGCCTCCTCTGTTGACTCCTAATTTCCTTTTACCGTGCACAAACTTTAGAAATTTAGCATATGATGGAATTCGCTTAATGGCATCTAATAAAGGAATGTGTTCGCCACTTCTTGCTCTGAACAACTCATAAATCTCAAAGATGGTTATTCACTTTCGTGCCTCACCTCATGAGGATATGGAGTCGAGGGACTGGGGTAGCCTTTGTTTTCCTCCGTTCACCATCAACATTTCCATTCTAGTGGACATGAGGCTTCGCCCGATACCTCATCCTCTCCGAACGGTCCACTTTGAGATTCTTGTAATGGTTCTTCGGTTAAATATTACGACCACCTTACCACTTCAAGAGAGCGATGTTCTTACAATGTTCAAAAGTACCTCATTTGGAACCTAAACTTCCTATTAATCGTTGACCTTGTGGATTTCTTGATGGGTTGAGATGGAAGTTTCCCCTTCTCTTGTCAGCGTTACCTATAGATGAGGTTAATTTGATGAACCGATCTCACATCATTCAGAAAGGGGCCGGAATTTCGTGTTTGTGGATTGCCGGTTTCAGACGAACTGTAACAATATCCTCCAAACTTCTTTATGTGGAGGGTTGATATGGTCAGGGCGATGGAGTTCCTTGATTCGTGGCCGAAACCTTGATTAGTATTCTCATGCGAAACCTCGGGGCCTTGATTTTGAAATTATGGAATGGAATTTGTAAAGCCATGGTTTCGTAATGAGGACCTTGGTTGCTCGCGTTATCTGGCCCTCCCTTCATTTCTCCAACTAAAATTAAATTTACCCCATCAAGGATTATATGTTTCGTAGTACGGAGAATTGAAAGGTTTCTTGGTAATTAAGGCATCGTCAGCTTCATTTGAATCAGACCTTTAATTGGAGTGAAGGTTCAGAACTGATGGTTCGAGCATGTATCATACAATATTTATCCCAACTAAACTATAGTGGTAATGAGGTGTTTGAGGCATTGACTTAGTTACCTCATGTACCTTTTTCATCTCTATACCTCCAATTTCCTTGTTGAATTGGCAATTTTGGCTCAAGAACTCATCATTCTCTCTAGGTGATGGATTCAAATCCACTACCGATGTGTTTTGTACTTTAGCAAATTGTCTATCGAGGTGTTAGTCTCCCAAGTTCGAAGGCCTCATTATAGTGTCAAAAAGTTGAATTGCTTCCCCAAGACTCTTTCATAAAATTCCCCCACACATCATTGGATGTATTGTTTATTATTCAAGGATAACTTTGGATGAGTACGCATTATTTGTCCTACATCCAATCCTTGGTGAGGGATAGCATGGAGAAGGTCCTCGTATTCTTCCCATACCGCTAAAAGGTTCCACCCGGCTTCGTAAAATTCAATCGCTTCGCATGAGAGCATCGGGTACGTGCAGAGGGAAAATTTGTTAAGGAATTCATTCCATGTTTTCCCATGTAAAGATTTGAATTAGTGCAAGGGAATGAAACTTATTTCGCCTTCTCCTTTAAAGCAAAAGGAAATAAAACCAAACAGATTATGTGGAGAGGTGAACCAGTGGAGAGGAATGCACTGCAGACATCCTCAAAGTCCCTCATAAATGAGTAAGGGTTCTCAGATTCAAACCCTTGGTACACGGGTAGAAGACGGATCATTTCCGACTTCATCGTAAATCGATCGGGCCTCTTCAGAAGGCGAATACAAGAATTGGTCAGGGTTCTTCGAGGTTGTAGAATTTCAAGGTCTCTTTTCTATCGTTGTGCAAAGGAGCGTAGGACTCTATATTGATTCTCATCATGTCACTACTTCCACCCCACCGGGCTTCATCGGTAAAGGTAGCATCACCTCCATGCTGTGGAGGTTCATGAGTCCCGCGGGTTAACAGAATCCTCGGTGCATGTTCATTAAATACTTGTTACCGATTCCCAGAAGATCCATTCGAGGTGAAATGTTATCTCAAACACTGCTTATTATGGATTGCTCGTAGTTTCTAGGAGATGCACTGACTAGTCTGTTTCTGCCATGTAGCTCAAACCGACATGCACTAGGTCCACTCCAGATAAGGAAACACCCACTCAAGACATTTCACCAAAACGACTAAAAGAAAAGTAGAGAACGTACCCTGGATGAAAATGCAATTGCAAATTACCTCTGCCTCCGGCCGTATCAACTGACCGTCGCCACTCCCTAATCCAAGCACTACAAAAAATGTCATCCCTTTATCTGTATATGCCGAATTCTATTCCCAAGCTGTAGGAATTACAATAACTGACAATACCAAGGGGAACTAATAAAATAATTCAATGGTGGAGTGGTCTAATTTAGTCGATCAAGAGGGAGCTTACTCCCAAAAAGTGATTTAAAGAGAATTTTAGTGGTTGTGGTTGCTTTGATCGAATTGGCCGACGGCTTCAATGTTTAAGACAGAAAGATAAATTTGCCGGGATTTTTAGGGTTCCACTCACTTCTGATCAGGTAAGTCCCAACTCTTATTTTACAAACTCATCTAGAAACCATCGATAAATGGTCTGGCGGAGAATTTATCTTTAAATGTTTTCGAAAATAAAGTGATGATCACAATACTAAGCACTTGTTCCTTAAATTAATACGAACCCTTAGCTCGCATTTCCAGACCAAGCATAACGGTACCGAGGATCTCACCACACGCTGTCAAGAATATTCAACTAAGGATTTACAAAATGTTTGCACAAGTGGGATTAGCATCACACAATCCATTGAAGTTCAAAAGAGGAATCGGTGACTATAATTTTGATCGTGGCGAAGCTTCCACCATAGAACTCAAGATAAGGGTTTGTAACCCATGGAACTTATAGCAACAACCACGGCTTAAGTCTAATCATAAAAATAATACTTTTAGAAAATCGACCAATCGCAAAACCTAAGAATGAAGAATGTGAAATACTATGATCAAACCGGGAATAATTGTTCCTAATCGAAAGATTACAGATGCTTGAAACTAAAAACGCCTAAAGAAAAGAGTTTTCAATCTGATCTATAAAATTTCACACAAAACAATGGAAAGGAACTCCTCTCTTATGAAAACCTAACCCTAGAAGTCAAAAACTGCTCTCTCCCTATATCCACTGCCTTTTATACTCCTTTTCAATGTCATCACGTGTTCAAGGCTAATTGACAAGTATGCCCCTGCGTTAGGATCACAATTTCTCGCCTCCATTCTCGCACTCATACATGTGTACCCGCACACTTTGTTCTTGGTGCACCGATACACTTTCACTGTCGCATTTCTCGACTGAAAATTTGAGACACTTTGGGTGTACCGGTACACTGCCCACTCCGCCACACTTTTAGTGGGAAGGTGTACCCCAAGACACATAAACAAAACCCGTACACTCGATCCCTCCGGTGCTCTAGCATTGCCGAGTCCCAGACTCTGGTCATCTGCTCGCCCACATCCTCGTGCTTCATATTGGCTTCCCTGGACATAAATCCTCAGACACTTAAGGTGTTTTAGACCTGAAAGACCTGCACAAGTCTAAAAACACACAAGAAATTGAAAGTACTTATCCTTATGCCGAATGTGGGTAAATTGTGATTTGGATGCGCTAAATTCTACTATAATTATTGCTCAAATGTGTATTCATCAGGCCTCTTCACCGTTAATATATTTTTCCGCTTTTGCGAGCACCTCTGCCATGCTTGTTTGGGGATTTTTGGAGATGGAAAACATTAAGTCTTTCGAATCGAATCCCTAAGCTGCCCATGAACGCTGATCGCGAACTTCACAGTATATCTACCTTTAGAGACTCCTAAGACAATCATTGGACATAAGACCTCGTGCTTTCACAGGCCCGCTTGATAGCCAAGCAGATATAACTGGCTTGCACGTCCCTCCGCTCCAAATGAAGTGAGAGACGAACGCAATGGACACTCCCAACGAGGAGATCGGCTTAGATAAGGGAGTCTATCGAACCATGCCAAGACGCCTTGTGGTGATACGAAGCTCTCGCATCGCACCCGATCTCGATACCCATGCATCCATTTGATTTTTGTAGTGGTCGATGACCACTCGATCTCTATGACCATCGAACGCCCACCCGTGGCATTCCGAATCTCTAGAAGGGGGCGGAGTACCTCTACCGGTATATGGCGGATCAAATTGTCAGTACTCAAGGTGTCCATGTCGAGCACGTCTTACTCACCTCCTTCACGCGGCCGAAGCTCGCTGGAGGTTCGAACCTCCGTTCCCATGAGTGTTCATGCCGAGGACGGCGTAATTCTCCTGCTCCCGACGTGCTCTCCATACGCTTCGCCGCTTCTTCTTCCGGCCAGATGTGGCCGCGCTCCCGCACTACCGATTCTCGCCGCACTCGGGAATACCGACATTATGCCGTCATGGGGACGCCAAAGGTCATGACCTTCCTGAGTTTGTCGCGCCTCCCCGGTCGCCGGACCGTCCGGTGAGTCACTCTACTTTCTCGGCCGACGCTGATCGCGGCGCGGCGCTTCCACCTCATCCGTGTCAAGCCAGATTGCTTCTACCGCGCCGAGGCCTACCGTCAAGTGCTCGTCGGGTCCCGCATCCCGAGGATTAGCCGCTTCCCGCCAGATTCGAAAGTCGATACCAATAACTCAGAAATCGCTTATATTTGCAGCTGAACCGCCGCTCCTACGACGGCGCCAACCGACGACGCTTTTTCAACCGACCGGGCCGAGCGCTAGTGTCAGCCGGCCGGGACCTGCATTGCCTACGGCCGGGATGCGCTTGGATCTTCGTCTCAGGCCGGCGATGACGTCGAACTATCGATCCGCGCGCCGCATAAGACTCTTCTCAGAAACACAAGGAAGCATGGTCGGAGCCGCCAAGGTCGCCCGATGCCTAAGCCGATACTTTCGATAAAAAGAGGGAATGCTTAAGACCGCTTCAGAGCGCGAATGTTTTTACAGATCTTCAATCGGGACAAATGACTCAGATGAGGCGATATCTCCATTGGATAAGAAGAGGATTCATTCCCATCGGATAGATATTTAATATAAATCAGGATCTGGACGGGAAGATGCGATATTGTAAAAGAAATAGCGATTCGGTATAATCTTCCTCCTTATCGAGATTCATCACTCATGAACGACATATTACAGACCATTCATTTTTCAGACCGCGAGACTTTCCATACGGCCAATGTTTGACGGAATTCTTTCCCGGGCCGGCCTAAAAGGTCGAAATGTCGGGCGCAAAGGCTTGAGTGCCCCATCGGGCAAACCTCTCCTTCGACCAACGATTTCGCCTTCGTCACTGGTATCGGGCCTCTTCGGCTCACAGAGCAAAGCCATGAACCTTATTTTTCAAAACCCTATCAATATATACTTTTTTTCCCGCATCAACAAATAATTATGTGTTTTTATCAAACACCTATAAACTAATCGAACTAATCGGAGACGAATGTTTCATCGCCTTCAAATCTTCTCAACCAATTAGATAAAAAACAAGGTTATTTGTTTTTTTCTTCATATAAATAGAAAATGTAAATATAGAAGAAAATTGATTATTATTTTTTTTAAAGACAAAACATTTAAAAAAGGAGGGTAGGATAATTTATTACATTATAATAAAATACTTGCTATGAAAAATTCTATTTATTTAACCTATTATATTATAGTACTCTTGGAATCTTGGTATGTCTATCTCCACCCTGTTGAATCTTGATCTTTCCTGGTGCCCATTCCACCTGTTTGGCGACTTGAGCTAGGACTTCAAAATGGAATGAAAATTGGATTATTCTAGCCCTAGTATTATTACTTATGTATGAAAAAAAATACTTCATATGAAAATTAGATTTATTAGTATATTTTTGACTGGATATTTTAGTAGGGAGTGGAGTGATAGTGTGATACGCTGGCACCCCAACTTCTCTTCAATGGCGATTGAAGATGAAAACCCTAATCCGAGTCCTGTGACTCCGATCGTCCCAAAAGCTAGGGTCGGAGGTTCCATTGTCTCCGAGATTGGCTCTTTCAAATTTCGTCATCCGGCTCAAGATGACGTCACTGCTACTGCGAAGCCTCAGAGTTCCAAAGATTTCATAATTTCTGTCGCCGCGAAGATCTCTTCTCAGCCTCTGCAGAATTTCGATCCTGAAGTCTGGGGCGTTCTCACTGCCATCTCCAATTGCGCCCGGAAACGCCGCCAGGTGCCAACCTCCGCTTGTCATAACCCTAGTTTGATGACATAATCATGTTTGGAACCCTGGAATAAAGGTTTACGTGTTTGGATTGTTTTTTAAATGGGGATGCGAAGTCATATAGGAAACCAAATCCCGCTCTCATCAGGATTTTTTTTTCTTTTTTAATTTCCTCTCTTTTATCATGGTGTCGAGAATGATTCACCTCCAGTTCCATCATATTTCCGTTTTTTTTCCATTGTGAAAGTGGCAGCAATGTGTGTGAAGGATATTGAAGATATTTATTTATTTGAAGCTGAAAATGTTGCACTGTTGAGTGTGTGTGGGCGCGCGCCAACGATATTGGAAAGCTTTATTTCTTCGAAGCTCAAAATGTTGGTGTGTGTAATAATTATTTTCGCAATGTAGGCGTTTTAGATCCTATTAGTCATGGAAGCGATTGTTTTCCGTTGTCCGGGATTTTATTTTATTTTTTTATTGATAAACAAATATATTAATACTAAAAAAAGGAACAAGGACCCCAAGGGGTATACATAGAGGGACCAAAGCCAACCAAAAGAAAGAGCGAATGCAAAAAGCAAAAACAAAGCAGCCCACAATGCCAGCGCTAGGGAATACTGAAAATATCTCTAACAAAAGGGTGTTCCACATCAAGCACCAAGCTAGCCCAAGATGAGAAAGAAAATAAAAAGCAGGATTTCAATCTGGACTTGGAAAAGGCTTCGTCTTCAAACACGACCCTATTCCTCTCTTTCCAAATAGCCCAAAACAAACAAAGAGGGACCGCTCTCCATAACTTCACATCCTTTTTCCGCATGGGGAGCGAGCTAACCCCCGCACGTTTTCACTGTAGTGCAAACCCACCCCTCCCGCACAAAGAGAAATGGCAACCACGCACCAAACCCAAGCAAAGTGGATGAGCAGTGTTCTAAACATCTCTTCATCCTTTCCACAAAAAGTGCACCCGCCGGTCGTGAGAAACCTCTCTCTTTTAGTTTCTCGATCCTACCACAAAATTCGCCCCACTCAAACTTCCCTATCAAAGAATCCCACCTTTAGTGGGAACCCAGAGGGTTCCACAAAGATATGTATAGGCACCGACTGCTGACTTCCGCCCTCTAACAGGTCAAAACAGGTTTTAACAGAGAAAGTACCATTTTTTTCCTTTTTCCACCAAATTCTTCATCCTTTTTCCATCAAATCCGTTGTCCGGGATTCATGAACCTGTGATTTTGAATATTTGGGAAATGAAAGTTTATTTATTTATTTCCTTTTATTTCAAACTTTTATGTCTACGATTTATGTTTCCAGTAATTGTTCTGAGAACTGATTTGAGAACCACACCATCATTAAATTGTTTAATGTGTGTTCTTCTTTTTTTTCTTAGTTCTGGAAATGGAAGATAGTTTTCAGAATATGAATGATACCCTTAGCTTTATAGCTTGTGTATCATTGAGTAATGGGACTTTGTTCAAATAGTGAAATAGATGTTTCTGGGTTATGTTCTTTCAAGAAACATACACAATCAACAATGCAACTGAGTAGTTTGATGCAAAAACTGCTTGCTGTAGGGCTTTATTGTTCTTACTAGACATGGGTGTTGCGAACTTGTAATTTATTTATCATTAGCTCATGGAAGTTAAACACCTTGGATGAGTGACAAAGTTTATATTCTTTGAAATGGTTTTTCTTATACCATCAAAAGATAACCATTTTGCCTTTGACATTTTAAATTCAAGTAGCCATAGGCATCATGGTTGAATATAGAATCTATTAAGAAAATGGTTGTGAGATTGTAAAGCTATGGCCAACTATAAGATCTTTATTACCATAAAGGTGGTCCTTAACTTGTTTTTTCTTTTGCAGGCAAGGCGCATATTAGCAAACAGTAGTGTGTACCTGTGGTATACAAAGTTGTATGTACAAGTATAGCTAAAAAGATTAACTTGTTGTCTTGTCTTTTCTAGAATATTCAGTGACTTGTTTATGTCAGAGAAATTGTTGGTAAACCAGTAGTGGGAGTGATGAATGATTTTGTCTGATTTGACATGTATATAGTTTCTTGACTTTTTTTAGTCAGATGGAAGAAGTAACATTGATGTTTTGGGAAGATCATCATTATATTGTGACTGCTATTATTTTAATTATTATTATTAGTAAATATTATCATGTTTTGTTATTGGTATTACTTATTTATATATATTTTTTGATAAGTAAAACACTGACATATATTCAAAGAAAGAGCTGCCAAAATGGCGACTCAAGGAAGTACAAGGGAAACAAACCTAGCCCTCCAAAAAAGCAAAAGAGCAACCCAAACAAAGAAAGAAGAAACAGCCAACAAAGGATCTGTCCAGAAAGAGACAGCCCCCCAGAACCCACCCAATACACCCAGATGACAAAAAGAAAGGACAAATGCTTCCTAAATCACTTAGAGCACAGCCTCAATAAAATCGATAGTATTGAGTTATGTTGGATTAGTTAGGACTTGGTTGAATAAGAGGGTTTATCTGTCTAACCTTTATATCAGAGGTGTATTGTCCTAGGAGAACTGAATTTCATGCTATATTGCAGCTATGAGATTCATTATCTACTGATCCAATTGCACCCCTTGTATTGGTAATAAAATAATGTTTTGACTTGATGGAGCTTTTAGTTGAGTCATGCATTTCTGGTTTTAACTGCTGAATTAGTACTAGTTCAGTGCCTACTCTGAAATTCAGTGTTGAAACACTTACTAATTTTGTTTTTATGTATGACTTATGAGTTTTTCCTAATGAAAAAAATTGTAAAACAGGGTATAAATGTGCTCTTGACTGCTAATGAGCACTGCATTGGACGTCTAGTAGATACATGCTTCCAGATTGAGTCGGCTGCAGTTAGTGGGAGTCATTGCAAAATTTATAGGAAGATGGTTGCTTATGAAGACAAGGATCATCCCTCTGCATTTTTGAAAGATACTAGGTTGAATATTATTTACAGAGTTTTTCTGATGCATTAATTTGGGTAAATGACTGAATTGCATCATTTACAGCTCAAATGGGACCTATCTCAACTGGGAGAAGTTGAAGAAAAATAGCCCTGAATCGATACTACATCATGGAGATATTATATCATTTGCGGCTCCTCCTGAACATGGTATGACTGATGCTTTTCTTTTGAAGTTGCATGCTTTATTCTATGATTACTTGCTCTTCCTTGGAATCTCCACTACCACAGCCCCACCTGCTGCAGTAGCAGCATCACCACATTATCATCATGGATATGGTGATGCTTTGCTTTTGAAGTTCTGTGCTTTATCTGCTTGTCATGTTATAGCAATGTTTTTCTTTTAATAGCTGCATGATTTATCCATTCTCTTGTTTTTTTCTTCCTAAACCACTTTCTCCACCACTTAACAGGGTAATACTGATTCTTTGCACCTCCATGGTAATAATGATGCTTGATTTGAAGTTGTAAATGAATTTCCTTATCTTGCATCATGATGCTTGCATCTGAAGCTGCTTGCATCATCCCCTCCCTAGTTTGTTCCCCCTTACAGCCACCTTCCTGCCACCATTCAGTCAATGCTTTGCTTTTGAAGCTGCATCCCTTTATCCCTTAGAACCACCCTGATTATTGCTTTCTCTGTTTTGTCCTCTCAACCAAAGATAGGAGAGGATTTTTTATTTTTATTTATTTTTGAATCTCTTCATCCATTTCTTTTGTTTATGCTGCCTTCTCCATTAACTTAACAAAGGTTTCATTTATCCGTTTCTTTGTCCGTTGCATGTATTTCTTGTGCAAAAATTTATTTATATTTTTCTGCATGTCTACAGTCATTCTCTTATACTGTTGATGGAGAGAACCTGGTGGATCAGTTATGTTTATCAATTTCTTTTATAACTAATTCTTGTTGAAATTTTTTGTTCCACGCAGCACTTGTTTTCTTTTTTTTCTGTCTCTTAGGTTGTTTAAGCAATGTATAGTTATAGGAAGGGTCAATGAGGTCATCAGTTATCTCATTTTCCAATTATTCATAAAAGAAAAAGATAAGTTGGTTCACTAATTTGCTGCAGTTATCACTTTCAAGGATTTTTCTAAATTTTTTTATTTGTATAATGTATTCTTTTGGAATCCATCATCTTCAGATTGTGTTATTAACTTTTTTGATGTGTTGAATGGTTGCAGAGATTGCATTTACATTTGTATATCGAGATGTTCTCAAGTCCTCTAGCTTGGATGTGACTGTTCAAAAAAGAAAAGCAGGTATCTTTATAGAAAGAGAAACATATTTCTTTTTAATGGTTTGACTCAGCTCTCTTTGCCATCTATGTGTCTTGGTTGCCCATTAATTAACCATAAAACTGAAAACTCATATCCAAAAAAAAAAAAAAACACTATAAAACTGATAACCCATTTCTACATTCTTGGAATTTTTTATTCCTTGTGATAAATATTCTTTGTGTGTCCAGTTGAGGTGCCTTTGGCTGGCTGTTAATTATGAACTGGAAAACTTCATCTATGTTATGAAATTTTTTTCCTCCCTGCACTATTTTCCATTTATGTGTTTTCATGTTCTGATCTAAGAAATGACTTGACCGTTTCGGTGAAGCAATTAACAGATTAAACATTTTGGATTCTCTTACTTTGAAATCCAACTTACACTGTTTGCTTTTGAATGTGATTCTGACGTTAATTTCTTTGAGGTTTTAGATTTGTCTATTTTGGTAAATTGTCATTTGCTTACTTGTTTGTCTGTCTGTGTGTTTTCTCTGGTAGAGGAGCTTCATATTGAAACCAAGAGGTTAAAAGGAATTGGCATTGGTGCTCCTGAAGGACCTATTTCTCTTTGATGATTTTGTGAGTTTCCTCTCTGCGTCAAACACTGTATCTTCCTTTTGATTTTTAAAATTCTGAGGTTGACCATATGGAGTATTCTATTAAAATGCACTCAATTTTATTTTGCATAATTCTTATGTTTAAAAATTTTTCATGCATGCAGGAGTTGAGGAAGCAGTTAGAAAACCAAGTACTTACTATTGATGCATTGCAAAGTGAAAACCGTGCTGCTATTGAGTGTCATGATAATGTAGGTTCTGTTCTTCACTCATTCCCCACTCATTTGTGACAGGATTTTTTTTGATTGGTGATGGCAAGAATTTCTGATTTTTTATTCCTTTAGAGCGTATGATAGTGATCTGCATCCTGTATCCATGAAGTGCAACTGCATCCTCATAATGCACATTGTTATGATATGGGTAAAAAAAACTAGGTTGCCATTAACAAACAACAAAGGAGAGGTCCACCCCCTCTCCATCCCTTCTGCCCACCCGCCAACCCATTTAGAAACCTCCAATCGTAACCTTCTTAAGCAAACAACTAAGACCCTCCATGACCATCACAAATAAGTAGGGTGAGAGAGGGATCCCCTGTCTTAAGCCCTAGGAGCTACAAGAGAAACTTGCTGGAATTCCATTAACAAGGACTGATAAACTCACTGTGGATATGTACCACTTAATCCACCTAGTCGACTGCTTATTGAAACCCATCTTGTTGGGAACAAAGAGGAAATGCATCTTTTGGTTGGTTTGGAAGGCTAGGAATGGCTTTGTTTTTAGGGATTATGTTTTGTCTATACAAAAGCTTAAGTTTTCTTTTGTAAATCTCCTTTGGTCGGAGACCAAATTGTTAGAGGATGGTCCAAAGACCTTGGTCCAATTCTTTGATTGGGTGGGTGTTTCTTGAGGGGAGCTTTTTGTACCTTCTCCCTTTTGTTTTTTGTAAGGGGGTAAGGTATCATCTCTTTGTTCCTTGAGAGCCGGTACTTTAGTGTCTCTTCCTTAATATAATTCTCTTTTTATATATATAAAAAAAGGCCTTCTCAATGCGATTTACTAATTACACCATTAGCATTCCTCTTCAATAATGAATTAATAGCCTTATTGGCTATCAAAGAAGCATCAAGAATTTGTCTTTCCTCCACAAAAGCATACTGAAAACAGAACTGTGCTTTGCGCACTGCCTTCTTTAATCTGTTTGCTTACTAAGCCATTAGTCGGATGTTCCCGCAAGCTTATTTTCTCCTAAAGTCCTTAAAATCGCCATCCTCTCCTTTCTTCAGGATAAGCAACCACAAAAGAAGTGGTCAGGAATCTTCACAAATTTACCATACTGATGGAATTCCTTGAAAACACTTGTCACCTCTTCTTTCACAAAGTCTCAGCTGGATTTTCAAAAGACCATAGAAAAACCATAAGGATCTGGAGCCTTATCACCATTGAGATCTGAAAGAGCTTTAAACATTTCTGCCTCAAAGAAAGATATCTCTAACAGGGCTGCCTCATCCTCCTGTAAGGTATCCAAAGACAGACCTGGACAACTGGGTCTTCACTCACCATTTTCTGCCAGTAGGTGTGGGAAAGCCTGGAAAACACCCTTATATATGCATGTTAGCCATTTTGTGAAAAAAATTGTACTATTTGCCATTTTTATTTTAATTTTATTGTTGATCAGTTGCTCCTTGTTTTACCATTTATCAGTATGGTTTTCTATTCTAATGCTGCAAATAATCTTATAATTGAGTTTAGTTTATACTTGTCTGATTAAAACCTTATCTCAGTTCATCTCCTAATGTATTTAATCCAGCAGGAAATGAAGGAGCTGAAAGAATCAGTGTCAAAATCGTATGTTGATCAGTTGCAAGAGTTGCACCATGTTTCGAGTAGTTAGACAGAAGGAGCCGGTAGAGGCCAGTAGGATATTGCTGAACAAAACATGCTATGAGTGACCTTGATGAAAGACCATGTATCATGGTCATGTGCTGAAACAAATGAAATAATGACCAGGTAATCCTTTTTCTTTTTGGTTATTACTACACACCAAGAAGATATTCTTCTCTTCCAATTAGTTTCATGCAACTAGTTGCTTTCTGCTTTTTCTTGCATTTGCTCTTGTTGTATAGCTTGTGTCACTCATCATGATCAATACAAGATGGTGTTCTTAGTGGAAATTTTCATGTGGGCTGGTCTTTTGTTTGCTTGGTGTTGGAAAATATGGGTTTTGGAAGAAAGTGGATTGATTGGGTGAGGTGGTGTATATCCATCACAAACTTTTTTGTGTAGATCAATGGAACTCCCCAAGATTTTTTTAGAAGCCCTAGAGGGTTAAGACTAAGGGATTTGCTCTCACCCTATTTGTTTGTGATTGCATAGCTTTAGCCAGCTAATAGAGAAAGTAGTCTGGGTGCGCTACCTAACTACTTGTCGTGTGGGGGTAGAGGGCGCAAGTGTGAGAGGAGATATCCCATTTGTTATTTGCATATGACACTTAACTTTTTCAGGGAGGCATCTTAGGAGTAGTTAACTTATCTCTGTTGTTTGAGGTGGTCTGAGGTTTCTCTGTGGTCAAGATCAATTTGGGAGAAAAGTGCTGATTCCAAAGAGAAGGGTGACTAATGTAGAGCTACCAAATTGAGCCGTCAGAAGGTGGTAGCCTCATTCCACCTACATACTGAATGCCCCTTAGGGGCTCAACACAAGTCTAAGTTTGTTTGGGATGGTGTGGAAGAGTGCTTCAAGAAGAGGCTGGCTTTGTGGAAAAGACAATATATTTCCAAAGTTGGAAGGCACTAATTAGAAGCAATTTGTGAAGTTTTTCACTTTATCTTGTCTATTCTCCCTTTGCCTGGAAAGATTAGATCGAGGCTTGATCAGATTCAAGGAAACTTCCTTTGGGGAGGGGCTTCTTTGGAACGAGAACCACACTTAGTTAATTGGTCATTAGTTTTGTTTAATCCTAAGATGTGGTATTAAGCAAGAGAATCTTCAATCCAATAAAGTTTCCCCATGGAGTCAAGTGTATACTAAATGAAAAGGGACTTTATGCATTGATGTCATAAAAGGAAAATATGGTGAGGCTTATCAAATAAAATAAATAAATAAAAAGGACAATACAGGAGGGAAGTGAGGGTGGAGTCAGATTCCAAGGAAGGGAAAGGGAGGGTCGTGAAGGCTTGAGGAGGTAGGGCTTTGGTTAGCAACAAGACTTCTTTTGTTATAGGGGATGGACAAAGGTTCAAGTTCTGGAAGGATAGATGGTGTGGAGACTCTTTCAAGATGTTTTTCTTCCTTTATTCGCTTCTTTGCTTGTGCAAAGAAGCTGGGCAGGGATTCTTGGAGTGAGGAGCAAGGTAGGGGATGTTCAAATCCTACTTTTATTAGACCCTTCAACGATTGGGAGATGGAGGATGTAGAGAGACTTTTGTTCCATCAAAGGGAAATGAAAGTGACAAAGGGGGGTGGAAGATATTGTTTAGTGGGAGGGGACTAAAAATGGTATGTTTTCGGTCAAATCTATGTACAGAGTGTTGAAATAGAGATCTATCATTTCCTTTCCATGGATGAGCATATGGAGCAGTTGTGTGCGGCCAAAGATGTGTTTTTTTGTGGGAAGCAACTTGGGGAAGAATTTTAACTTTAGATCAGCTTGTAAAAGAAGAGGCTTTGCCCTCGGTTAATAGATACTGCGCCAAGAGAGGAGGAGACTCCACTGATCATCTTCTTCATCAAAGACGCAGAGTGTCAGGAGAGTTACTTTTCTCGGGGTGTGCATTGCAATCCTCCCTGGGCAAGATACCCTTGGGGATGGTATGTGTCTTTCATTGCAAAGACGGAGTAGTTTGGGATGTGGGTCCTTGTGTATTTTTTTTGGGTGTTCGAAGGTTAGAATGACGTTGTATTCGTGGGATTTAGGTTTCTGTCTTTACAAATGTTTTTTTTTTTGATCGCAAGAAAAACGTATATTATAGATGAAGGAAAGTTCCTGTATACACAGGAGGGACAATAGGAACCACCCAAGCGAAACAAAAAAAGTCAAAAAAACTACTCGCTACTCCAACCAAGTTAAGAATTCGTAATCTCGTTATTCCTATACATGTTAGCCCAAGCCCACAAATCGTTATAGTTAACTTTGATTTTTTTTTGAACATTGGGTGCCTCATTTCTAACACCAACCTATTTCTAGCTCCTCCAAATGGGTCCAAAAAGCACATTAGGGTGCAATAGCCGATTTTTATGCTTCTTTTTACCCACTCCGCGACTTTCAAGCTAAAGGGTATGGCACCGACTCGGAAGACCCAGCTAGTTCCAAAGATTGACAACAAAAGATTCCACAGCATTTTAGCTTTTACAAAGGACTCAAGAAGTGGATTCATATTCTCCTATCCTCCTCGCATAAAGCATCCGTTAACCAAAGTGAATCCACCATGCTGGAAAGGTCCAAGGTAGAACTTTGCCTGGGCAGTTTTCCACAAAACTCACTTGAGGAACAACTGGATTCCAAATCGATCGATAGGGGAACTCAATGGCGTGGAAGGGTCGAACCTTTATACATACTTTACCGAAAACTTTTACCTTGTCATTTTTCAAAAGGAGCCCATCCTTCGCTGGGCAAGAAGCAACCTCATGGGAGGGTATGAAGGAATCTTGCAGCCTCCTCAATCTCCCAATCATTGAGAGGTCTTAGGAAAGTTGGGGCCCAACTCCCAACCCCCCTATCACTATCCCAAAATGTTAAAGTCTTTTTTTGTATGGTACGATAGAATGTGGATAACGTTTCGTGATTGAGTAAACCTGTAAGATTTTTCTATCGAAAACTCAGACCTACATCAGAGAGGCTAGTCTCTTCACAATACAAGTACGGCTTGCAGCAAGAAAATTAATCGATGCCCAAACTTCCCGACGCACTAACACAGAAACTATCCTCCAAAAGCAAGAGAAAACCCCCAAACACCTCAACCACCACTCCACAAAGCCACCAAGCTGCCTTAGGCCTTCACTCACGTGGTCTTTCTTCGGGTATAAGTGAAACAAATAAGTGGCTTATCAATTCTCCCCTCCCAAGCATGCACCCCGTCCTCAAGGAGAAAAGTGTGGGAGTTGAGTAGTGCATAGTCTTCCCATGTTACTTCAAAGGGAGGCAGATTTTTCCATTGAATGAGGACTTCTAACTGTCCAAGTGCACCATTCTGGTGTTTGCGGACATCCAACAAGGAGTCAGGTTCCACAATCAACCTGGGGCTCAGAAATTTGGGAGGCAATGAAGAGGAATAAAAAGTACCCTTGGCCTTTCGTAGCTGGGAAATGTGAAAAACTGGGTGAATCACAGCAGTAGGGAGGTCCAGTTTGTAGGCCACAACACCAATTCTCTGTAGGACTGTGTAGGGTCCATAAAAACGTGCACCCAACTTCTGGTTACGGCCAGAAACAAGGGATTTATGCCGATATGGTCGCAGCTTTAAGAAGACCTTATCCCCTACCAAGAATTCATCATCATACCCCTTGTCTGCGATTTCTTCATTCTCTCGCTGAGCACGCAGCAGATGCATTCTCAAATCATCTAATATAGCATCTCGCTCAAGAAGTTGTTGTTCCACTAAAGAGACCATGGTGGAGCCAAGAGAGGTATGCAGCAAGGGAGGGGTGTCACGGCCATAGAGGGCCTTGAAAGGAGAACATCCTAGTGCTGAATGATGCGTTGTGTTGTACCAAAATTCAGCCCAGGGTAACCAGCTGGGCCATTGGCAAGGCTTTTCAGATGAGAAACAGCGGAGGTACGTCTCTAAACAACGGTTGACCACTTCACTTTGCCCATCAGTTGTGGGTGATAGGCTGTACTCCTCTTCAGCACTGTGCCTTGCAACCTGAAGATCTCTTTCCAAAAATGACTTAAAAAAATCCGATCCCGATCTGAAATTATGGATGTGGAATGCCACAGTAAACCTGGCACTACCTCCATAAAAATAGCAGCTATGGTTTGGGCAGAGAAGGATGTCTACAAACATATTTACCTCACCGTCCCAATCACTTCATGCTCTCACACTGGGCTGGCTACAAGGATAGTGGAGTCGCCATTCATCTTGGGTAGGCCTTCAATGAAATCCATGGTGATCTCTTTCTAGGTTTGTAGAGTGCGCAAGTAGGTTGAGGAGGCCAGCTCAGGTGGTCAATGATTTATTTCGCTAAGGGTGTGTCACACTCTGCAAATTTTGTGATATCCGACTTCATAATCACCCAATAAAGCTTGGGCTGATGCGTTGATAAGTCCGTCTCCCTGAATGCTCTCCAATAGGAGCCGAATGAAATTTAGCCAAAATTGTTGGAATGAAATAAGAGGTGTGGGGAATAACTAAACCGCTCCTTTGAAGAAATCACACTGCCAAGAGTAGAAACTATGTGTGTGCTGCAGTACTTGAGACAAATCCCACCAATCTACTAAAAACTCACAAGACCTAATACTTTGCTTTTCAGTTTATACCAATCTCTCCATTGTGGAGCCATCAAAGAAGCACACTCGTCCCTACCAAGTTTTCGAGAGAGAGAGCATCGGCGGCCCGATTCAAGTATTGAATTTCAAAGTCGTACTCAAGCAACTTACAGACTCACTTATGATAATCTGGACCAATAACTTGCTGCTCAAGAAGATATTTCAAACTTTTCTAATTAGTGCAGATGATTTCTGAAGTGTCTCGCTTCTGTGGAAGAGTATGGTTCCATTTGCTACCAACAAAAACAATAGCCATGAGTTTTTCATGCTGATTTTCGCATGCCCGTTGCTCTAGGACTCCATATGGAAAGTCAGCAGGATATTCTTCTTTTCCATTAATATAGCCCAACAAAGAAACCGTATGCCCTATTTCAATGACAAAGGGTTTGGAAAAATCTGGCATGGCTAGGAGTGGTGCCCGAGTCATTGCCTCTTTCGATAGCTGGAAAGCCTTCTCAGCCAACTCATCCCACCGGTTACACTCCTTCTTCAGTTGTTCCGTGAGTGGCCTTGCCATCTGCCCATAGCCTTGCACAAACCTCCTGTAGTAACTAGTCAACCCTAGGAATCCTCGGATCTCAGTGAGTGACTTTGGACGAGGCCAATCTAGTATGACCTGCACCTTGCCTAGGTCCACTGCCACTCCTTGAGTTGATATTACATGCCCTAAATAAGTCAATTGAGTCTTGTCGAATTCACATTTCTTGTTATTGATTTAAAGCTTATGTTGTTGCATCCGTTTAAAAACTGATTCCAGTTGTGGGACATGAGTAGGCAGGTTCGGATTGTACACGAGAATGTTCTAAAAAAAAAACCAAGATAAATTTCTGAAGATGCAGCTTAAACACTTCATTCATTAATGATTAGAAGGTAGAGGGTGCATTGGAAAGCCTAAACGACATCACTAAGAATTCGTAGTGGCCTTCATGGGTTCGGAACGCAGTCTCGAGTTAGTCTCTAGCCATGATTCGGATCTGGTGGTACTCGGATTTGAGGTCCAGCTTGGAGAAGATTGTAGCCCCGTGTAGCTCGTCCAACAATTCTTCAATTATTGGAATTAGGAATCGATTAGGCACAGTTTCCCTATTTAGGGCTCGATAGTCTACACAAAATCTCCAACTCCCATCTTTTCTTGACTAAGAGTACGGTGCTAGAATTGGGACTTACACTTGGGCGAATAATTCTAGCTTCTAACATTTCTTGTATCAATCTTTCGATCTCATCCTTCCGAACCCCAGGCATCTATATGGCCTAACATTCACAATGTGTTTAGCTCCTTCCCGTAAACAATTGCTTCGCTTCGTGACCCTGGGCTAGTGGCACCTTCCTACAAAGAAACAATTGCCGGAATCGTCCCATGATTTCGCCAACCCGTCTGCAATCCTCACATATCCTTCAACCGATGGCCAACACACGCCTACTGTGGGTGTTCGAATCCCGTGGACTCGCTTCATGTTTGATGGTGTGCAACATGGCTTTGAGGGAGATTAGTGTCTTGTCCAAGGAGTGGGTCACTCTTGCATTAGCTACAAGGTACCTCCTCACGAAACTTCAAAACTGCGGTCTTCCAATCATCAAAGTTCCCCTAAGGTTTCCAACCACTGAATATTGAGAATCATGTCGATACTTCCCAAATTTAGGGGGATGAAATCCTCGATAATTTCCACCCCTCGAAGTGGGGCCCACCCTCGCAAATTCTAAGTAGATATTGCCTCCATTCTCACTAACCGCATGCCAGCTCGGTTGTAGCGATTGAAACCTTCAACACTTAGTTCAGTTTATGCGATTTGAAATTGTGGGTGGCTCCGGGATCAATTAAAACCACCATAGGTTGCTTACCCACACTGCCGCGAGCTCGCAACGTCTTCGGGTTTGCCGGCCCGACCACCGAATTTAAAGAAACTTCTGCTTGATGGGAGACGTCGGTGAGGGTTAGCTCTTCCTCCATTTCGTCTTCGAGAAACTCGTCTTCTTGCACCACCAACACACTTAGCTCTCTCATTTTGCAACGGTGATCGGGGGCGAACTTCTCGTCCCAGCGATAACATAGGCCCTTCTCCCGTCGCTGCTAAATCTCGACGTCAGTTAGCCTTTGGAACTCCCCTCTTGCAGTAGTTAAAGAATCATGAGAAGATTTTGTCGTCCGAGGTGTGGAGTTCTCTGTTATGGTGGCTGCCCTAAATCTCAAATACGATTGCCCTTCCACATTACACGTAGCCCTAGCCCTAATATGGAGTGGGCTTAACTTGTCTTCCACTAGTTGGGCTAGGTCCATGGCTTGGCCTATACCCATGTTGGATTCCGATGAGGGAAATGGTGGGGACGAAGGGCTAGCCTCCCTAGATGGCGTTGGCTTTCTCGACAGCACCGCTGATCTTGTCACCTCCTGTTGATTTTTTAAGATTTGTTGTAAACATTCCTTCATGCTTGTGAATCCCCCATTTAGTTCTCCCATCTTGCCTTGCATAATGCCAATCGCTTCCTCCATGGATTCCACCCTGGTTCCAACACTGATTTCGGCATTCTTCTTCGTCATCGGAATTGCTATGATACCAAATTGGTATGAACAGGGATGAATTAAAGCTGTAATTGAGTAAACTGTAGTATTTTTCTATTGGAAAATTCGGACCTAGCTTTCGAGAGGCTAGTAGTCTCTCCACAATACAAGCGTGGCTTGCAAGCAAGAAAATTCACTGATGCCCAAAACTTCCCCAGAGTCACTAAATACAGAAACTAACTCTCCAAAAGAAAAGGGGAGGAGAAAACCCCAAAACACCCTCAAACTAACCCACCCACAAAGCCACCAAGTTGCCTTGGGCCCTCACTTACGTGGTCTTCCTCCGGGTATAAGTGAAACGAATAGGTGGCTTATCATTGTACATCTTCTTTGGTCAGAGACCAAATTGTTTTTGGTGGATGGTCCTTCGACCTTTGTGCAGTTCATTGAATAGGTGGGGGCCTCTAGCTGAGGTGGGTTTGGTTTTGTACATTCACTGTTTCGTAAGGGTGAGTTTCTATCTTGTGGTTTTGCCGCATTTTTGGCGCCTCTTCTTTAATATACTTTTTCCCTTTTACTTATCAATTTTTTTTCCATCACTTCTATAACTCTTCATTTGTTTCCCAAAGTTATGCTTATAGAAATGTGTAGGTAATGCTTAGTGTGGTGCTTTTAGACATGTTTACTTTATGAAATTGGTAGCGGATCAAGTGTTATCACGAACTGCATCACAACAATACTTATTGTTTTCTCACCATGGAGACTAGCAACCGTGTTGACAGTATTTTTGTTGTTTGTTAAAGATATTAGTTACTGACATTTTCTTCTTTTCCTGTCCTTAGGGAGTTCCTTTCCTTTGGAATTCTATTATACTAGTTTATTTCTCACTAAATGATGACAATGCTCAGCCGGCTGTGGTTTAGTTAAGTTCCATTGATTAGCTTATTTTAAGTCCTAGAGGGTCATAATGCTTGTGTGGGTAGTTCCCCACCTACGACCTTTTCCAAGTAATGTGTGTGAGCCATGTCTTTTGTTTTTAGTCAGAAGGCATCTATATCTAAACTTGAGGCAAGATTAGATGAAGAGCAAGATCAGAGAAGGGAAGAACGAGAAAAGGCTGAAGCTCATCTTAAAGCAGCAATACATAAAGCTCAGTCAGAGGCTCAAGAGGAAATAAAGCGACTGTCTGAAGTGGCCTTAAGACGAGAAAGAGAGCAGCAAGAAGTAATTAATAAACTTCAGGTCTGAGAGCTCTTTGATTTTTCTATTAGCATGTATTTTTATTGTGCAGTTTATCTTAAGGGCATAGAAGATTGAATTCTTTGTCATTTGCATTCCCAGGAGTCAGAAAAAGAAAGGTGTTTACTGGTAGAAACTGAGAGTTAAACTGGTAAAGTAGACATCATTGCGTATCATCAGAATCACTAAAGAATTTTCATATATCATCTTTGAACCAATAGATTTGTGTTTTTTCAGGCCGTCTTTACAGGAAGACACTAGACAGAAGTTGGTTATCTCTGACACACAAAGTTCGCCAGCTAGAGACCCAAGTTTGTGAAGAGCACTAGCCTTCTGCCACGGGAAGAAAAGTATGCACCTCTGCTAGTGTCTACTTTAGGTTTTTATATACTTTAATAATCTTATTTTATCTTACTAAATAGAGCTAACATTCATTGTCCTACTGTGTATTTTGGAGCAGAGATCAGAAGAACTCCAGCATGAGATCAAGAGATTGAGGAAAGAGCTTGAGATTGAAAAGGTAGAGACGATAAATTTTCACTATGATTCCTTGGTGTCATTTTTTATTCAATTTGAAGGCCTTCATAGGCCACCATCCTGCTATATTTTCTCTCCATATTCTCACCCCCTTTTTTTTTAATAAGAGTATATTGATGAAAGAGATGCTAAAATAGTGTTCAAAGAGTACGAGAAAATACTTAAATTCGTGCCAAACCTCTTACAAGAAATGTGCAAAAATCCCATCCCTATCTACTAGAGCCCACCCAATCAAAAAAATGCACCCAAGTTGTAGGACCATTGGCAAAAATTGATTTAGTCTCCGACCAAAGAAGATGTACATGATCCTGTCACTCTGACATCCTTGAGTCAGATCTATTATCAATTTTTGTAGGTTATGCATGCAAAATTCGAAGGCTTGGATAACTGAACATAAGGATTTTAACTAGTTGCTGCTGCAATTACCATGAAAACAATGCACTTTTTATCTCTATCCCCCTCTACTTTCTATGCACATGCACCTAAGGTTGTTCCATATAATTTAAAGATGATTAGTTGTCATAAAATGTTGTTGTATTACATTGTAGCATGTTATTGGCTTTAAAAAACTTGGTGAACACAAGTTTGATACTACACTTGCCCTTGAGGCCTGGATCAAATGGTAAAGGGATGGGGGAGGTTATAGGAGGTTCCGGGTTCAAGTCTCAACGCATGTACTGTTGATACTGCATGCTATGAATCAATTAGTGAAGCGTTACAATTTAATTAGATAATAAGATGGTGGTTATCCTTGCAGATGATGATTTTTTCGGGGTTATACAATTCTTTTCGCTGCTGTTTACCCTTCATGGGATTGCTTATTACATCTAAAATTGGTTTAGCTTGGTGTTTTGAGTTTGAAAGCATTCAAAAGAGATCCAGTGGGATTGCTATTACATTTAAAATTGGTTTTAGCACAGGTTTGAGTTTGGAAATGATCTATGGGCAGAGCACCTGGTACAAAAGGTTTCTTTGTAGATATCAGTTCTTCAAGCTGAGGTTTTCCTTGTCAAGTAGCAGGGCAGCACGGAGAAGAAGCATGGGCTAAAGTTTCTATGCCGGAACTTGAGATAAATGAGGGGCACGCGGGATCTTGATTTTGAGTTGCGAGGCTGAGTATGCAGTAAGAATTATGCTTCGACCGAAAGAGTGATTCAAAAAGTTGGAAGATATGCTGGGTCGTGTATTAGATTTTCCTGAAGTTGGTATAGGTATTCCACTAGAATTTTCCTATACCAAACAATTATCATTCCAAGATTGGATACCTCTATAAGCTTCCATGGAAGAAGATGTAGAACTCCTATGTTGGACAAAGAGTCGATCTAGGTGATAATAGATTATCGTCCCGATTTAGTAAAGGACACATGAAAAGTCTGATTATCGTGAGGTTAAAAGTCACAAGATAGATAAAAGGTTTTGATGCGTTAACAGAAGAGAAAGGATATAGAGTATGAAGCCTTCCGAGACAAAGGTTTTTTAAAGATCGTCGTGGAGGAAATTCTACTATTTGGTCGAAAGACAAGTTGAATTACTCATAGGCCATATGAGACTCTAGAACGAATCGGCATAGGCCTGGCAATCTGTTTGGCACTCCCTCCTGAGTTACAATTGTATAATGTGTTTCTCAGGTCGATGCTTCCTGAGATACCGCCTCGACGAGCTCACATATTACCATGGGTGTAAGAGATACAAGCACAAGAGATTTGTCATATGACGAAGAATGTTCATCACTGAGAGGTGAACAATCGCGAATGCACCGTGAAAGTGCTCAACACCATGACAGGGAATACGCCATCGGGACAATAAAAACTATGAAAACGCCAGATCCGCAACTCTTCACTGTAAAATTTCGAGGACGAAATTTCTTTAAGTGGGGGAGAGTTGTAATACCCCAAATATGCCATATTGCTTTATAACATTGCTTGGTAAGCATATATGCTAAATCAGAATTTTCTGGAAATAAAACTGAGAACCCGAAAATAAGTAAGGATAAATTTGTAATTTGTCAAAATAGGACACAAAAGTCATAATATAAGAAGAGGATATGCTATTATAGAAATACCATAAGTATGGTGCAAATAGAATGTAATTTGAGGACCTAATGGTAATTAGCTGGAAAATAAAATAAAATGGATAAGACCAAGTTGGTCTTATCTTTTGGGAGCAAAAACATAGAGAGCGGGAATAAAGAAATAAAAGCAAAGGCAAAATCACAAAGTGCATGCAATCAGAAAGTGTGGCAGTTTCCTTCTTTGAAAATACGATTAAGGGTGATCCATAAGAAAATGAAAAAGGAGAAAGAAAGAAAAGGAAGAGAAAGAGAGAGTTGTAAAGAGAGAGACTCCACATTCTCTCTAAGTTTCTCGGCGATTGAACTGATGGTTTCAGGCGAAGCAAGAGGAAGAGTTCATCCTCACGACAAGGGCTTCGCATAGAGACCGGAGTTGGAGAGTTTTGACAAACTCCGAGAGGTAGTTTTTCTTCTACTTGGTTTAACTCGCTTCAAGGGCCAGTCTGGGCATAGGCTGCGGTGAGTACTGGTGAGGGTCGCGGTGAATCGCCCCAAGACTTTGACAAGAAAATGGAACTTCAAGATCAAGGATACCGAGATCGAAGCCGATTAAGTAAGTGTCTCAGAGCTATTATCGTGTTATATGGAATGACATCAGATGATAGTCTCGCTCTCCTCCTCCTCCGTCCCCTCCCCTCCTCCGCCCCAAAGGAAATGTCCGTTGCACTAACCAAGGGAAATTACCCTATTTTTTTATCATACGCATTAACCCACCTATAACCGCCGGGTGGAAATAAAGGAAATCGTCGGGTCCTTTAAAAATTCAGAAGCCAGATCAAGAACTTGATATTGCCTGGTCTCTCCATTCGCACCTTAATCCCAAGTTATGGTCCTTATCCCGAACAAATGACCGATCAAGTCACCCAACAGTCACCCACTAGGTCACTGGCTAGTCGGCCCTAAGAGGTCGGGCCTAGGCTAAATCAACTCGGCCAAGTCACCACAAAGGCTCGGGGCCAGTCGCCCGACCAGTCGCCTGGCCAAGTCACCGACCAGTCACCCTAGCTAGGTCATCTCTGCGGTCACCAGTCTGTGTCAGGATCGCCAGTCACTACCAAGTCACACTGTGTCACCGCTTAGGTGAGGCCTTCAACTTCGGACAACCATAACTTTTTCGTCCGAACTCCGTTTAGGATGCTCTAGACTCTATGGAAAGCCTTTTGAGTCTAGAATCCATTCATATATAGCTTGGTGAAATTGGAATGATAGTAAATAGCTCATAAGCATATATGGTAACCATAATTATTCATGCATATAATGAAATATAAAAAATGCCAAGATACTCGAATAAACGATCACAATACGTATGACACGGATGACAATAATTATTCTGGGCATATGAGATAGCGCATCAACATAAAAATATACACGATTGTCCCGCTTAAAACCTGGTAGAGGATAGATGGACATGCCTATTAGTGGAAAAACAAAGTCAGAACATACCGATCAATCAGTCTGCCGCCATCAGAATACTCTTCTGCCCCATGTACGGTCATTGTCCTCGGCGACACGATAACAACTCTTCGCCCCACGATGCCACTATCATCAGTTCGCATTAACGATAATAACGCCTTCTACTTTATGACCACTATTTCATACAAGTGATACAATTACTTTCGAGCCCTTGCGGCTTATTTTATCAACTTCTAAGGTTTATGCAAAGATACAAACATAAAACAAATGACTTGAATATGACATATGAAATGATACGATATGATAAGAGAAACATAGCACCGCTTATGCGAATGACAAGTATATCAGGACAAGAACATGAAGAAAATGTAAAATGATAAGAAACGAAACATAGAAGGATAAGTAATATGAATGGTATAAGCATGATTTAACGACATGATATGTTACAGTGTGATGCATACAGATAAAGTGCGATTTAATTCCTTATTAGAGGTCATCCATATATTAATTCCCACTATAAGCTTAGCACCCGTGTTTCATCCGTAGGTACGTGAGAAGCAACAGGAAATCCTACACTCCACATCAAGAACCAAGGCCACACATACTAATAAAGTCTCGCCACAAGACCTTTTGGTCTATTTTTATATGTTTTGTTTTGCAAACAATGTAAATATTGTAAATGTCGAACATTTCCATACGGTTCGTGATATTTTATAACTCTCTACTACGTAATATATATATGCTAAATGCTTTAACATATCATTTAATCAGAACGCCCGTCCCGGTATGTTACGGTACGCAGAATCGTAGCGCATATGTGCACCAAAAGACTTTCCTAATTATTTATAAGTCATCAGAAGATTTTTAATTCTCGTGACTGCACGCTGCAGTTGTAATTGGTCAAAAAAGGATATGAAGGTCATAATAAAATAAGAGAGTATGCCATTATAGAATACAACATAAGTTGATTTGCAAAAAGAAAGAAACTTGAGGACTTAATTGCAAATAAAGGAAAATTTAATATAAAAAGAGGAGACCAAATTGGTCTCTCATATTTTTGGGCATTGGGGGGAAGAGCTCATACGTGAAGGAGAGGAGAAGAGAGAAAGGAAGAGAGGAAGAAGAGGAAGAAGAAGAGGGAGAAGAGCAAAAAGGTATGGATCTTTGGGTTTTGTACGGAATCACAGATTTTGGATGTCTAGTGTTTTTGATATGGATTTGCTGGTATTGGCTTGTTCCAAACCTAGGGTTTTGTCAGAGATCATCCTAACACTAGATTTGTTGAAATATGCTGGTAAACTTAGCAGATAAAGAGCAAACAATTTTAGCCCATCATATTTCTATGGTTTTATACGATCGTGGACCTTAAGATGAATTCTCGGGATTTCTACCTGGTGGTTGGTTATATTTAAGCCTAAAACCACCAACATGCTACATGTGTGGTTTTGGGTAAATTCTATGTTGGTCTTGAGGTTGTTTTGTGGCTATCTTGATTTGAGGAATGGTTGTAAAAAGGAGAATGTCATTTTTAAAGGAAACAACACAAATTTTGTAAAAAACCTCTGCTCTGTTTTTGGCTATAGATTAAGTTATAATCATCCAAATGAATTTATTCAAATTGTAAAGAACCATAAGAAATAGGGCTACAAATGTATGTATGGGACCAAGAGCAAATCAGAATCAAGGCCGCTTAAATAATGGGACTCCTAAACAGCTCATGTAGCTCATGTGTTACGCCCAGTTGTATTGTTATAAGATTTTTGACCATAAGTTGGAGTTTCACTCATCCAAACTGAAACATTCAAAATTCGATAAACAGACTTATGGGGAATAATTTATCAAGTAAGTGTATGCAAATCAGAACCCCCAAAGTCTCGTAAATCACAAAGATTTATGTGCGACTATGCCAATTGAAAGTAATCTAGATGTGTAAAATACAATAACTTGAGTTTTGGTGAGATCAGAGAAGAAACCTTAGAACCATAGCTTCAAATGAGCGAAGAAACCATTTCCAATTTATGGAGTTAAGAACTCTAAACTAAGATAACAAGAGCGTATCTGAAATGAGCCTAACCAATTTGAGATCGTAAATGCCAGAATCAGGTTATGTGCACAGGGTCTTAGAGAAGAAATTTAAATCAAATTCTAAAAGAGATGTCATTGGATATATAAAGGATCGATCTCAGCTTCATAATTTCAAGACCGCTTCAATAATTTTTGTGGCACAGTCTAGAGAAAGACTGGCCAAAAACTCGCCAAAATGAGGTTTTTAGGGGCTTTTGTGCTCGGGCGATAATTTGTCTAGTTTGGCTTTATATAAATGTTGTGTGACCTAATGTGACTTCATGCGGTGAAGTTTCATAAATCGAACTGCTTTCAATATAGTCGTTTTGTAAGCCTACGTTAAGTTTTACATGAGTGCTCAAGTTTGTAATCGAAAAGGTGAGTGTTCTAAACCTATATTTCAATATTAGTGTATTATTTATAAATCGTTTTACACTTGTATGTTATGGTTTTAAATTATTAAACCATATTTCAAGCAAGCAATGATTTTAAAGTATTAAAACCATATTTTATGAACATTGATTTCGATTTTGAAACTCATATTTTAAAAGCAGCAAGCAAGCAAACTTATTTTGTAACAGTCTTAAGAAATCCCTAGTACTAAGCAAACATACCGGTCATGATTCCCGTACGCCGCACTCATGGTTAGACATCATTTCACGATTTTAGATTGGCTCGGCCTAAGAAACATAGTTCATGCATCATGGCATTAAAGGACTGGCATCGCACCAAGATATAGTATTAATCGCATACTTATTATACGCGACGCAGATCAAGGTCTTTCCCACCATATTTACCTTAAAAGGTGATGTGGCAGAGTCCTTTCACCTAGTGATGTGTGCACCTTCATCTTAGGTGATGTGGACCCGTGTCCCACCGCACGCTGAAGCCTGCATCTGCTTACGTATAAGGTACAACAAGTAAGAAGGCCTCCTGGTTGATATTGATTTCATAGCTACTTTTCCTACATAGTTTTTAAAAATTCAATCACTAGTAAGCAAGTGTTATATTATGAAAAAGTTTTTATGAAACTTATAGCAAAGCAAACAAGGTAATGAAAATTTTATGAACTTATAGCAGCAAGAGCATATTATGAAAAGTTTTTATGAAACTTTTATAAAGAAAGCAAGGTTATTATGATGAAAGTTTTATGAAACTTTTAAAGCAAAGCAAGGTTATATGGATGAAAAGTTTTAGAAACTTTATGCAAAACAAGGATTTTGAAAATGTTTTGTAAAGGAGGTTTTACGCTTTGAGACATTTTATTAAAAAAGCAAGTATTTTCAAAGGGATATGATTCACCGAGCAGCCGTTTAGCTCTCATTATTCTCCCATTTTAAAACTATTTTCTGGTGTATTGTGCACACGGACGCTAAAGACACATTATAATTTCTCCCACTCTGTAGTATAGTGTCAGATAATCCAACTTTTGTAAGAAAATACTTTGAATTTGTATAGTTGAGTATATGTATGTACAAAGTTTTGGTTTATGAAAATGTGATGAGCTTGAGGCTCTTTGTAGAAGTGTTGTTGGTTGCCATGTTTTAAAAGTGCAACTCAGATATATGTGTTTTGAGATATGTCCTGTATACAGTTGTTATGCTGTCAAAGTTTTATAAAACCACAAGTTTAGAAAAGAATTTTTTTTTTTTTTTTACGGATTTTCAGCAAACAACACGGCTTCGCTTCACAGGATTATCTAGTCGCTGAAGTAATCTGGCTGAGGATTTATATATGGTTGGCACACCGTCACAAGAGGGCGGTGGCCATGAATGAACAAACTTAAAGTTTATAAGTTGTAAAAATGACACCTCGCTGACACCGGGTGTCGCTACGCCACATGCTCGCTTATATCGTAGCCGAAATGTCCACGCCCCGAGCATCTGCCACTCCCGAGAAGTTATACTAGCCAATGCTCCCCGTGACTTCCGACTAAATGCATCAACGACCACATTTTCCTTACCAGGGTGGTAATGTAAAGTGAAGTTGTAATCCTCTAAGAACTCCATCCACCTACGTTGCCTCGTATTGAGGTCCCGCGCTGCGAAGACGCACGCCGCACTTTCAGGGTTTAATACACCTCAAATTGTTCGCCGTAAAGGTAGTGACGCCAAATCTTCAAGGCAAGATCATGCCACCAACCCATGTCGCAAGGGTGGTGAATTCCGCTTCATGATTCTTCAACTTTATGGGAACCATAAGCCATTACCTTCTGACCACATCGTAACACACCCTACCGCCTTCGAGGCGTCACAATACACTCGTGGCACCTCTACCCCCCTCTGGACTACCGTAACAGCCAAGTAAGCCTTCAATCATGAATGAACTTCAGATCGGCCATTCCACTCGAACTCGACCTCCTTTCTCGTCGCCCCGCCATAAGTGCTGCTAATCAGAGAAATACTGATGAAACTCAGAAAATTCCTGCCATCCCCAAGAAATCACAGATTCGGAAGATCGATTTCTACTTCTCTCCTAACTCATCACAGCTCGACCTTTTTAGATCCATTGACACGCTTCGCCGACACTACGTGTCTCTAAGAATTCACCTCGCAAACCAAAACTCGCGACTTACTCGAACTTCGCGACAACTAATGGTCTCTCATAAGCCAGAATCCAATTTCGTAAATGATCCTCATAAATTCCTCCTCGTATCGTAAGGCATCAAAATGTCGCCTACAACACCATGATGAACCGATCTAAATAGGGTTAGAATACCCTACGCATGATCCTTATGAACGGGCCAAGGCGCATTTGTCAATCCGAAGGGCATCACCGTGAACTCAAAGTGCCCATACCGCATCCTAAACACTGTCTTAAGGATATCAGTCTCCCTAACTCTCAACTGATGGTATCCGGTGCGAAGATCTATCTTGGAGTAGACTCGCGCCTCTCTCAGCTAATTAAACAAGTCATCAACTTCTTAGTGGATACCATTCTTGATCGTAACCCTATTCAACCTGGTCAGACCAATGCAATGTCAAGGGTCTGGCTTTCTTCTTCTAGAATAACCGAGGCGCTCTACCTGAAGTGCCTCGCTTAATGAATCCTCATTCAAAGAATCCATCGTGATATGCGAACCTGAAGTTCTTGGGTAACTCAACTGCGCCATTCTATGCAGGGTCATAGAGATGGGCGATGTGCCAGGGTGTAACTCAATACCGAAGCCTACATCCTTCTATAGAGGTAATCCCGGTAGTTCATCCGGAAAGACATCCTCGTACTCGCACACTACCCGCACACGTATCCAGTCCTGCCTCGCTGGCTCCCGCAAGGCTTACGACAACCCATCAACCGTCTGCAGGCTATCTGTGAGTCATACACCTGCCTAAATGATCGTGGTTCGTCTCCCCGAAACGTAACACGAAAATCGGGGCCCTGTGTGTGCAAAGAACCCTCCCATGCTTACAATCAATGACGACTTATGTCGCCAACCACCCATCTCGCGGATGACATCAACCCGACATGTCCATGACCCTCAGGTCCACAGTGAGTAGAATCCCAAAGATCTCAACTCGTAAATCCCGACATACGTATCCGCACTCACCCTAGTCCCTGGGGAGAACTCACATACGTGGGCTTCATGTCTCAACTAAACCTAACTTCAGACACATGATACAACGATGAATGAATGCGATGCACCCGAATCAAATAATACCCTTATCCATAGGTGAGATAACATAAACATACCCTGTATAGCTGACTAATCTGCTGGCTTGATCGGTGGTGTGATGGCGTGAATGCGCCTGAGATCCGATGTCGACCTGGGCCCGCATCCTCGGCCTGGAGCCCATCCTGCGGCCTCTGCGGCTTGTGTGTGCGACAAAGGTGCTTGTGCGGCCCTGCTGGGCGATCTTTGGTTCCTCTTACTGCGTCTTGGGGTGGAGGATTAAATTGTGTCCGTACTGTCCCTACGATGGCGGGACTGCACAATCCACCCAAACCTGGGATCCTGCCTCCCAGGCTGATCCACTTCACCTGTCTGAGGCGATGACGGAAATAACAAATCGTGCATCACTTTGATGGGAGGGCCTTGGCGACCTTGGCCCTAATGGGTGGCTTTGAAACCCTCATGAACAAGAAGCCTTTGGCTTCTTTCCCGAACTAGAAGAAGACTGACTCTCCTTCCTCTTGCCACCAGCACTCGCATCTTGGATGCTCGTCGTCTTTATCTCCCTCTCATAGTGCTAGGCATCGACTGTAGAGTCCATATCTGTAGAGGTCCTGATCTTGCCGGATGGACAACTTTAGTCCATTCTCAAATTTCCTCACCTTGGTCATATCTGTGACCACATAGTCATTAGAAAAACTAGCTAAATCTGTGAACTTAGCCATATACTCCATCACTGTCATCGTTCCTGCCGGCTCGGAACCACGGGCTCTCTGCATGCACCGGTGTTGGAAAATGCTTGCCCATGAAGAGCTCATGGAACTCTTGCGAGTCATTGCCTTTAAGTCCACAGAGGTCTTGAGTCCACTTTTGCCCAGGACTCACCCTCTGGCCCCGGAATGCGATGATCGATCTTGGTTACATCAGAGGTGATCTCCATGGCCTCCAATATCTTCTCGATCTGTTGGAACCAATGGTCTGCCACCATCGGAATCCCCCCCTCCTGTGAATGTCGGAGGATGATGCGTCTTAAACCTTTGGAGGTTACTTGGACCTCCCTGACCCCCAGTACCCCAGCTTGTGCAAAGCCCAGTGAATGCAGCGCTGTGGCCCCTGCGAGGAAGCTGGCGATAAAAGCGGGTGGTGCTTGACTAGCACCTCGTGAACGACCTCTATGTCCTCGCCCTCGACTTGCCATCTACACATATCAAATGGCAACAGAGTTATTAAATTTATATTTCAGTCTAACTAGTAGTGCACACGCCAACCACTAATAGACTTAGTCATCATGAACTTTAATGTTCATTATTGTTTTCTGAACCCCTAAGGTTATGTTTTCTAACCCTAGTGTTCCATATACCATTTCTCATGTATATATTTCATACAATTCAATCACACATCACACATATCAATTCATCGAAGTGCCTGATGAATGCATGATCTAAACCTTAGTACCCCATCGAGTCACATCGTGTACCTAAGATCGATATCAAAGAGTTATGATGCCCCCAATTAAAGTCTTGTTGTGACAGTCGACCCTCGAAACATGTAGTATCGGGTTCCTAGATATCACACTCACATATGCCTATATCAGAGACCCATTCACGCATATTTAATTCACAATATCATAAAATTTATGATGAAACATAATCACGATCTCTTTACGGTCCTTTGATGCAGGTGTACATGTTTTGATTCTTGCTCAAATATAATACAAAACAAAACAAAACAAAACAAGCGTATTCGGCTCATCCCATATCACGGTTTCATATGCGAGATTATTGCTTTGTACTAGACACATTGCCTCGAGGGGATCCACGACGAGGTGAAATGGCTTTAAGTGTAATCTCTATAAGGGTTACTCCCACCTAAGTGCTCATCACCCGATAGTCATGTCACCAAAGAAAGAAACACATTCGATCAAGATTATGTAAACACAGAGTTAAATTCTACATGCGTGAGTGAATCGACCCACCATGTCCCATGTAGAGATCCTCCTGCCCAGGTCCGCCGCTGCGGCCTTGAGTGTAGCCGTCGGTGGTGTTTCACCCGAACTTGACTCATTGGGCCAGGCCTCGATTACTCATTTGAATTATCATCAAATTTCATGTGTTTATTTATAGAGTACATGTCATTTTCGAGTCCCTCACCGCCCGAGATCGCCAGTACACCTTAGGCATTTTACGGACTTTCCTGCAGGTGATCATGTCTAACATGTAAATTTGGGTCTTTCACCTGAGGGGATCTCACAAATCTTACTACGCAAACACACGTATATATATATATATATATATATATATATATATATATATATATATATATATATATATATATATATATTTTTCATTTTCATTTTATACCTCATCTTGTATGACATTAATTGTTTAGTCATGGATTGATGGAACTTATATGCTTGCGATATATGTTTGCATGGTAATTGACATGAAGTACAACTGATGAGAATGGTTCATGTAGTGTGCATTATACATGTAACATGAGAAATTGCAGTGACATTAGCATTGCATATGCACGGTAACATTGCGTCAAGTCGGGTGTGGGTGCATAGAAACTGTTAAATCGCCATACTTGGTGAATGTGTGGTGAGCTCAAAATGGACAGTGTCCAATTAAGACTCATGGTGGTATAAAATGAAAAATGGAGTCCATTTTTCATTTTATACCACCATGAGTCTTAATTGGACACTGTCCATTTTGAGCTCACCACACATCTTGAGTACGATTCCACGCGCCGACTTTGCTGTGTCCTGCGTATGCAATGCTATCTCCCCTTCTTGATATCGATCCCTTCATTTTATACCACCATGAGTCTTAATTGGACACTGTCCATTTTGAGCTCACCACACATTCACCAAGTATGGCGTTTTAATGCACCCGCACCACGACTTGGCCTTGATATTTAAAGTGCATATCACGTGCTAATGTCCTTTGCAATTTCTCATGTTATGTATAATGCACACTACATGAACCATTCTCATCGGTTGTACTTCATGTCGATTCTACATACGACACTATATATAGCCTCTGCTCCATCCATGTTCGGCTTTGTGTGTCGCCTAACTGCTCACTCATTCAACTCATGACAATTTACGGCAATATAGCCTCTGACATGCCATGCAATGGTCATGTCAAAGCAGGCAATTCACATTGACCACGACCCAGTGACACGCACTCGGTGCAAAACATAGATTTTAGAAAATCTATGATCACCAGTATCCTCACGGGCTGTGGCTGAAATCTTGACTCGATGGGCTTTGTAGGATCCGAGAACACCCCAGCTTGAAGTTGAGACGAAGAAGTTATGATCATTGTTGAGTTGGAGGCCTCACATGAATAGTCGAGCCAGTAGGACCTTTTTCACCTGGCCGGACGGACCCGGCGAGCCGACCCGAGCTGGGCGGCCCTAGCCCGGAGATGGAGCCAGTAGGCCCGGCCAGTAGGACAGACCAGCCGGGCGGCTATATTTAGACCAGAACCCGGCCAGACAGACAATACAGCCCGACCAGGACGCCTGGCCAGACGAACTGGCGAGACAGAGACCCTAGTTAGTCGAACTGGCCAGACGATAACCAGTAGACCAAAACTTGCAAACATTTCGGGTAAGCGAACCATGCTTGGTATAAAAGTCCGATTTGGTAGTGGCTTCAACATCAAGTTCACTTATGCGACTATAATTTACCTAATGGACAAACGACCAAATTCCCTTTATTTCCCACCCAGAAACTAGTCCTAAAGTCTGGCTAATGCGTAGGATCAAACTAGGGCAGCTTCCCATAGTTCAAAATGCAACCAAACATCCCCCTTGGGGCAAGACATAACCACACAACCCTTAAGATAGAAAATAACAAAAGTAGGAGAAAACCTACTTCTTGAAGCGTAGAAGTTGCTCTAGGAAGTCCTGTGGACACTTCCTAAACCTGAAACCCTTGCTTTCCTGAACTCTTCACTTGAATCCTCGGCGTAATCTTGTGTTTTCGGTACCCACGCGTAGCCTTTGTCGAGCAGATGATCTTTAGTTCTTGGCCCGATGGCAGGCCCGATCGATCTCAGGTAGATCACAGAGAGTTGGAGCTTACTCCCGTGCTCTCTCTTCTCTACGTTCTCTTTCTTTCCCTCTCCTTTTTTCTTTCTCCTCCCCGAATTTGTTTGGTCGAGAAGTCGAGTGGGATGTCATAAATCTTCTGCTATATCGGCTCTCCCATTGGCTCTCTTGGATTTCCTTTATCACCTTATCCATAACTTTGGATTTCCTTCCTATCAAGTGGTGACACATGTCACACATGGGCCCACTTAGTCTCATGTTTGACTTGCCCTCCATTTGACATGTGACTCAATGTGAGCCACTCGACATCGCCGAAGCGTGAGGTACATTTGCAATATGATCAATGAATTTCTAGCGAGGTATCTAGATTTCGCGGATGATTCCCGATGAGGAATTACATTTCATCATCAGATATCCCCAGATTTAGCGAAGATGATTAATGAGGAGTACATTTCATCGTAGATATCGAAAACTTTAGTTTTCTCGGCGGGAATTCTCAGTTTTACCCCTTCTCGAAAAGATTGAATTTTACCGGGTTTTACAATTTACTTATTTTTAATAATTATTATTTTGTTCCATTAATTTCTATGAGGTTTTCGGGAAAGAAATATAATAAAATATTCTCAGGTTGTTCATTATTTTCATGTTTTGGGGATTTTACTTGAGGATATTTTGAAACCAAGTTTTATGTTTTTGTCATCATTTTTAGTTTTCTATCCCATTAAACATTAAATTTTGTTATGGAACAAAAATTTAATTTTTTAACCCAGTTTTGCAATATTTTTATTATTTCCTTTTCACAATATTGCTTTAACAATTTATGTTTATGCTATTTGTGATTACTTATAACATCATATTATGAATATGATTATTATTATTATTATTATTGCACTTGGGTAAAATTTGAGAAATTTTGAATGCTTGTGGACTTGCCTTTCGTGAGTCTAAGCATGTCATATTTTTTTTTGAAATTGATGTTGCAATTGTTATTTCTCCCGTCTTGTGCATCAATTTTTCTAAGATCCATACAAATAGTGAAGTTATCATATCGATGACTTTATTATTTAGTAGGATGCTTAGTTTGATGAAGAAATTTCATTAAGTGTCATGAACCGCGTAATTTTACTACCCTATCGATGGGAAATTGACGTATTTGGTTGTGACGACTAGTGAATTGCTCTAGCCTGTGTATGAGTCATTTTGTATTTTATAGACTCTAACATTTGGTGACCACTTTTGTGGGCCATTTGGTAAGCCGAAGAATGGTGCAATTTGCATGTCTTTGTTTTACATGTATTTTTGACATTGCTATCTTGTTTATTCTTCAACTTTCAATTCTCTGTCATCACGAAATTTGTGGATAGTGCAAGTAATGGGTTAAATCTCTCTCATGATAGATTTGTGTTCTCAGTAAATTGGCTTTGAAAGTTGAAGCTCCTCCTAACAGTTGTTGTTTGATGATCATGGAGAACCATATGGAGGACTCTATTTTATAAGCATTCCGAGGCGAAGTCTGAAAGGTTCTTGGATGTCATTGGTAAGAAATACAAAGTTCTCAAAAAATGAAAAGAATGAGCTTCTGAATACTCTTTCACTTTCTATGATGTGATAAGTGGAGGTGCGAGGACCTGATGATAAAATATTAACATTTATAGTAAGTTGACCGACTTAATTATTGAGTTTATTTCAGTTATGTTGTTGGCTAGTCATGCGGGGACTTTACCTTCATAATTTGATAGTATTAGGTCCAATTATAATGCTCAGAAGAAGCAATGGACCATTGAAGAGATGACTGCAATCCTCGCTAAGGAGGAGGAGGATATGAAGAATGGAAGGTCGAGTGTATTTGTAAGAAGTAACTACCAGAAAGCGAGTTCAAGAGGTCGGAGAGAAATATGTATAATACAACTTCCAATGAGAAGAAGTATGTCAAGAAGTAGAATACTAGTGTCATGGGTAATGACAAGAATGTGCCTTCTCCTTCTAATGCCCTTAAGAATGAGAGTTTTAAGGGAAAATGCAACTATTGCCACATGCTTATGCAACTATTATCGACTCCCTCTTAAACCCGAGTCCCAACCCGATTCCCTCACACATGCTTATGCCCAGAGTGAGAAACTCACAATTGGCATTTCAACTAATGGTCTTTTATCCAAAACAAAAGTTTTTTGTTTTATAAATAAAAAAACATTGGATAATCTCTGAAACTGCTTTAAAACAAACTGTTGGACAATCTCAAAGCAACCAGCCTGCCAGGGACATTTGTCCACTGGGACCGATCAGCACCATCGACACCGTACATTGTTGGTTTCTGACCATGAAAGTCAGTGGAGCTCACATTGGTGTCATCGATCGTATGGGGGTCCTGCAGGTTTCACGAGAATGGTGAATGACACTTGACAATACACCCGCATGTTTTACCTTGATGTCCCCGTGCATATAGAATCTGGAAATACAAATGTGTCATTACTTTATTCATATCATCACCACATCTATATCATTGGTACTATATGCATAATGCCTACTAAACATATTAACCCATGCATCCAATTGGACATTTATATCAGCGAACACATAAATTCCAATTTACAAATCCATACAATTCATGCCAACATACTTAACACACATACATTGACATCTCTGAGTCATCGCGATCGAGGGTAATGACTTACTTATCCTTCCCAGGTGAGTGGCAGCCACCATGTCCTGTAGCCAACGGCCAAGCCATCTGATGACCTTGATCATACCTGACTCATGCATTCCCTAAAAGCCTCATGGATAATTTATGTCAACATTACTGTAATTGTAGAGCAACATCACCAGTTTTAAGGTGACAGGCGCACATATCATCACAACCAAACAATTTGCACACTTGGTGCTACAATCAAATTTTCAAAAAATATGTGGGCACCAAATGCCATTCATAGGAACATGGATAGATTCTAGACTCAAGGAGCTTTCCATAGAATCCAAGAACACCAAATTTGGAGTTCTAACAAAGGAGTTATGCAAGTTGCAAGCCATGAAGTAAATCGGCAGCATTGCAGCAGCAGAGGCTACTGTATTTCATCATTTTCGGACATAATATGAGTTCAAATTACATTAAGTTACATATGGATGGATTCTAGACTCAAAGAGCTTTCCATAGAGTCCAAGAATGTGTGAATCGGAGTTTGGACAAGAAAGTTATGGTTATTCAAAGTTGGAGGCTTCACATGAATAGTGACCTACGCAGCAGCGTGGAATCTAAGCAATTACGTGCCCGAGGCACCTTTGGAGCTCCCATACATGCAGTTTTTCGACCTAAACTCATCTTAGAAACCATCCTTTCAACCGGCGACAGACCTGCCCCAATTGAGACCACAAATCGGCCATAAATATGGCACAAAACCCGTCCTAAACTAAGCCCAAAATCAACTTCAAAACAACCCGAAAAGCGGACGTCATAGAAGAACCGAGAAAGAAAAAATCAGTTTTTTCTGTACCGGCACTAGTGCTCGAGAGCACCATTAAACAACCCACAAGGGCTCGACAGAGATAAGCGACTCCTAGATGGAAAAAAAACCCGAGTAAGAAGGTTCCCTACCTCTTGGAGCGAAGAAGAAGCTTTTAAAGATCAGGAGCTCATTGACCTCAGGAACTTTTGGCTCGTATCTTTCGTGGCAAAAATAGTTTGATTGTCCACCGTTGCCCTCGAATTACTCGACTTTAAGACTTATTTGGCGAACGACGACCACCCGAACTCGTAGATCTTAGAGAGAGTGGGGCTTTATCATCCTGCACCACTCTTCTCTCATGCCTTGACAGGCTGAGAAAGAAATGAGTTTTCCCGTCTTGCCTCGATTATTCGATTAACTTAGTTTGTTAAGTGGCCCACATAGTGCCACGTGTCCCCTCCGGTCCCGGGTTCGTTTATGTCCCGAAACAATTCATTTCTTTTTATTTTAATTTATTTTAAAATGGACTTAAACTCAAACCATTTAAGGCTTAAGTTTTCATAAAAATCTCGTCCTTGAAATCATTAGCGACTCACCACCCAGAAAATTGTAAAATTCAAGCGTCTCAGAGGTCGGCCAAACTTTTGGGTCACTGGAGGATTTGTGGGGCAGATCAACAGCGTGGTTGTTTCATCGTCAGATCTAAATTTTCTAAAGGCTTCCACTGGGCTGTTTACCGACCAATTTTACTATTCTTGCCATTTTGAAGAATTTTAAATTTTCGGATTTTATACTATGAGAATTTTCAAGATTAGAGTTGTATAGTTTGCTTTCTTTTTCTACTCACATTATTACTATTAGTAAGACCGAGTTTGAGATTGAAAGAAAGTCTTCTGTTCTTTGACCTGAAAAGTGAGTCATATTTTCATAGAATAGAGATTAATTAAGGATGAGATTCTTCTGGATCTTGATTTCTCAGTTTTGACATATTGCCTAGTAAGTTTGTTCCTAAGACTCCATATGAGCCATAGTTAACAGAAAACCTAGTCTTGTCTTTCCATGTTTAGGGTTGCAAGGTGGAAGTGAGACCGTACAACCCACAATCGAAACTTGATCAGGCTGTGGTGAGTGGGATCAAAGAGGTTCAAGTTTTATTGCGGAGTCACACACCACTAAAGTGATTAAGCTATCTATTTTGAGGATTATATTGGTACAAGCCAAGGGCCAAGAGAAATTGTGTTAAAGAAACATCCAGTTTTTATTCATGTGCCTATTGCTTCGCTCGATCTTTTATACGGTGACACGATCCTATGGCCTCTGATAATGAACCAATTGAGGAAGTAAACTTAGAAGCTCCATAAATCCATTTATAGTCTAAAACAATCTTTCAGACATTGGTATCTCAAGTTTGATGAAGTTGTCACCGCTAATGGTTTTAAGGAGAACATCTTTGATCAAAGCATATATATGAAAGTCAGTGGGAGCAAATACATATTCTTGGTTTTATATGTTGATGATATTTTGCTCGCAGCTAATGATACTAACCTATTCGTTTAGACAAAGCCTATATTGTTTAACCATTTTTTATATGAAGGATCTTAGGGAAACATCTTATATTTAGGCATACGAATGCCGCGATGAACCTAGTTGCATTCTAAGATTGTCTCAACAGACGTAACACATTCTGAAAAGGTTCGATATGCAATTTTGTTCTTATGGTAAGGCCTTGATTGTAAGGGTGTAGATTTTCAAAGGTAATGTCCTTTCAATGATATTAAGAGATCGGATGAAAGCGGTCCCTTATTCTTTGCAGTTGTGGAGCGGCGATGCATGGTACCAAGGATCTCATGTTGACATATCGGCATATCGACGCGAGGTTAGTTTTAGTGATTAGATTCATGTCTGCGACTACGTGGATGATAAAGTCCACTCTTTGGTTATATCTTTATGATGGTTGAAGGTTGTTTAATTGAAAAGTGTCAAAGCAACGATTACAACTTTTTCTACCACGGAGGCAGAGTATGTGACATGTTATGAGGCCACTTGTCATGCAATATGGTTGTAGAACTTCATTTCAGCTTTGGAGGTTGTTCCCTCAATTTCTAGACGGGTGTTGGAAATTGTTTGTGATAATTTACATGGTTGTAATGTTTCTCTAGGAACACTTCTACGCTCCAAGAACATTGATGTGGAAGTTCTTTTTTTAAAGAAAGTTGCGAGAGTCCTTATTTTAGTTGAGCACACTCCTGTGACTAGCATGTTGGCATACCCACTAACCAAAGCCTTACCACTGTTGTGTGTTTGAACACATCGCAATAAGTTATTTGAGCCCTCGACTCTTGTTTAAGTGAGAGTTTTCCTTTTCATATGTGTATTTATTTTGTAAGGCTCATGTTTTTCATTATTACATGCACATTTTGACATTTGTCATTATCTTATGATTTTGTATCATTTTGACCACATGAATGACAGAATAAGGTTTTTCTTTCTATTGAATAAATGCTCTTGTCATTGTAATGCTTCTAGATTAGTAGCGCCTGATTATGTACAATTCATGCATCCTCTCAGTGTATTAATTGTACATGATTGGTTATGATTATATAAGTCTTTTGTTGAAGCATTTGAGTTATGATTTTTGATTAGTAGCGTTAGATTATGTACAATTTATATACCCTATCGTTATGTTAATTGTATATGATTGGTTATGACTATGTAAATCTATTGAAAAATAATTTGAGTTATGATTATGTCGTCAAAGTGGGAGAATGTTAGATAAATTTATTAATTGTGGACTAAGCATAATCATATCATAATTTTAATTGTGTAATTATGTATGTTAATTATAGGTCATTTATAGGATAGTTTAATATTAGCTAGCTATGGACCCATGGTTCTATCTTCTCCCCTGCTTTGGTAAGCCCATTGGACCTAAGCCCATTTGTTTCCTTATGCTCTATATATATAAGTACATAGAGCCCTAGAATTTGATAAGGGTTTGGTAGAATACACTTTGGGAAGAAGGAAAGAACTATCTTCAACCTTAGTCGTTCTTTGATTTTATCCCTTGCAGATTTGGGAGACTAATGGCAACCAATAATTCCGAATCCATGTCAGGTATGTTTTTTACACACTACAGATTGATATGCTTCTCTATTCAATAAAGTTATTATTTCATAACGTATTTGTTGGGTATTTTGATTATTGATAAATTGTTTTGGAAAAGTAATAATACTCTTGAATTTACAAAATAATTTAGTATTCATAACATTAAATATTAATAAATTATAGATAATAATAATTAAATTATATTTTTACTCTCAAAAACTTGAAATATAAGTATTTTAATGTTAATGGCTCTTATGGTATTAATATTGTAATAAAATGAATTCTAATGTTTTTGAAATAAAGATAGTTTTAATGTTAAATATTAATAAATTATAATAAATGAATAATTATTTTAAATAAAAAAGTAGAATTAAAAAATATTTTTGAAATTAAAATCTAACCCAAACATAAATGTATTTTTTTTAATGAAACACTTAGTGTGTTTTTAGAAACACTTCGTATGTTATATTATGAAATTTGGTTGATGAAATATAGATTTTGAGAAAAAAGGATAATTTGGATCGAGTGAGTTTGTTGCCACGATTGTTTCCAAGAGCATCTATTACACATTTGATTTGATTTGAGAGAATAAAAAAATTTGTTACACATTAATTTGAGAAAATAAAATAAAAATTCAACTACACATTGTTTATTATTATAAATTAAAAATATAGTTTTGAGAGCAAATTTTGTAAAACACTTTGTACTTCAAAATATAAGTTTTTATAAATGGTTTGTTAAAAAATGTATTTTTTTTAATGGTATTAATATGGCTATAAAGTAATTTTAACTTAAATATTAATAAATTTTAATAAATTGTAATAAATATGTGACCTTGAATCGAAGTCTTTTTTTTTTTCTTTTAACGAGTGTGTCCATGAAACGGTCGTGAGGCAGTGTCCATGAATGAGTCCCTCTGGAATAGTAGCTCAAGCGATTGCACAATGCGGTGTAGTGAGCTCTTTAGACTGACTCTATCACGTGCACCAGTGCGCCCACGGCTTGTGCATGTTGTTGCGCTGCATCGCTCAAGGTGCTCTACTGCCGTGTGCCTCGGCCGTGCACCATCGTGACATGAGAAATCCCCTATTCCGAGATAATTTGTCGTGACAGAAAGCCTTGAGAAGTCTATTGCGCGGGCAGCGTAAGCCTATCGTGCACGTCCAACGCCCTGTCGCGTGCGTAGGCCTGCCTTGTGGGTCGCGACAGAAAAACATTATGTTGCAACACCACCCTTGGAATTTATGTCGCAACATGAAGTCTTCTATCGCGACAGGAATGTCCCACCCTTAGGAAAACTCTGTCGTGACATAAGGAGACCCTTGTCACGGCCAGGCCTGACCCGGCCCCGAGCCACGTAGCGACCTTTGAGATTCCTATGCGACACGAGTTGAAAATCTCTGCATTTCGCGACAAAGAAGACCTTTGTTGCGACCCAGGCTACAGCATGCTTTTTGGGAATAGTGTCCACGAAATGGGAGATCCCTGTCCCAGGAACTTTCAAAATCAGCTACTGTCGAGATCGCACTTATTTGCCTTTGTCGCCGTGGCGGTCGTGCGCTAACTTTGAGAACCATGTCGCGATCGAGGACCACAGTTGCAACATAAGATCAGCATTCTCTATCGCGACAGAGACTTGAAAATGGGCAGTAGCCCATTATGGTCTTCTGCACCTCCAGTTCCTCTGTCATTTCTTTCCAAAACACCCTAAATTCGATATAAATTTGCCTTTTTATTACAAAAACAACATGAAACCATGAAAACTTACCAAAATGTATTCATCATACAAAATGAGTTTAATTACAACACTTTTCTTCTTACATATACAAAAAATGGGTTTTCAACCTAAATTTACAAAATACAAAACAAAGCCAATATGACATTTTCTTCACAACTAAGGTCTTGGATGTGTTCCATCCCCCGATGTACCTTCAGTGCCTGAAAGTATTTTCCCACAACAGGGTGAGCAATGCCCAGTAAAGAAGTTTTCCTACAATGGTTACTCCCCACCTAAAATGCACATGCAATGACAAACACACACACATCCAAGTAAAATCATGTACAATCCTACTCGAATGTCTACATGCCATGGATGAGAATGTGACTCACCTTTTATCCCATGTGCGTCCTCAGAGCTCTCGCACATGCAATTGCCAAGTGTGAAAAGCACATCGTGGTGTTTCACCCAATGGTTTTTTCTTCAAAACAAAAGCTTTGTTTTTAAATTTCCTCAGTAGACCGATCCTCTAACGTTCATTTGATTTAAGCAAATCCGGTGTGTTTATGCATTTATGGGCCACGGATATTTCGAGTTCTCACCGCAAGGCGCCGCACGCCTTTCTGACACTTTTGCGAACTTACATCGTTGGACACATATGTCTAACCGAGAATAAAATTTAGGTTTTTCACCACAGAGGATCACACATAGCAGCACCTTTAACACGTATATATATTTTCATCATTATCTGATTGTGAGCCGTGAATCTCGATTTTGGACATTGTCCCATTTAAGGTTCGCAATACATGATCTGAATGAGCGAACATCCCATTCTGAGGCTACACACCCGACCCAGCCTTGATGTTACTATGCATATGACATGCAATTATGCCACCTAATATTTCATGCATTATTTCAAATTCATGGCAAATAATTTTCATTCATCACATCAATATGTCAAAGGCATATATCAATATAAATTTTCACACACTGCATGTTATTAAATTGTCAAACAATAACACGCAAAAGTCCCTTGAATTGGGACCTCAATCTAACGAGCATCATTTGGCCTCAACATTCAAAACACGCAACAAAAATAAATTTTTTTTTTTTATTATATTTTTTTTTCAAAAGCTGTGTCTCTGTCTCGACAGAGAACTCCTGTCGCGACAACCATGTTACGCATAGGACACGTTGTGCGTCTTGAGGCTCCAGTCGTGTGTCTTGTGTGACGGTGTGTGCGTTGCGTCCGTGTCATCTGTTTGGTCGACCTAGTGGTCGGTCGTGACTTCGCCGGTCAGGCTTCAGAGAAAATTTTCATTTACGGCCCATAGTTTCTGGCAGTCAGAACATTTGCGCCTCAAGATCCACGAGATTTTTGAGTTGACATCTAAGCCACTCCATTACTGATGAAAACCGTGCCATTAAATGGCTTTTAAGCTAGGAGTAAAACCGAGTAGGAAAATCCCCTACCTCTTGGAGTTTGTCGAAACCTCCGTTAGATCCCTACCAGCTCTCGTGCGAGGGCGAACTTTGCCTCTTGCTCTGGAAACAATCTGAAGCGGATCAGGAAAACTAGAGAGAATGAGGCTTCTCTACCTCTTCTCTTCCTCTCTCTTTTCTCTCCCTTTGGTGCTGCTCACTCTTTTTCTCTCACAGGTTTGGCCCATCCAGTGGCGGGGATATCCCTCTTTGCCACATGTCACTCCCTCATTGGTTCTTTTTGGATTTCCCTTATCCACTTATCCAAAACTTTGGATTTCCATCCTCTCAAGTTGTGACACATGTCCCACATGGGTTCCACTTAGACTTTGGTTTGACTTGCTCTCTGTGACACATGGCTCATTGAGCCATCGAAGCAGTGCCGAGTGTCACTTGACTCTCGATCTTCAGCGTGAAATTATTTATCTGCCGAATTTGGCCAATTAAATAGGTAACTTCGATTTCGCGAACTTGATTCCAACGGTGAAGTCCATTTCATCATCTGAGATCTAGGAAAATTCTGGATTTTCAATTGAAATTACTGTTTTACTCTTTTTCAGAAAAAATGAATTTTCTCGTGTTTTACATTCTTCCCCCTTAAAGGAATTTGGTCAAGATTTCACGCACATTCATCAAATCACATGCATGTGCGATGTACACGACCTCATCATATAGACTAATCATTTAATTGCTAACGACTAAACCATTTGCATGCGTCCTTAAACAACAAGAGGGGACCAAGTGCTCATGCGTGTCTCTGGCGCTTCCACGTTGCACTCCTCACTCTCGGTGTTTTGACACCATGCCTTCTCATGGTCTTGCATCATAAAATCGATCCGACCATCAGAGATACACCTTGAGTCCCTCATAGTCATCTGTATCTGACTTATTAATCTTTCCCAGTCCACTATATGAGTTAGATCTTAGTGTATCGCCACGAAGCATGGAGACATGGAAACACCTCGAGGACACCCATTGACTCGGTAATGCCACGAATTACCCTGGCTGTGCCCACCCTCTCAGTATCTTGAAGGGCTGATGAACTTCCTTTGACAGCTTATACTCTTAGAACTGACCACTCCTCTCTTAGGCGTACCTTAAAGAGACGTGATCACCACCTCAAACTCTAGAATTCGGCGCGGGCGTTGTCCCGTTGGCGTAGCTCTTACGCCGGCTACGGAGCCATGAGAAGGCGGCTTCTCATCAAACCCCCACCTTCCTGGGAGTTTGTCTCTGACAAATCAGGACCCCGAGTGATGGAGCTCTCACCTTTGTTGTCCGATAGTCGGTGTGGGCGTGGCCTCCATCTAAAAGCCCCATACAAAGCCTCATAGGGGTGCCATCATATGCTAGCACAGTGGATTGTTGTTTGACAAATTCCACTAAGTGGGTGTTCCTCCCCGACTATTTTATGATCCAGGACACATGCTCGCAGCATGTCCCCTAAAACCTGTATGGTCCTCCCAAACTGACCATATGTCTGTGGATTAAAAGCGGTGCTCATCATCGACTGTGTCCCCATGGCCTGGAAGCTCTTCCAAAAGTTTGCCGTAAATCTGGGATCTCTATCAAATACTATGGACACTGGTACTCCATGTAGCTAGATAATCTCGAATAACTGGTGTGAATTCCTCCGATGTGAAGGTCATCCATGTTAAATCATGACTTAGTGAGGCGGTCCACTATCGCAATCTTTGCATCATGCCTCCGCGATTACCGTGGCAAGTGAGTCACAAAATCCATCGTGATGTCTCCCTTCGCTCTGCTACCTCGATGACTAAGTAGCCAGTTGGCCTCTAATGCTTAGCCTCTACCTGGCGACCGTGAGACATCGTCATGATATCTCAATGTGTCTCTTCATCCCGCTCTAGTAATACGGCGCGAGATCTAATACATCTTTATGCACTGGATGCCTGATAAAACAAAATCGGTGGAACTCCTTAGGGATCTTCTCTCATATACGTCAATTAGGGAACTCTGACCGTACCTTTATCTGAAGACTACCATCTTTGTGGATTGCCCGGCCTTGCGTCACCCGTACACAGTGTGCCCGGTCCACGATGGACGCTATTTAGCGTCCCTGCCCTTGGGACTCCTATCGCTCTGCTTTCTGTGCGGGGATGGGCGTAGTCACCAAACTCCTAACGCTCCTGAGCCTAATCCCTTTCTTGTAGTCTAAAGCGTCCCGATCTCGAGCATACGCCACCAGGAAGCTATAATAGCCGGTATCGTGACTTCGGCTAGAGTCATCTGACTGACTGTTGCCTTACAGGGTGGTAATGCAAAGTGAAGTCATAATCCTCGGATACTTCATCCTGCCCATATTTGCCTCATGTTGGGGTCAGTTGTGCCAATATCTTGGACTCTTGTGAATTACAGAGAAAATACTTCAAACTGCTCACCATACAAATAATGGCGCCATATCTTTAAGTAGACAATGGCACCCTTGACTCGTGATACATGGTGAGGTAATTTCGCTCATGATTCTTATTGTAAAGACCATAGCTGCCCTCTGACATGGGGCACGTCTAGTCAGATGTGGGCGTCTTGTTACACTATGTGCCTCATCATGGAATATTCTCAGAATAAGGAGTTAAACGACCTCCTTTTCAATTCTGGAATGCCTTCACTTTGAGTCATTCCTGAATTTATTGTTTCTAGTAAATGAGCCAGGCGCCTCATGGTGAGAAGTGCTCGGTCTAATGAAACACCCTTGACAACTCCTGCAGTTGGACCTGAGTTCCCTGCAACTCAACAGGCACCATCCTCTCTGGAAGTGTGAAATGGCGATGTACCAGGGTGTAACTCAATATAGAAGTCTACATCACGAAACGTAACACTAATGTGTATGTGTGGCGGTGGCCTCGATGCTTCTCGTGGCAGGCTATGGGTGATCAAGCAGTTCATCCTGGATGACATCGAACTCTGATAATCGATATGAGTTGCTTGTGAGTAGAATCCCAAGATCTAACTCGCAGCTGACATATCATATTCACGCTCACCACTAGTCCTGAGGGTGCTTGTAATGGCTTCTCGAGGTCTCAACCTCTAAGCGAACCTTTCACATGATGCAACAATATGCATGAATATGAAGTCATCAATTTGAACAACACTCTTGTAAAAATATGAGAGCGAAACACCACACACCTCCAGTGATCGGCAACCTCGGTGGCTGAATGTTCTGTGTGAGCTACATTGTAGATTACACAGTATCAACCTAGAAGTCCTGGCCTCGACCCCTGCCCTGGCCCATGTGGCCTGTATGTGAAATAGTAGGTGCTTTTGCAGCACCCTTGTATTGTTACCAGTTCCTTGTTGTCTTTGAGGTAAGGAGGAAGCAGAAGCTGCATCTGTGTGGGTCCATTGTGATTGGGGCTGTGGTGTCCCGTCTGAGATCTCTACGCCTTTGTGGGCAATCACGTCTAAAATGTCCAGGCTGGCAATGGAAACACGTCTCTTTTGTTGGCTAGGGCTCCTAAAGTGTCTTCCTTACTGGATGATTGACCTTGGCCTTGTTGCAGTGTTTGTTTTGATGGCGTAGCCACGTCACTGATGTCCGTCTCTGGCTTATGAGTCTGCCTTCTTGAGTAGAAGAAGGTTGTTTCTATCTTACCACCTCGTGCATCTTTCTTGTTGGTCCCAGAGCAGACCCCGCCACCATTAGGTCTCCTCCCACTCCCTCGAGGCGGAGGAAAGAGTGTGGCTCAAGTCTCCTAGAGGTTACTTCTTTACGCCCCCTCTTGTGGTTCCCAGTGGCTTGCATAGTGGAAGCAATAACACCCGCTTGTATAAGGGCAGAAATCGCAGCACTAATAGCCTCCATGAAGGCTTGCTGATCAAAGGCTGGTGGCACTTGGTTGTTGCCCCGTCCACTCTACGTTCTCTTCCTCGACTTGCATCTACACATGTTAAATATCAAATTGAGATTTCTTTTCTAGTTCAACTAGTAGTGCATATGCCACTACTAATAGACCTCATCATCACGGACTACCTCATTCATCCTTTTTTTCCTTAGTGTTGCAAAATGCCAAAACATTAATACAATTTAATTCAATTCTCGAACTATCATGTTCAGTTTTTTTTTTCCCCGAACTCCTAAGGTTATGTTCTTTAACCCTAGTGTTCCAAATACATCTACCATGTATATATATTCACACAAATCATCACACATATCACACATTATTCATCAAAATGCACAATGAATGCGCCAGTCTGGGCCGGAGTGCCCGCCGAGTCCTAGGTATTTGTATACCTAAGCTCTAACAACAAGATGTGATGCTTGTACTAAACATTGAGCTCCCTACGTAATCGTTCACCTAGGCCCCGAGGGTCTTTTTTTTTTTTTAACAGTGTCCATGAATAGTGTTAGGTGACGGTGCCCTACGGAATAGTAGCTAAAGCGATTGCATAGCACGGTGTGGTGAGCTCTTCAGACTGACTACGTCGCGACGTGTAAGTCGCCCTCGCTATGCGTGTGGTCGCGCTCTGTCGCGCGCTCAAGGCAATCTGCCTCCGTGCTCCTCGACCGTGCACTGTCGCGACATAAGCCCCATGTTGAAAATCCCCCTATTCCGGGATTTTTTAGCCATATGAAGGTACTTTGTCGCAATGAAAGCCTTGAAATGCGTAGTGCCGACCTTCGGGCCTATCGTGCTTCCGAGCGCCATCGTGCACGGGCATACATGGAATTCGCGATGAAAAACATCCTATCTAAACACTACCACTTGGAGATTTACGTATTCGCGGCCAAGGGAATGTCCCTTATGGAAAACTCTATCATAACATAAGAGACCCTTTATTCTGACCCAGAGCCTGGTTCTGACCCAGTACTGTCGACACAGGGCGAAAAATCGTCGTGATAGAGATGAAGCCTGCAGTGTGACCTAACCCCTTGCTTGACATGCACGGGAACTATGTTCGACACGGAGATCCTACACGAGCAAGAACTGAGTCGATGCGCGCATCCCCTAACTACACACGCGTGTGCGTCGCGCACGCCCGAGGGTAGGGTCGGTGCGCAGCCTAGAACCATGTCCACGACGAGGACCATGGTATGACATAGGACCCGGAATTCTACATCCACAGATGGGGCTCGAAAATGGGCGTGTAGCCCATTAGTCTCCCCTCAAGTTCCTCTTTCTTTTCTTTCCAAAACACCCTAAATTCGATATAAATTTGCCTTTTTATTACAAAGACAACATGAAACCTTGAAAACTTGCGAAAATGTATTCATCATACAAAATGAGTTCGATTACAACTCTTTTCTTCATACATATATAGAAACTGGGTTTTCTACCTAATTTTACAAAATACAAAACAAAGTCAATATGGCCTTTCCTTTAGTACTAAGGTCTTTGATGCATTCCATCCCTCGGTGTACCTGCGAGTGCACAATATTTTTACGACGGGTGAGCAATGCCCGGTAGAAGTTTTTCTTACGGGCTTCTCCCGCTAAAATGCATATGCAATGGCAAACACACACACATCCAAGTAAAATCATGCACAATCCTACTCGAATGTCTACATGCCATGGATGAGAATGTGACTCACCCTATACCATGTCCCGAGTCCTCACCGACTCCCTCACACGTGCAATTGCCGAGTATGAAAACCTGTCATTGGTGTTTCACCCAATGACCTTTTTCTTCAAAACAAAATCTTTTTGTTTTCAAAACTCTCCATTGAACAATCCTCAAACGTTCATTTGATTTAAGCAAATCCGATGTGTTTATGCATTTGTGGGCCACGGATTTTTCAGGTTCTCACCATAGGACGCTGCACACCTTTCTGACACTTTTGCGAACTTACATCGCTAGACACATATGTCTAACCAAGAATAAAATTTGGGTCTTTCACCACGAGGAGGGAGGGGGGGGGGGATCTACCCGTCTTGTATGACACACGATATATATATATATATATATATATATATATATATATATATATATATATATATATATATATATATATATATATATATATATATATATATATTATTGTTATCTGCTTAGTGAGCCGTGAATCTCGATTTACAGCGTTGTCATTTCCAAGTACACCACACATTCACCAAGAATGGTGAACATCCATTACCATGCACACACACCCGACCCGACACGATGTTACCATGCATATGACATGCAATCATGCCACCTAATATTTCATGCATTATTTCAAATTCATGGCAAATAATTTTCATTCATCACACTAATATGCAAAGGCATATATCAATATAATTTTCACACACTGCATATCATTAAATTTTCAAACAATAACTCACAAAAGTCCCTTGAATTAGGACCTCAATCCAACGAGGCATCATCCGGCCTCAACATTCTAAGCTCATATGACAAAATAAATTTTTTTTTGAAGCGTGTCTGCCTCGCATAAAGGTTCCTGTCAGCGACAAGAACTCCTATCGCGACAACCATGTCGCGCCCCGAGTACGTGTGCGTGCCCAGGCTCACACGTTTGTCGCGTAGCGCCTTGCGCGTGTCTGTCGCACGGCCGAGTGTGTCGATATTAACTCTATCGTCTGGTCGGCGTGTCGTGATGAGTGCCTAAAACACTTTCGGATTCTCGGCGTCGTCTTCGCGTTTAGCATTATTTTACATTTAATACGTATTTTATAGCTCAATATCACGATTGAATACGGTTGGTGTGAATCGCGGAGTGCAATTGGTGCGGGCGGTTTTGGAAGTGATACGGAGCGAGAGGATGAAGGGTGCGCAAGATAGGTGGAAGCTTGTCCCGCGGCGTTCAAGCGTCATGGCGATCTCGTCATTGGCGTCCCAGCGTCGCTGGCGTTGGGTCAATAATATAAAAGTCAACAAGCGGCAGCGTTGGCGTCTCAGCGTCCTTGACGCGTTAAGCGCGGTCTGTCTTCTCATCATTAAAAGAAAAAGGGCGGCGGTGAGCATCGGGGATCGTACGAACTGGGCGCGAAATCGGGCGGTGACATTGATCTTGAAGAAGAGCCCATGATTTGTATTTTTCCTCTTTTTGGACAGTAGTATTGATGTTTTACATATTACATATTGGTATTCTCTTATTCAATATGTTCTAGATTTATACCTAGGGTGTTGTTGAACCCTGTCACATTTTCATGGATTAAAGATTAGTATTTTATATTATTCAAGTTGTTTATAATTTGTTATGCGCTTTATATATGTTAATCATTTACATGGTGATGTCGAAAGCTGACATTAGCGCTATTATCTTGGAGATCCGAGTTCGAGATGAGGATACTGAGGATCTGAGTGGGCGACCTTCGGTTGATTCGGTAAATAGAGATATTAGATCTGAGAAGGTGGCAATTAAAAGTTAGAAAATTTAAGCATTTCGAATTGTCGGGTTGGGGTAGAATACACTCAACTCTACTAATGAGATGTGATACACCTGAGAGAGGGTATTTCGTAGCAAGATCACCTAACCGTTATTAAATCATAAATAAAATTGAATAATATCATCTTTAAGAAATAATCCATCGAAGTGACAGGGAACAACCTAGTCTCCATTACCTGATGAATTCATTCGGATTAGTTAGTTTAGTTAAATTCGAGCGCTAGTATACTCACACAGCATTTATAACCAGATAATATTCAAAAGCCAATCTACATTATTCAACAACACTTATCTGGGTGGATCGATATTCGTACCATAGGTACACTATATTACTTGAGGCAGCCAGCGTGCTTGCGCACATAGGCGTACTTTATACCTGCGCTTTCGGCCTATCAAGTTTTTGGCGCGTTCTTGCAGATAGGTTAGAGTGAGATAGAGAATAAAACAATTAGATATTACTTTGGAATTTTTGTTTTTATTTGTTTTTACAAGTGCTGGTAATTTGGTCTTTTTGTTTCATGTGTGATTGCAGATTAAGGTTTCAGTGAGTAAATGCGACGACGAGATTAGGTTGACCAACATCTTGATTTGATCTGAGCGGAAGAACTTTACACGAATGCGCGAGAATGGGAAGCAGACGGGCAGAAATCTGCGAGCATGAAAGCGATGAAGAGCGAGGATCTTGGCATTGAAGCGAAAGCGAGGAGCCCGCGGAAGTAGAATGGGAATAACGGAAGAATCAAACACCCGGGCCGTTTATACGGCCGGATGATCCATTCGTATTTGTTAGAGTTTGCACTCGCCTCCTGATTCGTTGGGCGTATCGAGCCACCTATTGAGCGAGCAACTTGAGTTGAAGTGGAGTCACTTCTGGTCTTGAGACATCTTGTTCACGGGTTGCTAATGAGAATCCAAATATGCATTTGACCAACTTCCTTGAAGTCTGTGATACGATCAAGTACAATGGAGTGTCAGCGAAGGCCCTTAGGTTGAGATTCCAGTACTCATTGAGTGATAGAAACCAAAGCATTGGTTAACAAATCGACCAGTTCCATTACTTCATGGAGCGATTTAGTGCGAGAAATTCTGACCAAGTTCTTTCCACCTCAAATTGCACAACGTACCCAGAGATCAATACTTTTGGACAACTAGAGGAGAGAACTGGCGAGAGGCATGGGACGAATTTTGAACTATTGAGAAAGTGTCCACATCATAAACTAACAAGATGGATCCGGTCCATCGTTCTCTGATAGTGCGAGGATGCTTGAAGCAGTGATTGATGCCGGTTGGAGCACTAATGAAGAAAACCATGACCAAGCATATGAAATTTGGAAATCTTGTGACTAATACAAATTAGTGCTTTAGGAGAAGACTACAGTAAAAGCGTAGGTGGCACGGATAATGAGGTTCTCAACAATGCGGTTAATCATGTTGCGCGGTGACTAAGCGATTAACTAGGCGGCAGGAACTATGAATGCCATAGACCAACCCATAGGTTGTGAGATCTGTAGAGGACGGCACAATAACCTGAGAATGCCGGTCGAGAAGCCAAGCGGTAGCGGGCCCGATGCGTGTCGAGGTTGATGAGGAACCCGGCCCACGACAACAAGGACAGTATGGGGGAAACAACTATCAGAATCAAAATCAAGGCCAAAGAGGTAGGCGTAGCTGTCGAAACGATCAAAGGGTATGGATGGAGGAACAATCGAACAACATGCCATCACCCGAGTGTGAATCACCTCACGAGAAAAGGTGGACTTAGAACAAGCCCTTACCTGATCGCTCCACCTCACACACCGCCCAGCACATGAATGAGGACAAGGTGAATGTGCGACAGGCCACTTGATTGAACAATCAAGCGCACAGAGTTGAGAAACTTGGAGGTACGGATAGGTCCGAATATTTAGATGTTGTGAAAGGCAACGAGTTTCGCTACCCAGAAGCAATTGATAGCCAGAGGAGAAGGGGGAAATGATCTTGCAAGATATCAAACAAGGAGTGGAAAGAGTTGGAAATCCCCGGGCCGCAGCTAGTGGTAAGAGGCGAAAGTTAGGAGCAAGAACCAGCATCCCGAAAGACGGATGCAAGATGAAAGCGACCAGAGTTATGGCGGCGAAGATAATAAAATCGGGGAAGAAACCAGAAAGCAGGACAAAAAACGGATGAACACGTGTACGATCACGTATCATGGGGTTGAAGAAAGGTGAGTTAGAGAAAGCGTTTGCAAAAGTTTCTTGACATCTTCAGAAACTACATATTAATATACCCTTTTTAGAGCCTTTAGGCTGAGTTACGTGGTATGAAAAAGATCTTGGCTAGTAAGAAGAAGTTGGAGGAATATGGGACCATCGCCCTTAGCGGGAATGCGGTGCCATCACACGAAAAGCTTCCCCCAAAAACTTCCAAGATCAGGGTGGCTTTGCTATCTTAGTTCTCTATAGAATCGGGTATATGGAAAAGCCTTATGTGACTTGGGAGGCTTGGCATCGACTTGATCTTGCTTCCGATGTTTAAAAAGGCTAAGTTGGGAGGCCCAGAAATGACCACCAATCGGCTTTCCAACGAGACGGAGTCCTCTGCGAGCATCCTCGAGGGTATAGTAGAAATGTCCTAGTAAAAGTTGGTAAATTAATCCTTCCAGCAGACTTCGTCATTCTGGACATGGAGGAAGACGACTCAGTTCCCATCATACTTGGTAGACCCTTCCTAGCCACGGGAAAAGCTCAAATCAATGTGCAAGAAGGTGAGCTCAAATTGAGAGTCCAAGGAGATGAGATAACTTTCTATGTATTCCAGCCCATGAAGCATCCAGATGATGATTCAAATGAAGATATCTCGAACTTCACTACCGCGGAGATTTTCTGAGCAAGTGAAAAACCCGAGGATAAGCCTATTCTGCCGCGAGAAAAGAGCGCCGAGAAAGGAAGGGCATGAGCAGAAGAATATTTTCATCCACCTTAAGCATTGGGTGTGAAGCACTATAGGGAGATGCGTAAGCATTTCCCAATTTCTTCAACATATCGCATTGAGATTCGGGGTCGTCATTAACGACGTTAAACATAAGCGTTTCTTGGGAGGCATTGAGTTTTCTTGCAATTTTCCTTTCTATGGTTTAAATTTTTATTATTATCTTGCTTTAAGTATGTTGGTTTTACATTTTACGTGCATGTGGAATCCCTTTTGGATGTCACTTCGGGACCGTGTCGAAAGTGCGAGGAGGATACAATTGCATGAGGGGGTTTTCTATTATCTTAGACCTTTGTTGAATTGGTACATTTGGGTCTTCTACGTAGCGTCTCGGCGTTACTTCTCAGCATTATTGACGTCAATTAACCCCTCCTGCGGAGCGTTGCGGCGTTGACTCTCAGCGTCGCGACGTTGAACACTGCCCTTCTGCGGGCGTCGTGGCGTTGGTTTTGAACCCCTGCGGAGCGTCGCGTTGGATCTGGCGTCGCGGCGTCATTTACCACTCTGCGGAGCGTTGCGTTGCGACGAGAACGTCAGCGGCGTTGAATCTGTTAAGGCCAAACACCTCCCATTTTTTTGATCCTACCCTGTATCGTCCTTGCCTGAACCCTAGTCTCCCTGTGTTGCCCTTCCTCACCATACCTTGCCGGAGTCCCCTACCATACCGGCTTCCAGCCGCAGAGCCACCCTCCGACACCTTCTCTGATCACACAAAGATCCCCTCTCAACTCCTGGCCATCGTCTCGCTTCGCTTCTTGGCAACACCTGTTTAGGGTCCCCGCATTGGTCTAGTCCTCCAACTTAGGTCTAGGATTCCATTAGGTCTCCTCGGGTTGGTGGTCACATTTAGTCACAGCTTGGTCTAGTTTGCACTCAGTTAGTCTTCGTTTTTTTTCTAGTGCACTTTGCAGGTGTTTGTCACATTGCTTAGTCCATTAGGTGTGTTCTTGCTCGTGCCAATTGGCTACCTTGTCCACGAGGTCCTTCCTCGTCTCAATTGTTCTAGTCTTCACCAATGTCCGGCAAGAGGCAAAATTTGCCTAGCTGTGCCGTGGGTCGCCCAAAGGGAAGATCCGACCCCAATTATGATGTATCTCGCTTGTCAATGAGGGTGGCCACGACGGCTCCAATCGCGAAGAACCGCTCGCTTATTAAGGAAAAGGGTTTCCACCACCCCTCGATGGGACTTTTTCCGCAAGATGATTAAGTGCCAAGGGATGGCGAAGCACTTTGCCAACCACACCTCATCCACCGCGATGAGTGTGGGCGCGAGAATTTACGCCTACCCGCTCCCATGTCATCAAGAAGGTCCGAGCGAGGTGTGTTGGCAGACTTCGCAGGAGTCTATCAACCATTTTTATGATCTTGACTGGCGTTCCCCGAGCCTTTTGATCGACTTTACGAGCCAATCTCGACTACCCCGGGTCATTAGGGTCTGACAAACGGCCGGGTGGAGCGAAATCAACCATGAGGCCACGCTACCCATTTTAAGGCCAAACATCTGGCCTATATCCCAAACCGGGCATCACTTCATCACGCCGCCTCATTCGACGACGAACGCGTGTGAAGTGACCGCTGCCGTGCCCCCGCTCTAATTATGCCATATTCGTGGATATCCCTTTGATGTCAAAGTATAGAGGACGCCATCCTTACAACCGACGCTAAGATGAATTTGGGGCACCCTTTCATTTATGGCTTATGCAAACGAGTCAGTCTTGATGACAATGAGGCGTGGTTGCACCTCATTAAAGCAATATCTAAGAGGGACAAACCTGGGTGTACCACGGTTCGAGGGGGATTCCACATTCAGGTCATGAGCTCGGACGAGGACGCAGCTTCATGACTATCGTGCCCGCTGACTCCCCGACGATCCCTGGGACATCGCGCTCCCGTCCCACCCACCTCCACCACTACCACAAGAGCCTCTTCACCTGGCAGCTTCTCCTCCACCCCACACCCGACCTCGAGGACCCGATGCTCTCCCTTACTGAGCGCTTTGATGCATTTTGGGACGAGACCCAGAGCACCGAGTCCCTCACAATGTGATACGCGAGGCCCTTCGAAATGATATGCATATCGATTTTGGCCAACTGTGCCATTATTCTTCAAGAAGCAAATTCAGCTCGCCTTGCGCAGCCTTCTGCCTATCATCAAATACTACGCCACCGCCACCCTAGTGACCTGCTCGTTTCTCAAGGGAGTTCCCTCACCTTTCTTATGTTTCATTGCCAAATGGGACACGCCCATTTTGTTTGAGAGTGGTGTGTGGGGGTGGGTGATGCTCGGGTTTTTTTTTTTCCTTAGATTTGTTTCGTGTTTATATGTGTTGTAGTTTATTTTCAGTTATGCATTTTATTTTACATTTCTGTTTAGTTTCATTTACGTTTGGTCATCTTAGGATGTCGAAGCTTTGTGTTTAGTCATGCTCAGGTTTGTGTAGATCATATACATGTAAAGGCAGGTCGTGTTTAGGCATTTGTGTGTGTGATGCCATGCTTGAGAATAGGGGGTCACTTTGAGCCGAATCCAACAATACATGGAAGAAAGGGGATTCATTGATGTTTGAATGATCGGGAATTAGGTTGAATAGGTGGGGAGTCATAGTGAATCACCTCCGGTTATTCAAGAAACCATTTCTCAAGGAGCCTATCACACTCACACACAAATGATCTCTAGGGTATGCCTAGGTACCGAGCCCGACTACTAAGGTTCAACAAACCTTGGGAGTCTCTAAACACTAAAGAGATGGGACACCGTGAATAAAAGAGGATTGCCTTCGAGCCCCAAAATAAAAAAAAATGTATATATATATATATATATATATATATATATATATATATATATATATATAGAGAGAGAGAGAGAGAGAGAGAGAGAGAGAGGAGAGAGAGAGAGAGAGAGAATAAGTCGATCTTCCGAATCGAATCCCGCACAGCCGAGGGGCCTTTCAGCCCACGCCCCGAGCCAACTCACGGAGTCATCGATTTCACCGCCTGCAGGGACGTAAGATGCAGTTTCCCATGCCTAGGGCCCTTAGGTTTAGTTGAGTGTTCGGGGTGACGTTCGAGGGGAACTGAATGCCCGGTGCCCTTAACCAACTGGTGGGGAGTCACCAACTAATCTCGCTACATGAACACTTAACATAAACTTACGGGCACTAGTTATGTTGTGAGTAGGTATAGTAGAAACTGCAAACGGTGCAAGCCCGATCCTTTTTTGTAGTTAGATTTTCCAATTAGGCGAAGTTGAACTCAAGTTCGGGGCGCCGAAACCCAAGTGCACACTCAGAGGTCATTTCGTATTTCCACGCATTATATGGAATCCTTCGGAAAGGTTATTGAATATCTCAGGTCAGAGGTACTTCCAGTCAACTTCATCGAGTTCAACCTAGTTCTTTCGAAAGCGAACACCTTGCAAACTCGTGAACTTCAACGAACTGGCAAGGGTGTGAATCGGCCCAATTTTGATCCTCTTATTCCACGCGATGGGCATCACTATTCCTCGTGTTAGACCAGCAGCGGAGTGTGTGTTCATGAGCTTTATTTGTCAGACGCAAGAAGCCAAGTTTCGGGGTGTGATGAGTGCCTAAAACACGTTATACCAAGGCTCATCTTACGTTTTTAGCATTATTTTATATTTAAATACGATGGTATAGCTCAACATCCGATTAGCAGTCGGTGTGAATGCAGTGCAATTAAAGCAGGCGCGCTTTTGGAAGTATTCCGGTTGCGCAGGATGGCGCATAAAGACGTGGGTGGAAACGCCGCGACGCCTCCAATGTCGCACGCCCCACGTTGCGGACGTCCAACGTCTCGACGTTGGGTCAACTAATATAAAAGTCAACAAGTGGTAACGTCGCGACTTCGCGACGTCAGCGCGAGTTCTATCTTCTCATCATTAAAAGAAAAAAGGGGTGCAGAATTCGAGGCATCAGGGACTGCATTTAACTGTAAGTAACGGAAATCGAGCAGAGTGACATTGATCTGAAGAAGAGTCAGCATTTGTATTTTTCCTCTTTTTGGACAAGAGGGACTGAAGGTTTTATATGACATATTGGTATTTTTATTATGTTCTAGATTTATACCTGTATGCTATTGAACTCACATTTTCATTAGATTAAAGATTAATATTTTATATTATTCAAGTTGTTTATAATTTGTTAAAGACCATGAGACCGTTAATCATTTATATGAGAATGTTCAGCCAACATAGGCATGACTATACCTGATCCGAGATTCGAGATGAGGATACCCAAAGGATCCGAGTGGAGCACTCACTGATTTGGTAATAGAGATATTCCGATCCCGAAAGTGGCAATTATGCTGTTAGAATATTTGCTACTTCGAGTATCAGCCAGCAGAGATACACTCAACTCTACTAAGAGATATGCGACACACCGAGAGAGGGCAGTCTGTAAAGGGATCACCAGCCAGTTAATAAAATCATAAATAAACTCGAATAATATCTTTAAGAGAAATAATCCATCAAAGTGACAGGAGATAGTTTCTAGTCTCCATTACGCACCATTCAGATTGAAGAAGGTTTAGTTAATGACGCTAGTACTCTTCACACAACATTTATAACCGCATAATGGCTCCAAAAGCCAATCTCTGTATTCAACAACACTTATCCCCGTGGATCGATATCCGCAATTCATAGGTACACTGATATTACGGAGGCGACGCGCACCACACATAGCGCATTTTTATACACACCACGCCGCCTATCAATATCCGAAGGTGTCACGCAATTCCGCGAGTTTATGTGTCGTGATCACGGCCCGTAACCTGCAAATTTTTTTGCATTTTCAGACGCTGACCGCCAAGCAATCCCCGGCATTTCGCCCAAGCACCGCATACGATGCCCAACGTAAGCTCGAAGAGCAAAGAGTCAATTGGCAGAGCTGGATAAAGGATTATCCAATTCAAAGTTACGCCGTGAGTCTTCTATTATCGTGAAAAGAAGATTTTAGATCGGCAAGATATCATTATTTATATGATCAATAAGGTGGATGGAAAACAAGTACCCATTGTGAGAATAAGATCTGATCAAGAAGGAGCGGTGTCTTTTTCAAGATAGACCGGGACTGGGTGGTATGATTGAAGTTAAGAGGCAGATGGTTATGTCAAGACCGCATTTAGAACTCGATATGACCATTATGGGAGTTTTTGCACGTGCGCATTTGAGTTTACTAATGCACCTACAGAATATCTATGGATTTAATAGAATAAGGTATTCAATCTCTATGTGGACTAGTTTGTAGTGGTTCATCGATGACATCCTAATGTATCTTAAGGATGTACGAACATGAACAACATTCAAAATAGTCCCGCATCGCTAAGAGAAAAAAAGCGTATGCTGCTTCAACAAATGATTTTTGACCAGCGGAAGTTTCTTTCAGCTATCAGGCCAACTGAGGCATAAGAAATAACTCACAAAGATCAGATCATAGATTTGGAAACCACCGAAATGTAACCGAGGTGGTAGTTTCGGGGCCTAACAGGATACAGAAGATTCAGGAAAGGATTTTCTCACATAGCTTTTCCGTCACCAACAGATCAGAAAGGAGTAAAGCTCAGCAGTCAACAAATGCGATGAGTTGAATGTGGGTGGAAATGCTGGTTGAAAATTCATGATTGACGAAATTTACCTCGTAAAAAGAGTAACACCTTGAGGCAGTGGATGCTGCATTGTCTGGGATGTGTTAATGCAGAGGGAAAGTAGGCTTAGCATCCGTACGCTGAAGCCACGTGAATGAAAATTATCCAACCTATGACCCAGGAGTCATCGCGTAGTGTTTTAAGTTTTGAAAAATATGGAGACACTATTTATATAAAAGTAGAATTTACATGAATGCAAGAGTCTCGGTACACTGCCAATTAAAAAGAATTAAATTTGAGACACGAGGTGGTTGTAATCCATTGCAAAGATTACAGACTCAGAGCACAACCATCAATTCCTAAAAAGCTGTTTTGATAGCAGATGCTCAAGAAAGGCAATGGCAACTTTTGTTAATACAACACAAAAGGAATGGAGACTAGCATATGATGGAGCTAGATAGCTCAATTAAAGCAGCACCATATTAAAGCAATGGGATTATAATGTCTATAAAAATGACGGAAGAGATGTAATAAAAAGGCAATGAAGGGTTAGATAATGATAAGACTGATTTTTTCGTAAAGAAGCTGGAAGCTAGCTTCTAACAAGATTATGTGCCAAAGATAAAGACAAAGAAAGTTGTTGTTATTTGAAGCTCATAATACTGAATTTACCATGTATCCTCGAGGTAATAAGATGTACCGTGATTCAAACAATACATTATCGGTGGAAAGGAATGAAACAGATGTGACAGAGCACGGTTCAATAGTTTGACCTGGTCGCCAGTTAAAGTCGAACACCAAGTCCAACAAATCATGAATCCTCCACCTCAATGGAAGTGGGATAACACATGGATTTTGTAGGTCGCTTTCCTCACGTAACAAAAAAACATGACTCAGATGGGTGATTGTTGATAGGCTCAAAGTCGGCCCATTTTATACCATCGTGATTGACTATTCTGGATCGTCCAGCTGAGTTATGGGAAGATTGTAATGACAGATGAAAATGTCATCGGCTGCCTGATCTGTTTTATATCGGTGGTTCGAAGGAACGCTACACCAGCCTTAGGTACCAGGCTGAATTTCTCAAGACAACATTCCATCCGGCAGCACGTATATGATCTCGAGAGGTTGATTCAAGTGCTCAAGATATGTCGGATGTAATGGAATTCCACCGGAAGTCGATGGGCATATTCCACTCATGGAATCTGTCAAACAACGCTTATTAATCAAGCATTGGTACAATATAGAGGCTTTCAGGCGGCCGAAGATGGGAACTCCCGAAAAGGACAATCGGACAGAGCACAGCGATTGGTCCAAACATATAAAAATACATAAAGTTCAAGTCATCTACAAAGATTAAAGGTCAGTCACATGAAAAAGTCATATGTCATTTACAAGGAGATATATTGAATATAGAAGGAGACAAAGTCTTTAAAAGATCGTGATGAAAAATTACGCTTGGTCGTAGCGGAAGCCGGTTCTGAGGTTCAAGGGTCTAAGGTGAAGTTTTAAAGAATCGGACTAGTGGCGTAGATCGCTTACACTCCTCCGGCGCTAAAATTACATGATGTTCAAACAATGTTTTCGAGAGGTCGTCATACTCAATCGCACATATTACCGCTGTAAGATGTATGGGCACAGAGGATTTATCATATACGAGGAGCCAAAGGCTTATGGTTCGTAGCGAAAAAGTTACTGAACGTGCAAGTATCGCAGGAAAGTGTTTCCCGCAATTTCAGCAGCGTAGAAGAAGCTACTGGGAGCCATAAAACAAGAGGTAAGAGCACAATAGCTGAATCCTTCGAATATGTATGAATTTCGAGGATCTAAATTTTAAAGGGAGAGTTAAACACCCCAATTGAGTACCCCTCTAGATGGGCTTTACAACATAAGCCACATAATAAAAGTAAATGTATATTTTTTGAACAAAGAATACTGCTAAAATAAAATAAGTAAAACCTAATTTATACAAAAGACAAGGATAAATTGGTCATTTACCAATTTAGGCCCTATAGGTCATAATTTACAGTTCACATATGCCAAAGGGCATGATGCATAAGAGAATTGCAACAAATGAAGGATGAGGGACCAAAGTGTAAACAAAGGGGAAAAGTTAAAAAAAAGGATAAGACTAAAGAACATTCCCATTTTGCTCGGTCTCGATGGAGCAAAAAACAGATGAGAAGAGAAGAAGAGAGAAGAAGAAGAAAAGAAGAATAGTAAAGAAGAAAATGAAAAAGAAGAAGGTTAAGAAGAAGAAGAGAAGAGAAGGAGGAAACAAAGGTATGTAAACCTCATGATTTTGGTATGACTACTATGAATAGTATGACGCATGGTCAGATGACTATTAGCTGTTACAAACCTAGGGTGTTAGGAATCTATCCTAACTCAGATTTGTTGAAAGTCATGGATAAAACCCCAGTTTGTATAAGTCGAGCATGAATCCTCCCTTCAGTATAGATTTTCGGTTTATTTGCAAGCACTGAGTCTGGGTTAGAACAACCCTAACTAATCCTTATGTTTGGTTTGTTTGGGTTAAGAACCCTTAGAAAGTGAGCTTGGGAGGAATCCATGGTAGGATTTTTGATGTAGGATGGAACAGAGGAAGTGTATGGAAGAAAGTGAGGAAAGAGGAAAATCGCTTATTTCGGCAAGCTCACATCAGTACCCAGACAAACAGGTGGCATCGGTACCACCTATGCGGAGGCAAAATGGTACCAGTACCAACTTTATCGGTACTACCACTTTCACTGCAATCAGGTCGTAGCTGTGTACCATTCAAGTGGTAGTTCGATACCACTTCCCGCACTTTGATTTTTGTATTTTCGCACAGTAAGCCCAAATTCATACACCAGTATAGGAACCTAGTAAATGACAAAATGAGGTTCAAATAAGAATGAACTAAGTTGAAAACGCATCAGACTCTCACCGTCGATGAGTTTGATGTGGGCAAACTTAATGCCCTATAGATAAGATAGCAATTCGAACAAGTATAAACTTGCTATAAAGGCAAATATGCATATGATTTTGTTATATGAAAAGTACGCTCAACATAGCTGTATAAGAGATTATTTGATAATGAATATCTCAGCAAGGTAGCTGCACAGATATCGCAGGTTCGCGTATATGGATATCTTTTAATAATCGAAAGATTAAGAAAACATAATAAAACTTGTATTTATTCGGCCATGACCGTAGTAGTTGATGATAGGCATGTTCATAGGAATACAGCTTGCCGGCAAAGATACGCTTTACGTAGTATCGAGGCCCCGCTTAGTCATATATAGATCAACGCTCGTGACAAAGGATAGTACCTTCTGATACATACAGCTTCTTCAGTGATTCACACTCTAAGGTATTAAAGAGGGCATAAAACATAAAAGAAAGAATAAGTAGATGTAAAATGAAATGTATAGCAGTATGATGATATGAGAAGCACATAGCATTGCTATGTGATGATAGTATACAACATAAGAACAAGAAGTAAAGTGTATAAATGATAATAAAATATATGAAATATGATAAGAAATGAAATATGATAATAATAAGGATGATACATGTAGAAGTATATCTATAAATGATATAAAAACACTAATTAAGTATGTGTATATGAAAAATGAATGTTAAAGTGACATGCATGTGTTTAAAGTGTGATGACCTTTAATAGAGGTCGTCCATATGTATTAATTCCCACTAAGCTATAAGCTTAGCATAGGTGTTTTCATCCGTGTAAGTACAAAAGAGGAAACCAGAGGACAAGATAATCCATTATTAGTGGTCAAACAAAATATCATTTAGGTGGGCCTACCGAAAGACTTACTATTTGTCTATCGATAGGTATTTTTGTTTCTTTTGCAAACAATGTAAATATTGTAAATAAGTGAAATACTTCTATGGTGAGTTTTGCATATATATTTTGTAATCCACTCATGCATTACAGTACAAGTTAAATGTTTAATAGTATATGAAATGAAATGTTTAAAGTGTATAAGCTTATAATAAATAAAAGTTAATGGGGTCGGAGCGTTCGATTCTGCTCGACCAGCCAATCGTGTCGACCAGAAACGGTGGTGGCACACCACGCTTAGTGGTATCATAGCCCCAACTAGGGGCGTCACAAGCCATCCAAACAAGTGTCAAGTGTTTACCATTACCCTCAAATGAAAACGTGAAATTCGGATTTAAATTCAACAGAATTCAACTTGTAACTAGATTTATGAGACGATTCCAACTTTGAAAACCGCTTGGCCATCCGACATATTTTTAGGAAAAATTCCATATTTTCAACCTAAATTAATGCTTTTTACCATTTTCTTAAAATAGAATTTTCTGTTTACAACAAATAATTATTTTTAATAATTTAAAATATTTAAAAATTGGAAAATTAGGAAATTAAAAAGTACATTTTTTGAACTAATAGTATACATTAAAAGTAATAAAAAACATTTTTAAATAAAATTTGATAAAACATCAATTTTGAGATCATGAGTTTAACACCCCAAATTATACCATATAATAGTTTTATGATATGTTTAGGTATAGGAAGCCAAATTTTATTTTTTTGAATTTAATAGTTAAGTGTGGGAAAAAGTCAGATATAAATGGAAATTATTAAAGAAGTCGTATACAATGGTAATTTGTCAATTTAGGTCTTTGGTGGGACATTAAGTGGAAAGGTTATAGGTTATTGTGGGAATAGTTATGTTGAATTATAAATTAAATAAAGGAAGGACTTAAAGAAAAAGAGGAAAAAATAAGTTGAAAAATTTAAGACAAAGCATTGTCTTGTGTGAAAGGAGAGTTCTCGCTTGGGAGTTTAGGGGCATCCAGCTGGGGAGAAGAACCAATTGTTTGTTTGATTTTCTCCATCTCGAGTTCTCCTTGTTCATGAAAAGAGAAGGAAAGAAGAAGAGAAGACAAAGAAGAAAAGGAAAGCTCTTGCAGGTGCCAAGAGATAAATCAAGGTTAGGAAAAATCCTAACTCACCCCATAATTGTGTTTTTGGTTGGCTTGATCTTGTTTCACTTAATTTTGGGAACTGACAGAAAAGGCCAAATGCCACTTTCTACTTTGGCTCACACTGCCTCGCCTACGAAGTGCCTCATCCAACCGGGTTATGCCTTTCGCCTGGGTGTAGAAGGAGAGAGCTTCACTAGGCTAAGGCCCGCCTGACATGTATCCCAGACGCCTGCTAAACCCCAGACTGACTTCAATCGTCCCTTTGCCCCAAGAACCACTGCAATGCTTTGTTTTCACTTTTCTCTACACGGTTTTGTTTCTATTCTATTAAACCTAAAAGAATGGTTACATACTATTGAATGATATTAAGAACAATATAACATGCTTGAAACACATAATTTAGTGCCTGCTGAAAACTAGATAGTGAATAAATAAGGACTAGTTACCAACATCCTTCGTTTCAGTACGTCACATTTAGCACGCCTATTTAGCAGTGGTTCAAATATCTCTCTATGATTACACCCCAAGTGGATTCTGCGAGAAGCCACTTCCTCGTTTCAGACTATACCGTGACTAATGGGTACCTATTGCAATGCATGTTCCTAAGTATTCATTTTCATTGGCATACAGGCAAACATTTATATGGATATGTATCTCAATAATGAATCCATGAAACAAAAGTAACTCAGCCCTCGAAAAGCAAGGCATATCTCAATTAGTGTTTGCAGTGTACCCAATGGTACCTTCCACAGTGAAATTTATTATAATTCTATGAGGCTTTGGGAGCCATGATATGAAACAATTAACTGCCCATGTCTACTATAATTGAGGATCACGTCTGTCACAGAAGATATCTCGTTTTCCTACTATGTTAAAGTTACACGGTGTTTCATTCGTATATACTGGTGAGGTCTGTACAACATAGCATTAGGAGTCCATCTTATGTAGGTTTTTTATTTTGTTTTTGTTGTAATAAAAATGTAAATGTAATATTTTGAGATAGTGTAACCGAAAATAGAAGGAGTCTAAATATATGCATGAAATGGGTCCACTAATGCCATGTAAAATCAAGTTGTAAGATCTTTCTCAGGTGAAGCCTCCTCACCTACCACAGCTATATGGAAGGTGCGTTACACCTATGGATTTCGTTGATGAAATGTATTTTTGAGGAAAAAAAAATGGCAATTTTAGAAATAATATGAAAATAGTGCTAAATTTTATAATAATAATTATTAAAGGATATTTTTAAATTAAAAGTAAATAAAGATATAACATATTTGAAAGTTTTCATAATTTCAAACATACATATTTTATATTGTTAATTAGTATTAATAAGGTGATAAAATAGATTTTAACCTTGTTATAAATAAGTAGTTTTTTTTTAAATTTAAAAATAAAATAAATAATTAGTTTTAAAATAGAAATTTGACAATCCATTTGTAACTTGCATTATGTGAAGGTATTTTTGAAAAAGAAAAAAAATGAAGTCCACACATGCATAGCTTGGTTATAGCATTTAATGTTTAAAGTCAAGACATGGGGGAGGGTTCAACGTTAAAGCGCAATTACAGAAGAATCAAATGAGAGAAAGTAGGGATGTTATATTTCAACAACATGAAGCAATTAAGGTTTGATTTCATACAAAACTTTGCAGCCCATATACAACCAACTTGATTAATATGTGAACTCATTAACAATATGAAACCAAAAAAGAATGATGTGGTGTTGATATCACTAAAATAAAGACAAAATTATAAAAAAATAGTAACAAAAAATTTATGCACACAAAAAAAAATAATAATACAAAGAATACTTAATTTTAGGTCATCTCTACCCAACTTTGCAGCAAACAGATTTGTTTCAATTTAAGGCTATAATTTATTATATGGACTCACAATAGAATGCTGGTGATAAAACAATATCTCTAGCAAGCTGTATAAGTTCAGGTAGAACCACTTAGAATCTTTCACTATAGAGAGATTACAGAAAGCAAGAAAATAAGTACAAGCTACTTTGAAAGATCTTGACTGCAAGACAACTTGAACTTTATTGAAGTTACTGGAAATTGAAGTTCAACAGCACCCCATATCCACTGTCGTAAAGAAGAATCCCTGGTTCAAAAGAGCTTATGCTGTTATAGTGTTTATCATATGCACTTCAAAGAGAAGACTTTATCTCAGGTAATTGAATGAGAACAACGAAATATATATATATATATATATATATATGAGAATAAGGACAACAACACTTCAAACTTTAATTTCAAAACCCTTGTCCTACCAAAAGCATAAATATTCAAACTAGAAATGTAAAACTTTAAGTTTTGAAACTCTTGTACTACCCATAAACATAAATATAAAAAAGTAAAGTAAATAAATGACAATAAATCCGATGAAACTAATAGGATAAATATGAAAATAGTATTATGTATATTATGTTTTGCATTAAATATTAATAAAACCCTATTCTATCTAATAATACAGAATATAGAAAAAGTAACAAAATCAATAAAATCAGATGAAATCCAAAAAATGATTAATAGGTATCATATTATGAAGAGGGTATTTGAATGTTAATGAAAGATATCGCTTTTATTTAACGTAGATTATTAGTACATCAATAGATAGTTAGGAAAATCAAATCAAACATATAGGTTTTGTCTATAACAAAAGGTGTTTAGCTTTATAGTGAGATGAAACTGAAGGCTAAAAAAGTAATTTGAAGAACAATATCTAAAGACAGTTTGTAGTTAATTTTGTGTTTAAAGATCTTTTTAGTAAAAGTACTTTTGAAGTTAATAATTAAAGTGTACTTATTGACATTGGGAATAGATTAAATGGAATAGGCTAAATTCAAAAGGACCAAAAATTATAAGAAGAGATAGTCACGGTGGGTGACTTGCATTCAAGGGCAGACTAAAATAATGTTATGTTCAGGATGTAATCGAGTCAATACAGTTTCAAGTTTGAGCTCGACTCATTAAAAACACTCAAGATCATGAATTCAACTCGAACTCATTCAAGCCTTTTTTCAAATATTTGAAACTCGACTCGAAAAATAGTCTAGCTACTTGAGCTCTACAAAGCTCGAATCAAGTAAAAGATTAATAAATAATTATATTAACTAATTCAGAAATCGATCCAACTCCTGAATTGACTAGATTAATAAAATACAAAGTTCGATTAAGCTCTACGAACAACTCGAGCTCAGGCATTATGATACTCACCGAGCTCTGACCTAATGAAATTTCGATTTGAATTCGAAGTATTCTATAAATCAAGCTCAAGTAACTCACTAGTAGCTCGACTTTGTTTACACCTCGGTTATATCCACAATGTCCTTGTGCAGAGATAATTTTCTCCTCTCCTACCTTTTGTTCAACTCCCACAGACCCTACCTAAATCCACCCTAACAAGCCATTTTTTTACTTAATTTCTTTTTATAACTCTTAATTTTTTACCAAAATCTAATTTTAATGTATAAAAATAAATATTAAACATTTTAATATAAATACAAATTCTTAAATATATTCATTATTTTTAAATTTATATTGTACTCTATCTTATGTATAGTTATTTCTTTAAAATTTAGATTTTATTTAAATATTTAATATTCAACGTTTCAATGTTTATAAATTTTTAATTAAAAATAAAATATCGAATTTTTAATTTAATCAAAAATAAAAATAAATTTTTTTAGTTCATATAAGTAAAGAATAGAAATTTAAAGAAAACAAACCCAGCCGCTTTTTCCTCATTTTCTCTTACTTTTTCTTCTATAGTTTATTTTTTCAAGCAAAAATGATGATTTTTATTATTTTTGGTCTAAAATCACCACTCTTAATCTTTTTTATTTTGTTTTTTGCTAATAAAGTGAAGTTTACAGAAGATTTTTAGATTTTATTTGTTTTGTTTTATCGTTGTTTTATCGACGCTTGGTTTTATTGCCGATTTGAGTATTGCTGCAGGTGTTATTTCACACTACCTTGTTAGCATGCACTGCTTATTCCATGATAGCGATTCAACAAAAAGAAAGTTGCATTTGATCAATCAATATATCGGGCTATAATCATCAATGTCAAGAACTTGAGTCACAGATATATTTTAATACAATTATTTATCAAATTTATAGGCTATAATTTATTTTGACAGGTTTTTTAATCTAGTTGTTTCAACTTTCATCCTATATGGTTTTTAGCCATTTGTATCTTGAATCTATCCATCAATTGCAAGTTTGAATCGATAATATTATTTTTCCTTTAAAAAAATGAAATTTAAAGAAAACAAAATATTGAAGCTGGATAATTCTTTTTTATTTTTAATTATAAATATTAAATATTTTAAATAAAATATTTTCTAATAAAATAATATACACATAAAATTGAAATAAAATTTAAAATTAATGAATCATTTATTTATATTTAAAATTATTTTATTTATATAAAAATATTTAAGTTTTTTAAGTTTTACACATAATACTAAAAATTAGATTTTAATAAAAAAATTAGGGAACTTTTATGATTATATGTATGAAGTGGAATAAATTAAAAAAAGTAGGTCTCGTATAAATATATATTTCATATTAGAAGGTCAAAAATTAAAATGTAACGGAAAAGGGAAGTGGGAGATGAGAGTTGGCATGTGGCACATATAAGATGAAAGGATTGAGTTTGGCGGATTAATCTCATTACGATAAAGATTGAGGATTATCCGTATTCAAACATAAATAACTATTTAGAGCATATTTTTGGGATTCTAAATTGTTTCATGTATATCCGTAAATCGCTTTTATGTTTAGAGGCCTACTTTGAATTTATTTCTCCATTTCACAAATTAAGAGTTCTGGAGGTCGGGTGGAGGTAAATGGGAGTGGAGAAGAGAGTCTCACTTTTCATGGGCATTGTGAGGATAACACTGTCTTTGTGCACTTTTTTGGGATTCAAATCCCCATAATAAAACATCCAATCATACTTTTGGATCACCTTTCTTTTAACTTAATTCCTCTCGCTCCATTTAACAAGGAAAAAAGTTCACTTATATGCCCAACACCATTAACATGGCCCAAATGTTCATTCATTAAACAGGTCTTACATTTGGTCAGCATCACTTTTTTCGTTTTTTTTTTTATGTGGTGCCTATTGTCACTTCAGAGGTCAGCGAATCATGAGATCCTCGGGCCGATGAGTCGGGCGAGAATGTAGCAACGACCAATCTCAATGCAAATGACAACCAGATCAATGTAGCAAAAGCGCGTCGGTCTCCGGCCCGGTGGCGTAACTTTGGGATGTTTCGCAGGGTCATGCAGAGATGGAGATCCCCGATCGATGGGACTGGGCTGGCCGAATGTAGTAGCGCTTAGTCCCACGCGACGCGCTGCTACTCCTTAGATGTCAAAGAGGTCAGCCACCGGTGGGAGAGATCCATCGGCTCCATGACTGATTCTGATGTACCATCTTAGAGGACTAGAGCAATCTAACTCGCTTGTCTAATCCTTCACTGATATAACCCAAATCTTCAAAGGATTTGTATTTCATCCCATCCCATAGGTGATGACCTTCTTACAAGAGCAAATTTTAAATAATATCAAGATAGGCATGATGAACATTATGCTTGCCATCATGAGGGAAACATAATGGGAGAAACATAACATATAATGTGGAAAGAGAGAGGGAAGGGATGCTTAATATAGTCACACCTAAGTCTGGTTTTTTAACCTCCAAGGGAAGGAGAATGTGTGTGAGATTGTCACTAGAGAGGTTATTGCCACCTGTTAGAAACCTCGCGGCAGTCGTCATGCGATGAGAAATTCCTAGAATTTCTTTAGAAATATGGATATTGCAGCCCATGAGGAGCTATCAACTAAGATATTCTCAAGCATCAACCGTAGATTCAATTACAGGCGGTCGTCCGATAGGGTAAGAACTCTTCTGCTCCACAAAACACGGGATTAATCTATATTTCAATTTCAAAAAAATGTGCAGATTTTGACTTCTTTATAGATTTGAACTAAAGAAATTTTTTCATAATAATATTGGTCAAAATTACTAAGTGTTTTTGCTTCCCATTGAGATGAATCTTTGGTCCAAATTTTTGGTGAATCTAGTGTCAATGTAGTTATTTTCGGACGAGACTGAGCTTTCATCATTAAGGAGAGAAGTTATGTGCTGCTTGTTTGGTTTGATAGGGTAAACACCGCCCCGATAAGGTGCAATGAAGACATGTAACTGTAAGGCGTGCTTACGCGCACCGCGTCACGCTGTAAAGGATAAAATTAAAGTTTTCAAAGAATCAGGGTGACTTTAGTTTATAAAGTGAGGTGAAAGTGGTAATAATGGAAGTTTAAATAGTAAAATAATAAAATAAATTGTCAAAAATAGTTCAGAAGTTCGGTAAATTCCTAGATTGATGACAAAAGGATCATACGTTAAGTTCGCCTTATAAACTAGCAACCCAGGAAAGTTTCGTAAATTCGAGATAGTCTGAATATTTGCCAATTTCAGGCGGACTTCAAGCGAAGTGAAACCCGGAAACGGATTTTAGAAAAATTTCGAAAATGAGAAATATTAAAGAAGAGTTCAATTATGATAAATAAAATTTTCCAGATAGAATAGATCCAATGAAGCAATAGAAATAGTTTATCTAAATAATAAGAATAATACCAAAGAAAAGAATAAAAAAAAAAACTAAAATCAAAAAGGATAAAATCAAAAGGGCGTAGGGACGTTGGGGAGAGATCCACCGAGAGAGGCGATTTAATTTTTTTATTCTCATTCTTCGTATTCACTAAAATCGACCAGAACTTTCATCTGAAGAAGGCAAAGTTGGACTACAAGAGAGCTATCACGATAGAAAATTAGCTATCTTAGCCTTGTCAAACTTAAAAGGTAGAAAATTTTTACTATTTGTGTTATTTCAAGCCAAAGTTATGTAATGGCTTGAAATTTTCTAGAGACCGTGAAAGGTCGAATTCAGCCCAAAATTTCTGTAGATCGAAGCTTAGAAATTTTAGAATATTCGACCGTGTTCTGGACAATGTGGCTGAATTTTAGGACTGCTTCGACGCTCAAGAAATTTCAGAGTATAGTCGACAAGTCAGCAGAATTTTCAGAAATGTTTCAGGTATTTTTAGACTATCTGAAAAGGTCCTGGAGTCAAAAGTTGATCAAAAACAAGATAGTTTTATGGGGCATTGAAGTGTAAGGATGAGTTGGTCAATTTCACACTATATTATCGAAGTAAACTAAGGTGCACGAATGGGACTAGCACGTTAGAAAGTTTCGTTAGAATCAGTTCGCTCGATATAGTCACTTTTGAAAGCCCTGTGTATGTTTTATGGTTAAAATGTCAACCGAGGGCATTTTGCATTTTTAAAGTGGAGTCAGTGTAGGCGATTTGAGCATCCAAGAGAATCTGTGAGGTCGACAAGAATTGAAGAAATTAGTCGAGAAAAAGGGTGAGTACCAAAATCATTTTCTAAAACGAAAGTGTTTAATTCGTAAAGGTTTGAAAATAGTGATTTCATAGTTAATTTTTTTTTACCTCTCAATTGTTATAATTTAACAGAAAAGTTTGATTTTATTTGGCAAACTGAGCCAATTCGGCTTAGCAAAACCCCTGATGGCACAAAGTCGCTTCGTCAGATGTATTTCGACAATGGCACACATGGGAGAGAGGATTAATTATATTGCCTGGCCTATAATTGGATTAGATCTAGTATATTTATGTGAGCAAGGAGTCGCCCTCAGCATATCTGTATACAGTTAAAGTACGACTAGTACATAGCGATGAGGTGTTGGTTCCAGGTTCCATCACCGAAAGCATTTTGCCCTGAGGTTCCATTGTGTTGCAGTGATCCCGCCGTGTTCACTGACCATCTGGGGCCGGCAAGGTTCGAGAGTTCTACCGATGCCAAAGGCTCCGAGGTTCCGAGGCATCACTTGTAGATTTAAAATGGCCACAAAGTGGGTTGGTACTGATTTACAGTATAGCTTTAGATATTAAACCACCATCAAACAAGAAGAATGTGAATGAAGTTTTCTAAATGCTTTCACCGTTGGTAAACGCCAACAAGCAGTAAATAGTTAATAACAAATGGTTTCATAGCAAAAACCCGCTTATTAACTATTATGGTATGATTTTTCATTGAGGTACAAACAGCAAACAGCATATTTAGAACTTATAGTACTCACCGAGTCTGCTTGCCTACGCGCTGCTTTTAAAATAATTTTCAGTGCAGGCTGGTCGAAAGACCTTCCAGACTTTACCCTGTAATGCGGTTATATAAGATAAGGTAAATTAAAATTAGTAAAAGTTAAATGTACATTTGTATATGTAAATATCTTTGTAAAATATACAACATGTTTTTGAGAAAACAGGTTGCGACAAAATTATGTTGATCGATCCTTATCTTTATATTGGTTTAGGACCAGAGGTCCTTTATCATTAGAAGTCGGACATTCGGAAAACATCGGGAGTGTATATTTGCTATACAGATTTGTATTTTCGTCGACTTTAATCACTATGAGGCACTGATTTTCAAAGTGGAATCAAAGGTGTGATTTTGATAGAAAGGAAAATTTTATAACCCACGCTTCAAATACAAGCCAGCATTTAACTATTTCATGGTAACTTGTCACTGAGCGAGCCTTGGCTGGGAGGTTATCAGGAGCGTCGCATGCATTTCACTAGGAAGGGGTCCGTCAAGTTGCACGAGCTAGGCGATAGTTCGCCCGTTTTCGCACTCTTTTCCGCAAGATTTTGCGAATTGTTTTTTTTATAATACATTTTATCGCGAACCTATATGGTTTTGCCAAACTTTGTGACATCAAATATTGAAAAGTGTCAATCAATCTTTAATTTTGAAATTCACAAAGATATGTCCTATCGAGGTCAGGGAGGTCGATCTAGGACTTCTCACCCAGGCAATCACCAGAGATATGTCGAGTGTCACCCTTTTGTAGATCTAAAGATGCTTCAATGAATCAGTCTCAAGAAATCCATCGAAATGCTGCACTAAGGGCACTTCGACGAGATGGATCAAAGAGATTTGTTACAAAGAATCCACCATCGACACTGGAGTCTCCAAGAGTAGAGGGGCATGATAGAACGTGTCTAAATTAGGGCTAAAACTTATGATGGTACCGCGGCCTAGAGGCGGTACCCTATGGTTAGATAGGTTATGTTCTCCTAGCCATTATATGAGGATGTAGACATGAGGTCTTCCAAATCATAATTGTTGAAAAAGGTGACGTGACTAATGCAGGTTCTTCCACCGGCACGATAGAGACACAAAGCCCCGTGTTTACTGTGACACAAAGAAAAGAAAGCAATAGTTTATGAAAAGCAGAAACTTTCTTTAGTTAAAGGCAAAGAATTTTTATGAAAATTGAGGCTGCACTAGCAGAAGAAAGACTGTTGCCTCTAACTCAAGGCCAGACAAGAAGAGAGGTGCCCTGAAGACTAGTCACCAGACACTTAAATGGGCCTAGTAGAAAGAGGAAAGAAGTGGACCATCTGTGAGAGGCTCAAGATGAGGAGAAGACGAGTCGTGGATCCTATCTGATCACCCACTCTGGCAGGAGGGTAGATCTTCTGTGACTCTTTCCATTAGCCCTACATGTCGAGGAGGGATCTCGGAGAGGCAGATGAATATGACAGATGTTTCATCAAGGGCAGAAGGTCACTTTATCCCAGATCAGTCTACAAGAGAGTCATGATCTTCGAGAAGTACAAAGAGCATCTACCCTGTGCACCAACGGTCCCAACAGGCTGTAGGGGTGGTTCAGTGGGAGGTGGGGCCAAAGACCAGAGGTCGCAGGGCGCAGAGGAAAAGACTGATTGGCTGATCTCAAGAGTGGTACTGCATCAGCTCGTATTTACAACACATACAAAGAGAGGCAAGATGCATCGTTCTTCGCATGGATTATCGGGTAAGATTTCAGCTATTTATCATGATGCATATGTATTGTATCCAGAGTTACTCATTCATTTATTTCAAGATGATCAGACTTAGTATGCACCAGATAGAGTCTCAAAATTTTATGGTCAGGTGGTAGTGGGCTTTTTAATTCAATGAGGATACTATGACATCCGAAAGGATAGCCTGTGTAGTAGATTGGTGATCCGTAATAAGGATTTTCACAGACTTGATAGTGTTAGGTATCCATGATTTAAGAGTAATCTGGTACGGACTGGTTATCCAGCATAAGAGCCACCTTAGATCGCTAAAGAAAGATAAGATTGGTTCACCGAGGTCCAAGCGTGATATTTGGAATAGAAGAGATCACCTAGTCTCATTAATGCCATGACCGCCTAAAATGCTTCAAAGGTTGCTGTGGTTATTTCAAGATTTAGGATAGACAAGAGGGGACACGGCTGGAAGACATCCTCATATCAAAGAGTTCTTACGTTCTTTCCATGATATTTGTTTACCCCTGATAGAGAAATTGAGTTCGTTATTGAACTAGTTCCTGTGGACTCGAGCCGATATCCATTCCTCCATAGAATGGCGCCACAGAAAGTCAAAGAACTGAAGGCACAATCGGGAGGAATCATATGCGGCTTCATCCACCCAAGAGCCACCATGGAGCCCAGCTTCTTCGTAAAGAAGAAAGATGGAAGTGTTACATTGTATAGACTATAGACAAATAAATTCGCCACAATACAACCGCATCCGCTTTCCTCGAAGGGGATGGAGCTTATTCACCAATCGCGATGGATCTCGGCATATTCTAAGATCGACCTTCCAAGGTCGCTACCATCGCTTTGAGGTCCAGGAGAATGATGTTTCTAAGACTCGCCAGACTTCAGACACGTCACCACGAGTTCCTAGTGATGCCATTCGATTTGACTAACGCCCCAAACAAGGCTCATGGATTTGATGAACAGGTATTCAAATGATTAGATAAGTTTGTGATCATATCATCGATGATTATTCTTAGCATACCAAACAGTCGTGAGAAACATGCATCTTCACGCGACGGCGACTTTATCACGCCGGCACTAAGCCTAGCGCGCGCCATGCGGCCATGGGCAAAAAGCTGACAAAGCAGCTGGTCAAGGTCATTGTATATATTAGGTGATCTTAGAAGATCTAAGCTATAAGGAATCGAAGCCACAAATGTTTTCAAGTCCAGCTTCCTTGATCATGTTATTACAGAAATTTTATGAGGGATTTTTCAAAGAGGTGTCCTTGTCATCTAATCTATTGAAAAAGGATCGTGAATTTAGTGGTGACACTACAAAGATAGTTTTCAGAGCCGAGACAGATCGACGACAACCCAAGATACTACCTCGTGAAAGGACATATGTGGTATATAGTGATGCCTGCACAAGGGTTAGGTGTGTTTTGATGCAAGATGGTAGAGTGATAGCTTAGTAGTTTCCTGGTCGTTAAAGAAGCACGAAAGTAATCCACCAATTTATGATTTAGAACTAAGAAGAAGGTTTTCGCCTAAAGATCCGAGACATTATCTATACGGTACCTTTGTCAGATATTCACCGATCATAAGAGCCTACAATATATCTTTCTCAAAAAGAGCTTAACTTAAGGCAGCCAGTGGTTGGAGTTGATTAAAGATTGCGATTTCACTGATAGATCATCCGGAAGTGCTAACGAGGGTTTATGCCTTAAGCCGAAACTGAGGGTCCTCATGCTTATCCGCTGTACAGAGGTATCTCCCATGTTGATAGAGTTGAGATCTTTGGGAGTTTTAAAGGTGTGTGTAGCCGACACAGGACACTTTTGGCAGCATCATTTTATGTTCGCCCTCAAAGATCGGGATCATGAAGGCCATGTGCTTTGAGATGATTAAGCTGGAAGGGATCAGTGGGAGGAAACCTGTGAGTTCCAGATCGCAGGACGATATGTAATAGCAGTGGAGTCGAATGTGTGTACCCAAATAAGTGAATTAAAAAGGGAAATTCCAAGAGGCTCACTTTTCAAGATATGCTGACGTGTTCCTCGGTAGCACCAAGATGTATCATACTTCGAGGAGCATATTGGTGGAAGGGCATGAAAAGGAATTGCAGATTACATTCAGCCAACTCACACGTAAAGGCAGAGCACCGGCCCGCAGAAAGATAACCCCTTCCTGATTCCCGTATGGAAGTGGGATAAGATTACTATGATTTTGTTACCTAAGCTCCGAGAACCTGAGAGCAAACATTGTGATGCCATGGTAAAGATAGCGGGATGTGACTCAACGAAATTAGTGCATTTTCTTCAAGCAATGATGACCCATCGACAAGTCAAACTAATTATATGTGGAGGAGATAGTTAGGATTACATGGTGTTCCTCTATCGATAGCCTGCATCGTAGACCCCGTGATTCACATCCAGATTTAATCCGGGCCATGTGATGGGGATCGATTGCACTTTAGCACATTTTTCCATCCTCAGATCGATGAATGTCAGAGAGAACTATTCGACGCAGAGATATGATTACAAAGATGATAGAAGTTATGGGAAGTCGGGATAATGATTATCTCCGATGGACCACACAACAACGCTATCAATCCAAAGATGCATGGCTCCATTCACACTGATGGCCTAAGTGTCGTGACTCCCGCACGGGACAAGAGGGAGAGAGACCGAGAGGCCCAGTTAAAGGCATTACCTTTAGATAAGCATCCAGATTGTCCGGCACGACTAAGATACAGTAATGCAGGCGTAAAAGTTATGCGGACAAACACTTAGGGATCCCGCTTAAAGTGGACTACAGGTCTTCTCAAAGTTTTCCAAAGGTGTTCTCGATTTAAGATTGGAAAGTCGAGGCCCAGATTCATAGGGCCATATGAGATTATCGCTGCAGAGTGGAACCAATAGCATATAGATTAGACCTTCCTCCGTAGTTGTCTTATGTCTGTACGTGTTTCATGTATCCATATCAAGAAGTACATTCCGCATCCCTCCCATGTGCCAAGAGATCAGCCAAGAGAACTAAAGGGATAATTCTGACTATAAGGAGGAAGAAATGCGATAGTAAACAGAGAGCGTGATTTATGAATAAGGTCATTCAAGAATAAAGTTTTGGGAATCATGGGATTAAAGAGGCTACATGGGAGTCAGAGGCTCAAATGCGCCGTCAGTACCCTCAATTATTTTCTTAATGAGGTATTTTCATTTCCTTTTGAATTTAGTTTGTTCATGAGGACTAAAATGTTCTAAAGAGGGAGGATTTGCGAACACCGTCCCAACATTTGGTGCCAACAGACAAAGAGCACGAACTTAAGGGACACATGTGCACCAAGTGTCAATGTAAAGGATAAAATTCTAAAGTTTTCAAAGAATTGTGGCACTTTTGCAATTAAGTAAAGTGGAGGGGTGAAAGTATAATTAATAGAAGTTTAAATAGTAAAATAATAAAAATAAATTTTGCCAAATAGTTCAAGTGAAGTTCGAAATTCTCTTATTTCTTGATGACAAACGATCGCGCCATAAGTTCGGGCTATAAATCACAACCCAGAAAGTTTCAAATCTCAGATAGCTCTAAATATTTTAATAATTTCTAGGCAACGAGCTTAGTGAACTCAAACGGATTTTAGAAAATCTCGGAAAATAGAAATATTTAAAGAATATTCACTGATGATAATAAAATTTTCTGATAGAAATAGACCCTAATGAAGCAGTAGGAAATAGTTTATCCAAATAATAAGAATACTAAAGAAAAGAAATAAAAACTAGTAATCAAAAAAGGATAAAATCAAAAGGGTGGAGACGTTCGGAGAGATCCACCGGAGAGAGGCGATTTTTAATTTTTTTATTCTCTTTGCTTCTCCTTCAGATTCATGAAAATCGGACCGTAAACTTTCATCGGAGTTGAAGGCAAAGTTGGACTACGCGAAGAGAGCTACACATAGGTACCAATATCTTAGCCTTTGTAGTCGCCTAAAAGGTAGAAAATTTTGCATACTTTGTGTTATTTCGCCTAGCGTTATGTAATGGCTTGAAATTTTCTTGAGACCGTGAAAGGTCGTGACTTCATTCCAAAATTTTAAACTCAGCTTAGAAATTTATAGAATATTCGACTGTGTTCTGACGCTGTGGCTGAATTCTTGTGACTGTTTTCCTAGCAGTCGTGCTGAATTGTGAGTATAGTCGTGACAAGCTCCACGTAATTTTCTCAGAAATGTTTCGGCATTTTAGACTATTAGTATGGAAACCTTTAGAGTCAAAAGTTGACTGGTAAAATAAGATGAAGTGAGGGCATTTAATGTGTATGGACATTTTACCAATTTCACATCATATTATCATATCCATACTAACGTGGACCAGCACGTAAAGTTTTGGTAACCTAGTTCGTCGATATAGTCACTAAAGCCCGCAGATGCTTTATATTAAACGCCAACTGGCAAGATTTCACTTTTGTATGGATTGTGTAGGCTGATTTGAGCATCCGAAGAGAATTCGTGAAAGGAGGAAATAAAGAAATTAATGAGAAAATGTGAGTACTAAAATCATTTTCAAAACTAGTGTTTAAATCTGTAAAGGTTTTGAAAATATAGACGGCAAAGCATTTTTTACCTCCCACTGTTGTACTGTTAGGTGCTTGATTATGATTTAAGAACCATGGCTCGGTTTAGCAAACCTCTGGGATGGCACAGCTCAGTTTCCTACGATGGTATTTCGATTGCACATGGCAATGCAGGACATTATGACTAACTATATTGGTCTGTCTGTGTAATTGGGATTAGATCAGCATATATTTACATAGTGAGTCAGCTCTCTCATTCGAGGTATATAGTTAGCTAGCCGACTTAGTACATAGCGAAGGAGGTGCCGCCTCGAGGTTCCATCACCGGTATTTCTGGTTCCGAGGTTCCATTATGCTATATAGATCCCACTGTGTTCACCGGACCATTCTAGCTTCTGCAGGTTCGAGTAGTTTCAACATGCCAGTTCCAGGTTCGCAGATCACTTCTAGTGGTATTTTAAACAAGCCACGTGGTTGGTACTTGATTTACAAAAGATAGTACTTTATGACACCACTAAACAACAGCAACTAATTAGTTTTTTGTAATTGGCCAAATAGTTATAAACAAGCCACCAAGAGAATAGTTTTAATAAAGTAAAGATGCTAATATTTTCATAGCAAAAACCCGCTTACAAACATGATGTACAGATTTTCATATTGGGAGGCAAACAAAATAATAAAAGAGATTTAGAACTTATAGTACTCAATTGTTCATCTGGCTCACATTGCTTAAAATACCAGCAAAAGCCAAGTCGGTGTTAATCTTTCCGTGATCCTACCCCAGACGCTGTTATATAAGATAAGGGTAAAATTAAAAATTAGTAAAGCAAATGTGGCATTTTATGGGTCATTCTTTCAAGATACGGCTGTTTTTTATGGAAAACATGTTATGATAAAATTAAGGTTGATCGATCCTTATCTTATATTTCATGAGACCAGAGAGGTCCTTTATTGTCAGAAGTGGACATTTGGAAAACATTGGAGTGTATATTTTGTTTATACAGTGATTTTGTATTTTGGGCGACCACCATGCTATGATGTCACTGAGATTTTAGCAATCTAAAGGTGTGGTTTTGATAGAAAAAGTGAAAATTTATAACCCACGTTTTCAAATACGCTTTAGCTTTAATTTATTAGTTTATGGTGACTTTGCTACTAGCGAGCTTGGTCGGGAGGTTATTACTGTGGAGTTGCTTGATTTCATTACTAGGGGAAGGGGTTCATTATGGTACAGCGGGAATTGTTGAGCCGCTAGGGAAAATGTTGGGAAACATAGGAAATGAGAAAAGCTTTTAGTGGGTGATGAATTAGTATGGCCATGTTTGATACATAGTTTTTATTTTTTTATTTATTGTCAGTAAGCAGATTATTTATTTTATTGACATTTTTAAAGTTTGGGCATAATATGTCGTTGGATGCATATATGTTTTGAGTTACTCTGTGACATGGGGAGGTTATAGACTGAGACACCATCAATGGGGCACTATCGATCTATTCCGTTGAGCTGAGCAATTAGGATGCCTTAGAGATTGACCTTCCGGATATGCAGCCAACCAATGGGACAAAGCAATCTAATTGTCTGGCGAATCCTTCCATCGAAGATATGTTCCAAATCATCAAAAGGAATTTAGTCCTCAAGGTCCTAAAGGTGAAATCTTCAGAAGAACACTAGGAAACAGCACAACATAGTACGCAGAAACTATGTCATCATGGGAGAAAACATAACTTATAATGTGGAAAGAGAGGGAGAGGGATGCTTAATATAGTCGCACCTAAAATTGTTTTTTTTTACTCTAAAGTAGAAATGACAATTCTGCAGGTTTGAATGAAAGTTAGGCTTCACACCAAGTCAAGGCAAAGCTAGATGGGCCTAACTTTCTATATCTGCTACCATTTTCATACAACCCACCCTGCAGGTACCAAAACACTTTGCTTCAGGATAGATACTACTATTTTGCTTCATATTGACTATTTGCTTTATTTTTAAGAATAGTGAGAGGAGAATAATAGTTTTAGTCAAGGCATTCCTATTTTTGTTTCTAATTGGCTTATTTTCTAATCAAGTCATCCAAATCCGAGATCATCTCGACCAAGTCTCCGTGATGATAAAACTGAGATATGAACTATATGAATCCATGTAACATTGCACTATGGATTTCACAAACTACCAGTTTCATGAAAGGTATCACGGTAACAATATATAACTTACCAAAATTTCATGCCCTGTGATTGAGCATCTCCAATTAAAAATACATGCAGCTTAAGTAATAACGTGTGAGATATACTTTACTCAAGATTCTCTGCAAAACAAGAAGCTGCGTAGCGCTTTACATATGGATCATCAAAACCATAATCTAAAACATAATTAAACAATCTTGGTCACATCAAACCAAAATATAATAACATAAACAATATACCTCTAGTAGAATAATCATTAAACCATAATCTAAAAACTATTCGTGGAAACAAGATCATCAACAACAATATCAACTTTATAATCGAACATCTCACTTCCCGCACATCCGCAATTCATAAACAACAATGCTTATTTAAGTTGTAAGTAAGAAACAAAAAAAAAAACTAGGAAGTTCAAGGAGGCAATTTTATGAAAAGACTAATTTTTGAAACATGCAACTACACAGTACAAATGAGAGCTTGCATAGTTTTTAGAGTGCCAATTTCACTTTATGTAAGATACGACCACCAATACTAAATGAAGATTCTGAGGCTACTGCTGTGGTTGGATTGCTTAAAATTTCACAAGTCATAATTGTAAGTTCGGGAATCGATGTTTATGTGGTGATCCAATATTCTAGCACATTGAGATCGGCCTTCAACATTTGGGGATCCTTCATCCGCATATATCAAGTTGATTCGACATCATTTAAAGTCATTTGACCTATTTCTATATATGATAATTCCTAAAATAATACAAGTAGCTAAGCACATAAACAAAAATAATCACTATACCAGAAACTGGAAAAAGAATAATAAAAATAATAATAAATAGAAATTATAATAAATAAAACTCAAGGATCAAAATATTTAAGAAATAATAGATATACCCAGAATCGGATTTACGGAAATATCGGAAATATCGGAAAATACTCAAGTGGATATTTAATTCAAAATATCGGTAATGTGAAAATTGACAAAAAATACTTTAAATTACAAATACTTTGCTGAATTATAAAAACGCATAAATAAGCAAATATAACATCGCTGAAGAGATATTCATTATATCCATTTGGTAAATTACATCACAATAGTCATTTAAAACCAAATCGTAAGACCATGTGTTCCATTACATTATTTGATTTATGATTCCATCTACTTAAGATAAGATTCATAATGCCATACGCCATTGCAATATTGATCAGAATTTCAACATGCCATGCATAAATTGCTGAATTCCTACCCACAACCTCCGTGGATGGGAAATTCGGTTCACCCACACGCCGCTTGGAAATCCTTCATTTGATACATGGAATTTGGAAAGGCATATGTGATCATGAGGATTGGCATAATCATTCACTGTCAACAGAACCCATGATGTGGCGAAGGCTCGACCACATAATTCATCAGATAAGGAGGAAGATGTTGCCTCATTTGATGAATCGCTCAATTGAGTTCCAACACTATTGACTGCACCGCCGACAACGACCTCAATATGGTGTCATCCTTCGCTGTCTTCCCCATATACTTCTCAATGGCTCCACACTGACTGCCTCCTAGACCCGTGGGTCTTCATCTTGTGTAGCATGTGTGAAATCATCTTCACCGTGGAACGGGCTACCCAATGAGATGACTTTGTCAGATCCTGCAATATCCCCACCATCATTTCCAGATCATACCATCATTAGCTCCCTCTCGAACCATCATATCCTCGCAGAATTAAAGTACCAGCAAAACTTGGTCTACTACTATGTTCAACACTTGAATCAAAAGAGGGTCGTAGAAGTGAACAAATGGGCTGAAATGAGTCCCTCGTGTTCGACCAAAACTGCTACTATGAACTTCTCAGACATAAAACCGGTCAACATGAAGACCGCCGAACATGTGCAAGAATTCGCGGATCGATTTCCATCTTCATCATCTAAATGAGAGAGGTCTAACCCATTGAAATAGTTGATTCTCGCCTTCTCCTCACCAAACTCTGGTAATGGCAAATCGAAAATTATTTTCGCAACTTGACGCTTCTCAGCCTTCCATATCTGACGATCTTTAGTTTTATGTTGTAATAACAAAAACCAATCTGTGTCAGAGCCAGATAAGTGGGCAAGCTCCATTTTCGTTTGGTATGAATTAGAGCAAATGTGCTCCAATTTCTTTCACACAAGCAGAGGATGATGCTGCTTTATGAAGAACCTTTACACAAAGTCCTTAATGTTGGAGCGTGATTTGCATACAAAACCACCATTCAAATTAAGAATAAAATTGGTATTTTAGTAATGATATAATACAATAAAATAGTTATAAAATTTACTCTAATGAGAATTTAACACTCAATGGAACCATTGACTTGACGCTATTGCCGCCTCGATCACCAAATCCTTTTTTGCATCACTAATAGTATAAGCCGGACCACGTCAAACAATCTAATATAAAAATCATATTCAATCAATTGAACTCAATTAATTAGAATTAGAAACTCAATATCTACTCTATTTCCAAAATTACATAGGCCTTCAAAGATTAGAGTTCTAATTTTAGAAAAACTTCATGAATAAATGAAGTGTAGCTCGTGGTTATGCAACCAACTCAGCCCAGGCTACAATTCGATTTGTATATATGCTTTGAAACAGTTATCGAGAATTAGTATGTTGAAAATAACATAAACATAAGCATGAAGGGAATACCTACGAAGAGGATGGTAATTGCCACCTCACGGATAAGAGATGCTTTAAGGGTTTTATCCCAATCCATCTCAAGATATGTTTGACTCAGCCTTAGTTTGAGTCGATCTAAATTTGCCTCTCATCAACCTAATCAATCCTGACAAATGGCATGGTTGGGACAATCTCGACCAACAATGCAAGGATCAGATATAGTGCCTCATAGATGGACACTCAGCCTTCCACCTTCTCCCCGAACATACATGATCAAACATGAGTTTTCAACCATGTCCAACTTCTATCCGCTTAAGTTTGAGAGATGCCCATTCATTACTAATAAATATTTTCTTCAAATCAACTTCTTTTTCGTAAGACCGCTGGCGCAAGAGTAGTTTGTTGCAAATCTTGTTGCCCAGACGCATTTATATCTCCACCATGCACTGGTTGCATCTTGCAAGAACCAGCGTGATTGTAAAATGAAGTTGGTTATCTTCGACCATTCTCGCGATCAACTGGAGCAACAGTATCCACGCCAATGCTTTGAATGATTAATCGATGCAGGTGCTGCACATGGAGTCCACGATTATATTTCTTCATCAACAATCCTCCGCCACAAATGCCGATCCATTATCTCGCTACTAACGGCACCATTTGCTTCAACTTCCTTTGATAACGCCCAACAAACCATAGGTGTATTTGTTGTCTTTAATTTTATCTGACGCGATCAATCGATTTAAGGAAAATTGTGCTTGCTCTTTTGAATAAACCATGAAATTAATAATGCTCAATTTAGTTGTCCAAATCATCCATCGTTTATTATACTGTACATCCATATGCCTTATTTCTCCTCAGAGTGTTGACATAATCTTCCATTTTTATACTCATTTCCAATTTGCTTTTTGATTTCAGATGGAGATGGTAGTTCATGCCCATCCCTTCCATAATAATTAAAGGAAAGTTGTTAGTGGTTAGAAATTTGTAATAAATAATTTCAGATAATAATGTAATTAGTTAAAAACATATTATATACTAGACAAACTCGCTGGAAAGAGTACCAAAAATCAGTGTGTTCTAAACAGGAGTCCGCTAGGAACACTTTCAATATAATGAAAACTGCATAATTAATCGTCCTATTGCTTCCTTGATTTGGAACCACCTTTGAACATATTTTTAGTTGAGCTGGAAACGCCAAGACTTGTATAATGATGGTGGCAGGTGATGGGATCCGTATGTCAACACTTTGTGACCTTGAATACTGCTTCTGATTTATCACCTGGTTGTGAAGACTCGCCTATTGCAATTATAAAAGACACCAATTCAATTTTACATTATTTCAGTATGATTATGGGAAAAAATGAATTAGGGTATAAAGATTTACCTATTTTCTTTTTACTTCATAAATCCAACCCGGTTTCTGCCCATTCATCGGCTGATGCAATCAAATCATCACATAGATGTCATTGATGATGTTGCGCTTGCTCCACTTGTCATTAGAGGACATTGTTGTGAATGAACACCCATGATCATTGATGATGAGCTAGTTTGAAATGAAGCAATTGAGCTTGGTGCAGCCCCATATTTTATATATTCAGCAAAGGGTTTATACAAGGCCCCCTTCACCCTATCTTACCTTCTTGATGGTCATATGGATAAAGTCTCTGTAGAAAAGCTCAAAAAGCCTCAAAAGTTCAACTTAGAACGAGGTCAAGAACACAAACCAAGTGAGGGATAGAATACTCACTCCGATACTTATCAAATTTATCTTCATCCTCTGTTGTCATATCTTTGATCACCTCATCTTCACCATAATGTAGTTCTCATTAAATTCTTTGTATATATCATAAAACCATGTATGAAATACAAATTGGATGTGGGGTAAGATGACTCGGATATCAAATTAGCAATATGATATAATGGGGCCAAGAAAGCACATATCTTCTCCGTTCTTTCCCACTCTTCATTGGATGGATAAAGGTTAAACTTCTATCATTAAAAGTCAAACTATTGAAAGCACAAACTGATAATGATAAAATTTCAAAGAAACATGGTGGCATTCCATCAAGTTGACACATCCAACCTTAAGAAACTACCAACATCATCTAAATGCACTTCTTCAACACATTTATGAAATTGTCTTAACCTCCCCTCCGAAGCCCTCACATACTTAACATTTTCTCTTATTTTATATAAAGCCTCCCTAGCCACTTTCAAACATTCTTGAACTATGAGATTCAAGATATGTGCACAACATCTAACATGAAAACCATCGTCGATAACAAGCCATGTTCAAATTAAGCATCTTTTCAAATATCATTTTGCATGCTATCATTAGAAGAGACATCATCCAAAGTCAAAAGAAAATATTTTCCATCTATTCCCAATCCTAAGCACCCAAATACCTTCCTACTCATCCCCTGTATGTGCACCTCTAACTCAATAAATGCAAGTAATTTATTATTAATCTTCCCACTTATCATCAACATGATGAGCAAACACATATTCATATAGCTCGAGTAGTTATAACAAATTCATACACAAGAAGTTAAACAAATTCTACTAGGAATATTAGCTAATATGACTTTAGCCAGCTAATTTTTCCAATACAAAGATATTCCAACAATCACTTTAGCAAGAGCTCAATTTTAATAGGTTTAAATCATGATTTCTCCAAAACTCTATTTATCAGGTTTAAAACCCCTTCATAATATGATATAAATGGAAAGATCATGCATTATAATACACTAGAGAGTGATCTCTATCAAGTTAAGGATCAAGTTCGAGACCCTCAACATCATAGAATTCATCAACCAACATTGTAAAGACCTGAAGAGGCCCTGAATTTTTTCGAAGTAAGTAAATGATAATTTCAGGTCAAAACCCGAAATTTTTTTTAGATCTCTATGATCTAAAACAGACTTCACTGTTGAATCATCTTATAAATCTATTACTATGTCGTACTTCGAGACAAATGGGAATTGACTGCCTTCGAGGTATCGGGTGTCGGGTGCCATGTAACAACTTGTGAAAAGTACACATGATATGTATATAGGTGATGTGACAGGGTCACCTTACTACATGTATCCACATGTGACACATGTCGCATGATTTTTAGTGAGAAGATAAGAGATAAGGTCATACAAGCCATGTCAAAGGGCCCTTGAAGTCAAACAATGAGGACAAGAAGGGAATAAATGAAAAAAAGAAAGATAGCATCTTCTCTTCTTTTTTGGGCCTGGTGTCCTGCAGTGAGGGGAGGAAACAGATTTTAAAGAGAGAAAGCCTAACTTCTCTCTAGATTTCCCGATGTTCCGACCGTCGGTTATCGTTGGAGCAAGAGGAGAAGTTGGTCTACGCTGTAAGGGCTATGCGTTGACACCGATTTTGTGGAGTTTCGACAACTCCGGGAGGTAGGGGTTTTCTCCTACTTGGTTATTCCCTTGTTTAAAAGCCATGAAATGGTTTTGGATGTTGTGAGGTCGAATGGCCAGGATGGTTCCAAAGAAGGAACTGACAAGCTGATGAATGTGGGCTATCCATGGATCGATTTTGGGATCATAAAACAAACTGGCATTGTCATTTGATTAAATGTCCATGTGAAATTGAGCTTTCATGTGGCTGTTGACATGAGAAGAATGAATGAGTGTGGAGGATAAAACTTGCTTATTGTTTTAATTGAATGGCTTGAAATGTGTATGGAAAATGATGTGTTAATGCATGCTAAATTGATGTTTTAACATGAGTGGTTGAATTATATGAAATATAATCAGGTATGAACCATAGGAATTGATTATATGAATTGGCATCATTGCATTCATATGCACGGTGACATCGCGTCGAGTCGGGTGTGGGTGCATGGTATGGTTATTCACCACTCTAGGTGAATGTGGGTTGAGTTTGTTTTTGGGACTAAGTCCAATAAAGACTCATAGTTCAAATTATAAAAAGAGAAATAATTAATGTGGGTATTTGTGATGCTTGAACGGGTAGAGACCCGTGGTAATATCCAAAAGGTCCTACATGGGTGTAAATGACTCGAATGGGTGTAAGAGACCTGAATGGGTGTAAAAGACCCGAATGGGGGTGTGAAAGACCCGAATGGGTGTAAAAGACAGGTGGTACTATCCAAAAAGGTTCTGCACGGGTGTGAGACCTGTGGTACTATCCGAAAAGTTCTGTATGGATGTTAGAGACCAGCGATGTAATCCGAAAAGTTTTGTTGCCTAAGAGAAAACACACGGTCATGTTCATCACTTAGACCTAGATTTGAGTGATGGAGTCGCAGACGACTCGATGGCTTCCATTGCAAATTGCCTGTGTTGGTGAGTCATAAAGGCTTGGTAGCCGAAAGTGTCACTGGGTATTACCAAAGGACAATTTTCACACTTGGCATAGGCATTTGTGAGGGAGTCGGTGGGTGACTCAAGGTATGGGCATGGAAAACATTTTCATGCATGATATAAATCATTCCAGGTATGCATCGTAAATTGTATGGAATGTGGATGTTGTGATGTGCCATTGCATGTGCATTTTAGGTGGAGAGTAACCCATGTAGGGGAATTCAACTACTGGGCATTGCTCACCCTGTCGAGGAAAAATTATTTCAGGTACAGGAGTAAAACAGGAAGACGGCGTCATTAGAGAGGTCGCTTGAGAAGAAAGCCGACATGTGGCTTTGATTACGTTTTGTAATACATGTATGAAATATTACAATTGAAACATGTTTGTATTAAGAGTGATGTAACAACTCTTGAAACTATTGTAATATAGTTGGATATATTTTGATGAGTGTGTTGTATAGGCCAATGTGACCATTTTTACTCATGTATGGGACTCATGATATAAGACACACAGGTTTTTCGCAGGTTGACAGTGGTCAACGGGACCCCCAGGAAATGGGGCGTCACAAACATGGCACCCATTGTAACACCTTAAACCCCTTCATACTTAGCATAGAAAAATGAAAGATCATGCATTACAATACGTCTAGAGAGTGGATCTCAATAAGCTTTATGATCAAGTTTCCGAGACCCCAACATCCCAGAATGGTCAACCAACATGGCACCCACTGTAACGCCCCTTCCCTTGACTGCGATAGGTACCTACAAGAAAAAACCAAAATAGTGATGAAAATTTCCGTCACAAATCATGTTTAGTGACGGATTTGTGACGGAATTTTCGTTGTCACAATATTCATTGTCACTAAATTTTGTGACGAAAAAAAATTCCGTCACAAAATTTTGTAACGGATTTTTGACGGAAATCCATTAAAAAATTGTTATGGAAATAGTTTCGCCACAAAAATTCACAGATAAAAGTTGCTTCGGCCACAAAATTGTGATAGATTTTCAACTATTCCATCATAATTTTTGTGGACGATTTGTGACGATATTAATTATCGCCACAAATTTGTGACGACTTTAATTAATCTATCACAAAGGAAAAGATCACGGCTCGTAAAGGAAAAAGTGTCCGGGGCCTCCATGATCCTAGCCTACCTGATTAGGAAAGAAGGATCTTACATGATCATGGCTCCTCCATTATCCCTTACGAGTCGGTCCATGATAAGGAAAATGAAACCCCTCACCTAATGGGAGAGATACCGTATCATCATCTAACAAGAAAAGTAACCACTATTTTCCCTTATAAATACCGACCCATTCCACCCAAAAAAGGTATGCAACAATAACGCCATAAACAGTTGAATTCTTTCCTTGTCATAAGAAAGAAACTAACTTAGCCATCGGAGCGCGCCGGCACACCCCCGCCGGTCACCCCGCACAAGTCGCAGTTATACGACGATCTAATCTCGATAGACCGCCCAAACACTCTATCTTTCCAACTTAGTACTTCCGTGAGAAAAGCACCATCGCTTGGCACTATCTCGGGAACACTGTCTTTACAAGTAAAACCGAATTCTCAGTGAATGATGGTATCGACCCGAAACATGAGCAGGAGTCACGCCGACCCCTGGGGGCGTGTAAGAGACCAAACAGGCGACCTAGATAGCCGACCACCAAGAGACGCTGAACTCTATAGGCTACTACATCGATGAGAGATGGAGGAACTCCGTTTCCTTTATTCAACCGCATTTGCCGAGACTCGAGGAACTCACCGTGACAAATGCGATCATGGAAGAACAATAACACCACGATGCACCTCGAGACGCTGACGAAGAAGGAGAAACTAGCCAAGCCAAGGAGCATGATCCCTATAAACCCCGTGAGATGGCAATGAGGAATACCGTAGGAATCATCAGCGCGTAATGGACCCATCCTTATCGCCAGGAGATAGGAACGACTATGGGAGCAAGGTTTCCTGGGACATCCCAGCAAGAGCTCAGCCACATGAAGCGAAACCGGTGAGCCGACAGCCTCCGCCTATGGATGCCTGCGCAACAAAACCGGTCCCCTGCTCACTCGCCTGGCAATTACACCTCCCCTCTCCTAGCAAAGTTCGACGCCTCATAACAAACGTTCGACGGAACGAAGATCCTGTAGACCACCTCAATACCTACAAGAATCGATGGAGCTACACTTACTCAAGACCCCATTAGATGCGCAGCCTTCGCCATCACACTAAAAGGCTCGGCTTTAGCCTGGCTCAATAGACTCCCACCATGGTCAATCTCATCCTTTAGAGAGCTATCCATCGCGTTCGTTTCCCACTTCATCGGAGCTCAGATGTACAGGAAGTCGATCTATCACTTGCTGACCATAAAGCAGAGCCCGCAGGAGAACCTAAGGTCCTACGTTCAAAGGTTTAATGCAAAGTTATTAAAGGTAGACATCCCATATGAGAAGTTTTCCATCACCGCTTTCATTGCCGGGCTAGGAGTGCAGTAGAAAGATATAATGTTTTCCATCTCAAAGAACCCTCGGGCAAGCATGGCCGAGGTGCTCGCCAAAGCTGAGAAATACATCAACTATGGAGGAAGTTCTTTCTATCCAAGCTGAAAACTCTTCCACGCAAAAGGAGAAGTAAGTGAGAAAAGTAGAATAAAGCCCTGAAGACGCTTAGACAGGAATGATCCTCACCGAATGGACATAAAGAACAAGAGAATCCGCCTCCAAAGAGACAGAGGCACGCTCAGATTGCTGTACCACCTCACTCGAGCCGCAAAGAATGATATCCACCTGTGTAATTCACCCCTTAACAGCCTCTATAGTATGTGTCCCGCGTGAGACAGCAGCTTTTTAAGGTGGCCGCTCGCATGAAGACGAACTCCAAATAAGAGAGATCACAACGGCATTAAAATTCCATAAGGATCATGGACACCGGGACAGATGATTTCTGCATCCAACTGAGAAGGAAATTGGAGTACTGATCCGATAGGTCATCCCGCCGGCCGTGGCTCCTCGGTTGTCGGACTAAGCACCGCCCCATTACCCGTCGCCCGCCCAACCAACACCAAAGAACCCTCGGGCGGGGGAGAGGAGAGTCCGCCGCCATGAAGGCTCATCTACGCAAAGATCGTATTGTGGGAGACACCGGAAATACTGCGCATCCAAACTCCCTCGCCAGATACCACCATAATCTCAACTCCGACATGGAAGGCGGTTAGCATCCTCATGACGATCCACTCAGGACAAGGTCCGCTGTAGCCAACAAAACAAGACACGGTTCTGTCACAACGGAAGCTCGGGCCGACATCATCTCGCAGACGCCCTTTAGATAAACTGGCATCGAAAAGAAAACTAGGAACCGCCATTCACTCATGGATTCTCCTGAGAAAGAGTGCTAAATTCCTCGGGGTCAATACAGTTTAGTACTCACTTTGTAGATCCCCCATGCCAAGCCACATAATCCGCAGAGGTCTCATAGTGGACTTCCATCAACTTATAACATACTATTGGGCAGGCCCTCCTTCAATGCCATAAGAGCCATCCCTTCAACCTATCATATGGTTATCAAATTCCCCAGTGCGAATGGGGTAGAATGGTTCGAGGATATCAGTGCGTAGCTAGGGAGTGCTTCTCGGCATCAATGAAACAAAAAGCGGTAGGCAGCATCTACATGGATAAGCTCCACATGAGAGATGAAATAAGCATCCGACCTACGCCCTCAGAAGAACTAGAACCGATACAACTCGACGACCAGCCGAAACATCTCGTCTACATCGGATCCAAATTGGCCAGAGATGTCAAGGACCTCCTTATCCACTTCTTAAAACAAAATATAGAAGTATTCACCTGGAAGCAAGAGGATATGGGAGGGATTGACCTCGCAATAATCACAAATAAGCTGAACATCAGCCTCGCCTTCAAACCCATCAAACATAAAAGAAGGAGTTTCGCCCCAGAAAGGCAGAAGGCGATCAATAAGGAAATTAACAAACTCCTCTAAGCCAAAGCTATCCGAGAAGTAGAATAATTCTCGACCGGGTTGGCTAATAGTCCCCCGCTAAAAGGCAAACGGCAAATGGAAACTCTACATTGACTTCACCGATGTCAACAGAGCCTGTCCAAAGGATAGCTTTCCCCTACCTCGAATTGACCTTATAGTGGACGCCTACTACCACACTTAGCTCTCACTTCACATGATCTTTCTCAGATGATAATCGAGATCGTAATGGACCCTAGTGACCAAGAGAAGACCTCATTTGTGATCAAGCAGTGGTACTTACTATTACCAAGATGCCTCTGGTCGAACACCGTCACTTATCGAGGCCGGTGAACAAACAGCCAGGGGCGCATTGGAACATCCATTGAGGTATATGATGACATCCCGGTAAAGTCATAAGGCCTTCAGCTCCACGTAGCTCCACCTTAGCCGAGTCGCTCTGTGTCCCTCGAAGAATTATAACATGAAGTTAAATCCAAACTTCAACTGAGTCTTAGCCTAAAATTTCGGTTTCATAGTCAACACCGAGAATATAGTAAATCCGCATAAGATAAAAGTCGCATAGACATGCAACCGCCTTCAAACACCAAAGAAATTCAACGCCTGATCGTGGCAATGAGTTGCCCAGCCGCTTGTATCTAGATCCAACAACAAGTGCTGACCATTCTTTCAAGTTATGAAAGGCCTCGCTTGACCCAATGCTAAGAGGCGTTTCTCACGCTAAAACTTACCTAAGCTCTCCTCCACCCTGGTAAGCCCTATGAGGGAGAACTCCTTACCCTTTAGTCAGCCGTTTCTGCATTTCAACTAGCGCCACTGTCAAAGAGCGAGACGGAATACAATTTCAATGGCTGGCATCAAGTACTGAGCTCGAGAGAAAGAGAAAGGTATCCAAAGATGGAGAAATTAATCCTATCATTAGTAACCACCGCTGTATATCAACCATATTTCCGTGCTCACACTATTAAAATCCCAACTGCACCCAACGAGACGTATATCGCACAAAACCGTAGACTCTGAAGATCGATAAACGGGCCATAGAGCTTAGTGAGTTCGACATCATATACAAGCCAAGGACAACGGTCAAGGGGAAGGTTTTGGCAAATTTCATCATGGAATTTACCCCCTCAAATACCCCGGCATAGCCCACCGAAACTACTCAATTGGCGCCCGACTTACCCATATGGAGGTTTTATGTAGATGGGGTCGCCAATTCTCAAGGGAGCAGTGCGGGTCTTATTCTAACTTCCCCTGACGAGATTGACGTGGAATACGCACTTAGATTCGGATTTCAAGCCTCCAATAACAATGCCGAGTACGAAGTTGTCATAGTTCCGGGTTAACTTCGCCACCCATGAAGCCGATCAACCTGAGATATGCGTTGATTCCCGCCAGGTGAACAGATAGAGGACCTTACGGTTAGTGAAAAATGATCATTTACCTCAAAAAGGTGCGAGAACTATTTAAAAATTCATAATGGTAGTTCGCGTCGCATGTCCCAAGAGCGTAGAACATGTAGTAGATGCCCGACAAAGTTGAAGAACAAAGATCACTGAGGATCTAGATAAACTGGTACCGCCGAAAGCACTCCCCTAGAACCCGCGAACATCGACAATGAAGAAGTGTTCTCGGTAATGTCCGAGCCGAGCTGGATGGACCCCGTCTAGGATTACTTGGTGGAAGGAATATTGCTAAGCGGTCCAAAGGAGGCCTCTAAGCTCAGGACGAGATCGATTAGATTCACTATTCATCGAGGGACCCTTTACAAACGAGGCTTTTCTACACCCATCTTTAAGTGCGTAGGAAAGGAAGACACCAACCACGTGCTCAAAGAGGTGCATGAAGGTATTTATGGCAACCATATCGGAGCCAGGTCCTTGGCAGCAAAGACCCTGAGACGTGATATTATCGCCTGGCCAATGCCTAAAAGACGCCACTGACCGTTAAAAAATGCAAGATTTGCCAAGAGCACGCCCAGATCTCTCACCTCCCGTCCGAGCCACTGACCTCAATCACAAGCCCTTGGCCTTTTCAACAATGGGGGCTAGACATATTGGGACCCCTACCTATTGGGAAGGGCCAGTGCAAGTTTATTGTTGTGGGAGTAGATTACTTCCCCAAGTGGGCCAAGGCTGAGCCGTTAGCAATAATCACCGAGCAAAAGGTGCGTAACTGCCATTCCATAACATGCGTGTTCTAATCCCTGCAGCCCTGGTATCTGATAATGGGAAACAGTCCGACAATCCTAAGTTCAGAGACTTCTACGCTGAGCTCAGAATCAAGAATTACTACTCATCCCTAGCTCATCCACAATCCAACGAACAAGCAGAAGTGGCCATAAGGACTCTCAAGGTAGCCTTAAAGACTAAACTGGAAAATCTATAAGGAAAATGGGTTGAGTACCTCCTCGAGGTATTATGGGCATACAGAACTACAAGCAAATCAACAACTCAAGAAACCCCATTTGCTCTAGCATTTGGCACTGAAGCGATGGCTCCCATCGAGGTTGGGCTAAAATCACCAAGAGTAGACTTCGCACATACCGGACACAATGAGGAGATTCTCCGCCTGAACCTTGACCTCTTAGAAGAAAAACGTGAGCAGGTTCTAAGGCATGTCGAGGACTATCACAGAAAGACAGCAAAATATTACGACCAAAGGGTCAGGCCCAAGAGTTTTAAGCCCGGCGACCTAGTTTTAAAAAAAACTCTTGCCAGCAAGGAAAAACCCCACACATGAGAAGCTAGGACCGAACTGGGAAGAGCCCTACATGGTATCGCGAATAGTCCTACCGCAACTACGTAACCTCAAACGTAAGAGAAAACCATCACCTGCAACGCCCAGCGTCCCCGCATCCACCACAGATCCGACAGCCGGGCGTTAGCAACCATGTCGTCAGCACACAGCCGTGGTTCATTTTCGTACTGACATTCTCGTAGATCATCAAAAAAAAAAAAAAAAAAAAAAAAAAACAGAAAAACATCATACAAGTACACACGTATCCAAAATCGCACTTTTATTTCGCTATCTCATAAAAATACACCAAGAAAGTCGCTTCACATCTACGTTTCTACGTAAGATCAATGACAGCCAACACCTAATCAAGGAAAACCACAAGAAAGAGAAAGGAGAAAAGGAAGGAGGGAGAAATGAGGGGATGACTGAGGAAGCGCAGGACTTAAAAATATTCCCTTAAGCTACGCCGCTCTCTCGAATATGTTCCCTGTCCGTTCATCAATAAGGAATTAGGAACAACACAACTCCCACAAGGGAGGAACTAGGAAAACATCGATCTTTAAATGGCGTAATCCGAACCGGGCTGGTCGGCCTATGATCTCTAAACAGACTCTGCGTAGTGGCGATCAAACCCCGAAGCTTCATCATGTATGAACTTCGACACTGTCAAATAGAGGAAGAAGGAGGAGAGCAGGTTATCGCACTTTCAAAGAAAGGCGTTGTTTATAAAGAAACCCGAACGCCCTCGGGAAGCCACGTAGCTCCAGCTCCCAATTCTCCATGGATTTGCATTAAAATTGCGCGCACTTTCCCAAAGGAAGGGAGACTTTGCGGTCAGCAGAGGGCAAGCCAAATGGAGCCAGGTACTTAGTTTCGGGAAGGGTCACAGAAAGCACAATTTCAAACAAGCTCATGCACCGCTCCAAAGAGCCACGAGCTTAGCTTCAAAGGGGTTGCGCCGGTTTAAAGAACCCGACAACCCAAAAGCCATAAATGGTGAGCCACAGCTAGGTTCCAGCAACCATGTACTGGCTAAAGGGCCATGCAGCCTCTGCCTAAAGAATCTGAGACAAATGTATGTCATGTACTAAGGAGCCATATGTGGGGCTTCGCCCAAAGAGCCGTTAGTCAGCTTCAATGGTTGATAGCAGCTCGCTTCTAAAGAACCCGATAAACAAGGCTAAGTGTACTAAGGAGACATGTAGCTCAATTTCGATAAGGCCACGTAGCTCAGTTTCAAATGAGCCTTGCAACTCAATTTCCAAATAGCCATGTAGCTCAGTTTCAAAGGGGTCATGCAACTCGGTTCCTTAAGAACCTGATAGCCTAGAAAGCCAAGTAGCCAAGGAGACATGTAGCTCAGTTTCAAAAGGGCCACGTAGCTTAGTTTCAAACGAGCCTTGTAGGTCGGGCCTAAAGAGCCATGTAGCTCGCTTTCAGTGGGTCATGCAACTCCTGCTTCAAAGAACCCGACAGCCCGTATAAGCAGAAGCCAAGGAGCCATGTAGTCAGCCCAAAGAGCCATGTAAACATTCCTCAAAGGCCATGTGTACCAACCTTAAAGAACCTCGATTGTACTTAGAAGGCTGGCAACCAAGGAGCCATGTAGCTCGGGTCAAAGGGTCACATGGGCCGCTTCAAACGAGCCTTGCAGCCAGCCAAAATAGCCACATGTCGCTTTTGATGAGAGCACGTGCAGCTCGCCCAATCAAGGGTCGTATAGCTTAGTAAGACCAAATGCATCTAAAGATCGATGACCGTGAAACCTCAACACAAGTCATAAAAGAAGAAGGGAAAACCAAGAAGGTAGAAGGACGAATATTGATAGAATAACAAAATGAATACCGAGGCTTAGAGCTCAACGTCAGCCAAAATGAGCAAAGAATATACAAAGTAAACAATGTCTGAAGAAACATGCTATTATACATCCCAGCCATGCAAAGTGTCGAAGCCAGCTTTCTTCAAGCCCCCAAACGAACAAGGTGAGAGAGCCACTTTGGTAGGAACTTTAGCTTCACCAAAGAAAAGGAGCGTAGCCGGGATATCGTAGGACACCTCCCGGATCCGCCTCTCGCCCTCGAAACTGATTCTTTCGCCTCCTCGACGTGATCGAACCGGAAAATCAGTCCAAACCCTGAAACCTTGACAGCTTTGCGTTGGAAAGCAAGCCATCCAGAGGCCCATAAGGTGAAAGCCTCGTCCTTCATCCCTGTGGTTAACCATAGCCTTCCGCCTCTGAAGGTCCCCACGTAGCGTGTTGCACTCCTCAGCCAAGCGCTCCATGGAGATCTAAACTTCAGAAACCTCTCGGCAGGCCCAATCCAACGCCGCTGCTTTGGTGCATAGCTCCTCCCTGGTAGCCTGAAACTCTTCCTTAACCACCTGCAGCTCATCCTAGACAACCCTTAGGCCCTCTATGACCCTTTTTCGATTCGCCTTCTCACCTTTTTGGGCGGTCGAGGTAAAGCTTCAGCTCCGGATGAGTGAGTCATAACATCCTGGCCAAGCTTTGTACCCAAGTCAGCCACCCTTCAGAGATCGTGAGGGGACTTTAGCTTTGTATGCTTTCGCCGCCTTAGTGTAGCTCTCATTGAACCCGGCCCTCTCGCTATATACCTATATAAGTAGTCGTCTGCTAAGGAACAAGATGGAGTTAGCAAGATAACATACTACCAAACGATCGAGACATATAAAAGAAGGGCGCCCTGACATATGTGGTGAGATCTGCTCTCAGAGTGATAGATGTGAGCCTCCTCAACGCACGGCTTCCACCTCTCGAAGATCAGTCCCGAAGGATAGACCTAAACAGCCACATGATCTCCGTATTGGTAATAACGAGTCCTCACCCCCTGTACCCAAAGCGATCATTCCCCACATCTCCCCGCATCGGAGGGAAGGCGTGGCATTTTGCGCCGAAGGGCTCCAGACAGAGATAGGAAGAACTTTTAAAGGAGGCCCGACAACCCTTCTCGAAGAACCTTTGGCTCCTGTAGTAGAGGATGAGCGATGCTGCGCACCCACCTCCTAGGACACCTCGGCCAAAGAGGGCAACTAGCCGCCTTCTCACCCAACCCATATGATCCTTGCTCCTTAACAGCGATCGCTGCAAATACTCCCAAAATGGCCTTTACCTCACTCAGAGGTCGCTTCAAGAGGATTCAGCCACACGCCCTCTTCGCTGCATCACCCGACACAAAGCCGAGTTCCTTCCCAAGCAGCCACAAAGAAGAGGCCCCCAGAGAAGTTTCCATAGCAGGCGAGAAGATCCTAAATGACGGGAACAAGAAGGTCACACTCGAAGAGCTCGGGAATGTCCAACCCGGCGATCAACCTTATCACTATGGGTGATGACGTCGCAACTCGCTTTACTTCCTTGTCCTCAGGAGTAAAGTCAGGACGGAGACCTAAAGGCAACGCAACCAAAACAAAGTCAAAAGCATAACATGACCCTTAAAAAGTCGAATTTACTAACAGAGAAAGAAAACTCACGTTGTGTCTCAAGGGCATCCATACTCATGAATCCCTACTTATCGTCCTAGTCGGCAGGGTTGTATTCCCAATATCGACCCCGGATAAAGAAATAGCGCTCTTTCCAATGCTTCTGAAGAAAGAGGTTCTGAAATGATCCGCAAAGGGCCCAAGCCAACATACAAGAAGCCTTCCGAGGTCTTTCACGCTGAAGAGACCAGCGCCAGTAGCCATACTAGGGACCCCAAGGTCTGGTCCCCGAAAAACCAAAAGCCGACAGACGCCCCAAAATTTCGGAGAGTCGACTCGGCATACATTGAAATGCTGTAGAACGCTTTTGATGAAGGGGTGCAAGGGAAAGTGAAGACCATTCTTAAAGGTCGACCTAGCAGCTGCACCATCTGGGAACGATAACATAAGACTTGAGAGACAGGACACTGCATTCGACGTCTAAGGAGGCCCGTAACAAGTAGCGAAGGTTTGGGCGTACGAAGGCTCAACCCTCGCGCAGGCCCACCAAGATCCACGTATTCTCACGGCACCCTAAATATTCAGCCACAAGGAGCCTTAATCTCGCTAATCTTCCCCTCGCTCCCCTTGCCTTCCACTAGGAGGAAGATAACCCACTAGAAGGGACCCAAGAACCACAATGCAGAGGGGACCACCTAGTCCGCCACCAGTTTGCTCCCGACCCAGTTCCTCAAACACTCTTCCCCATGAGCGCACTACGTAACGAGAAAACCCATAGGAAGCACGCACAGACTGCTTTTACAGAGAGAGAACGAACAAAACGACGAAAGAGGCGGGACCCCAACCCAACTCGCCCTAACAACCTGAAATTCAAAACAAGGAAAGGAAAATAGGTGAAGTGTAAATAAAGAAGATCGCATCGAACTAAGGGAGGAAAAACAAGAAACGCCCTTAGTTATTATCAAGATGACATAAAGCACCGCTGCTCCTAAGCGCTGATAAAAGACACTTCCAAACCTGCAGAAGAAGTGGAAAAGTGCGATACTAGGAATGTTTCTAAAGATATGAGAAACGACAGTCGAAACGGGCGCGAAAATCGAAAGAGTGCCATCATTATCACAAGATGTTTGATGGTGACAAAGCTCAGATCAAACCATCCCCTCGCTAGGCCATGGAAGTGCAAACACCATCCAAGAAACATCGCTTTTGCCTGCCAAGCCACTAAGGGCTGGGGGCTATCGATGGGGTAGAAAACAACACGTGCACAAGCCCAGAGTGCAATCCCAGGGCGCAAGTCCAAACTTTACTTGAGAAGAGCTGGCACAGCACTCAACAGAAGCTCGCCACGTGAGATCCTACCCATGCCAAAGACAACGCGTGCCTGAACTGAAACCACCCCTCGCCAGGTAATCAAGTATGGTAGTGCTGAAAAGTGTCCATTCTCCATGATCCGCGCCCCACGGATTAGGAAAGAAGGATCTTACATGATCACGACTCCTCCATATCCCTTAAGAGTCAGTTCATGATAAGGAAAAGAAAACTCCTCACCCAATGGGAGAGATACCGTATCACCAACTAGCAAGGAAAGTAACCACTATTTTCCCTTATAAATACCGACCAATTCCACCACAAAAGGTAATGCCAGTATCAACACCATAAACGTTTCGAATTCTTCCTTCTCATAAGAAAGAAACTAACTTACCTTACCTGAGCTGGGCGCCACGACACCCCTCGCTGGGCTCCTTTCGCAAGTTGCAAGTTGTACAACGATCCAATCCGACAGACCGACCCAACGACTCCAAGAAGCTCTAGCCCAGTATCGATAGAAAAAGCCCCATCAACCACATTAGCTAAAAAATCCAAATAAACGCGATTTCAACAACAATAAATAAATAACAACATAAAGACTCCTTTCAAATAATAGAATCACTATTGAGAGACGTGGGAGATGTGGGACATTTGAATCATTCATTAACACTTCTGATTCCAAAAAGAGCAATTCCTTAATCTTATGGAGCACTTGTCTCCACATTTTCTATTTGCGCTAACGCCTCTTCACCTCATGATGCACTTCTCATCATCTCTCTATGATTTTTGCACTCTTCATCAAACCGCCACTTATTGTTAGAGCACTTCTCTCAAAATTTCTCATAATCTTTCTGTCTATAATTAACACCCATAAGAGGGTTTCTTCAACATCTATCACCATATTTGCTTGTTCCATTTTTGTTCTACAATCTTTTTATAAATGCCTAAATCTTTCGCACTTGAAGCATTGAGGTTTTCCCTTATGCCAACATTCTTTCTCTTCATGTCCAAGTTTTTTACAATGATCACATTGAGGAATTTTTCCTTTTCCCTTTGACTTTTTGGCTAAATATGCTACATCAACCACCCGCTCAATTGCTTCCTGCCTCATAGTTCTCTTATCCAACTTGAAGTGCATTGATTAATTCTACAAAACGAATTTTTTATAGACCCTGAGAGTCTTTAAGAAAATAAATTTTGGATTCATACCTTTCAGGCAAGCTCACAAGAAGCTTTTCTACAATTCTTTGAGTAGGAAAGGCTTCATCAAGTAATTTGATCTAGTTGACAATGAACATGAGTTTGTTGCCATACTCCTTCACATTTTTAGATTATTTCATTTTCTTAATCTCAAATTCATTTTTGTGATTTAAGATTTGCATCAACCTTATTTGATTGTTACCTTCAAAATCTTCTTTGAGTTTGTCCAATGCTTCTTTTGGTGATTCACAAGTCATTATGCTTGTGAAAACTGCATTTGATATGGCTGAATGTATATAAGTGAGTGTCTTTGGTTTCTTTACCAAATCTTCTTCATACTTTTTTAGCTGCATTAGTGTCAGATTCTCAAAAAACCTCCACAACCTTCCTACATTGCTTTACAGGCCTCATTTTAATAGTACATATGTGATAATTGTTTTCTATAAGAGGAGGAGCAAAAAAATTATTCGCTACTATTGGAATCACTCAATAAACCCAAGAAGACATCTATTGCCTTGTATCATGTTTGAATTTAAGATGATAGAAGAAACAAAATAAGTAGAAAAAACGCACAAACTTCTCTCATTATTTTCAAACATTAAAAGTGCCTATAAATAGGCTTACAAGAGATAAATAAAATTAAAAAAAAAACTAACTTGACCCACTTACTCTCCCATTCACCACTAACTCTCCTCATTTACCACATTAGCTAAAAACTTTAATGTGGACTCTCTCATTAACAAATAAATAAATGCAAAGACTTTCCTAAATAATAGGACCCTATTGAGAGACATGAAGATGTGGGCATTTTTTAATCATTCTTAAACTTAAAAATCATAGAACAAAGCCCTGATCTAACAAAATCTTTCAATAAAATCCAAATCAATACAAAAAAAAAAAAAAAAAAACAACAACAACAACAAGAAAGATCTTCAAAACCACCATCAGGACGCAAAGATTTTCAACAATTTTCGGATGAAAGAAAACGAACCATATAATCTTCAAATCAAGAAGAACAAGAGCCAAAAGAAACACATCATGTTAGATCTCCATAAAACCAACCAAATACGGTGACGCAAACCTCTAATTTCCCGTTAGATTGACATAAAATACAGGAAAACAAAATAAAATAAAAAAACAAAACCCAAACCCAAACTCCCAACTCAAGACAAGAGAAAAACCATAGAAGTAGCATTTCAGGATTTAGTTCAAAACAAACAGAACTTAGGAAAAAATGAAATCTTCAATTTCACTTTCTTGCCAGTTTTGAGCGAAAGCGCGAAATTAGGTTTTGAGCTAAACGCAGACTGGTTATTACCGCTTAGAGCTTCATTTTTTTTTTTGGCAATTGAGTTGGGCTAAAAATCCTACAGTTGCTCGAACCGATTGACCCGATCTTTTGACCAATCAAAGTTGAGCCAACAATGGAATTTTGGATCAATAAATTATCAACCTAGCCCAAGCCTAATTCAGGGTTAGCCGAGCTAGCCCAATATACTGGGCTCAAATTAGCAGCTCTACATCAAGGGGTGGAGGAGAACGTGTGTCAGATTGTCACTACGGATATGGTGATTGCCACCCCAATTGGGAACCCTACGCAACTCGTCGAGGTGGTGGGAAACTCTTGGAATATCTTGAGAAATGTGGATATTGCAGTCCCACAATGGGGAGCTGTCATTCAGGATGGTCTTCAAGCTTCAGCCAGATAATTCCATTTATTAGCAGTCGCTTAATAGGGTAAGAACCCTTGTGCTCCACAAAACACAAGATCAGTTTATATTTCATTTTCAACAAAATGTTAAGATTTCTACTTCTCGATGGATTTGAACTAAAGAAATTTGTTCGTAGTAATATTAGTCAAAATTAGTGAGTGTTTTTACTTCCCATTGAGATGGATCTTTGGTCCAAATTTTTTGTAAATCTATTGTTGGCTCAATTTTTGTTTTATAGAGATAGAGCTCTCTCACCAAAGGAGAGAAGTTGTGTACTGCTTTTGTTTGGTTTGGAATGGGTTGCGAGGGGGAATTGTTGTTTGACTGTGGGAAAATGTGGGGAAAAGGAAAGAAAACTTTAAGGTGGTGAATTAGCATGCAATGTTTCATTATTACTTGATTTTTTTTACTGTTGTTTTGAAGCCTGGTTGGTTATTGTCAGTAATGATTATTTGATTTTGTTGACATATTTTTTTATGTTTAGGCATATATATGTTGGTGGATGCATATATGTTAGTTGGGGTAATGATATATATGTTTTGAGTTACTCTTTGGATGTTGAGGAGGTCAGCCATCGATGGGAGATCCACAGGACAATGGGGCGGCGCTATATGCCTATTTCATTGAGCTGAGCAGTCATGATGCCATGGAGACCTACCTTCTAGATGTACAGTAGGCTAATAGGACAGAGCAATCTAATCGTTCCGTTGAACTTTTCCGCCATGGATATAAACTTGATATCTTGAAAGGAATTGGTCTTCGTTGTCCTAGAGTGTGATGACCTTCTTCTAGTGGCACTAGGAAATAATATCAAGATAGTACACATGAACGTTATGCTCGCCATCATGGGAGAAAACATAACTTATCATTTGGAAAGTAGTGGAGAAGGGCTACTAAATATAGTCATGCTTAAGGCTGTTTTTTACCTCCATGGGGCGAAGGAGGACATGCATGAAATCGTCATTAGGATATGGTGATTGACACCCCAATCGGTAATCCTACGCAGCTTGCCAAGGCGATGGGAAATTCTTGGAATTTTTTGAGAATTTTGGATATTGCAGTCCCATAGGTGGGAGCTATCAGCCTAGATGGTTTTCAAGCTTCGATCAGAGATTCCATTTATTAGCGGCCTTCTGATAGGGTAAGAACCCTTGTGCTCCACAAAACATGGGATTAATCTATATTTCAATTTCAAAAAAATGCGCAAATTCTACTTCTCTATAGATTATGACTAAAGAAATTTGTTCATAGTAATATTAGTCAAAATTATTGAGTGTTTTGCTTCTCATTGAGATGAATCTTTGGTCCATATTTTTGGTGAATTTATTGTTAGCTCATTTTTTTTTAATAGAGATTCCATCTCTCATCTCAAATTATTGGGAGAGAAGTTTAGCAATCGCTTTTGTTTAGTTTAACTGGGTATGAGATAAATGTTGTTTGATTGTGGGAAAATGTGTGTGTTCATGAGAAAGATTTTAGGGTAGTGAATTAGCATGCAATGTTTCATTATTAGTCCTTTTTTTTTTTTATACTTTTCGTTGTTTTGAATTTTTATTTATTAGTTATGTTAATGATTATTTGATTTTGTTGACATAAACTCAAGCACATATATGTTGTTGGGTGTATATATGTTGGTTGGGGTAATGATATATAGGTTTTTGGAGTTACTTAGATGTCAAGGAGGCAAACAATCAAGAAAGGATTTCATCGGTTATCATGCTCCTATCTTCCTATTTCATAGAAAAGGAGAAGGGCGTGGTTAATAGTCGTCGGCGCGGTTTACCTTAACGGGTAGAAAAGGATGTGCTCCAAATCGTCACTAGGGATATGATGATTGTCATCCCAATCAGGAACCCTGCGTAGCTCGTCGAGGCGGTGAGAAATTCTTGGAATTTCTTTAGAAATGTGGATATTGCAGTCCCATGGGGGGAGCTGTCAATCGGGTTAGTCTTTAAGCTTCAATCAAAGATTCCATTTATTAGCAATCGTCCAATAGGGTAAGAACCCTTCTACTCCACAAAACACAGGATCAATCTATATTTCAATTTCAACAAAATGTGCGTATTTCTACTTCTATAGATTTGAACTAGAAAATTTTGTTCTTAGCACATAGTCAAAATTACTGAGTGTTTTTCGTTTCCCATCGAGACAGCTTACCCAAATGATTATGAATTCATTATTGGCTTAGTTATTTTTTGAAGATGTTTCTTTTCTTTCATAAGAGAGAAGTTGTGTACGTTTTGTTTGCCATCATGCATTATGTGGGAGAATGTGCTTGGTTGTGGAAAATCTAGGGGAAAATGAGGGAAAGCTTTAAGGTGGTGAATTAGCATTAAATGTTTCATTATTAGTTGATTTTTTTGTTTTATTCTGTTGTTGTTTAACTTGTTATTATTGGTCAAGTAATGATTATTTGATTTTGTTGACATTTTTTAATGTTTGGGCATATATATGTTGGTTGAGTGCATATATGTTGGTTAGGGTAATGATATATATGTTTTGATTTACTCTCTGGGTGTTAGGGAGGTCAATCTCTAATAAGAGATCCACCGGTCAATGGGGCAACGCTTTATCGGCTATTCAACAGCTGAGAGGTCAAGATGCCATGGAGATCAACCCGCATGTGCAACCTGCAATCGATGAGCAATCTAACTGTAGAGTGAGGAGTTTGCTCGCCGAAGATATGTTCTATATCTCTAGTGAATTTTTGTCCTCCTCGTCCTAAAGAGTGATGACCTTCTTATAATAGCACTAGGAAATGATATCAAGATAGTACGCATGAATGTTATGCTTGCCACCATAGGGGAAAACATAACTTATAATGTGGAAAGAGAGTGAGAAGGGCCGCTTAATATAGTTGCACCTAAGGCTGTTTTTTACCTCCAAGGGGCGGAGGAGGACGTGCGTCAGATCATCACTAGGGATATAGTGATTGTCGCCTCAATCAGGAACCCTACGCAACTCGCCGAGGCGGTGGAAAATTCCTAGAATTTCTTGAGAAATGTGGATATTGCAGTCCCATAGGGGGAGCTATCAGCTGTGATGGTCTTTAAGCTTCAGCCATAAATTCCATTTATTAGGATAGGGTAATAACCCTTATGCTTCACAAAACACGGGATCAATCTATATTTCAATTTCAAAAAAATGTTTAGATTTCTACTTCCCTATGGATTTGAACCAAAGAAATATGTTTGTGGTAATATTAGTCAAAATTGTGGTTACCATAGGTTTTGGCCCAACATCTCCACGTAGAAGGCCCAAATGAATCAAAGCCCAAAAGATGCCCAAGCATCCTTACAATTGGCACCGTCTATGGGAACGACCAAGTAAAAAGTTGCATCGACAACTTGCTTGAATATCGTTTATCTCAAGCCCGGGCGGGAACCCCCCAGTTCCCGGCCTTCATTCATCCAGCTCACGTGATCCGTTATGGCTAGCAATCCGGCCGATCAATCACGGAAGACCGGTTCCTTAGCTAACCGGATATGGAGACAAAGCGGGAGGAATGAGCCGAACGGTTCATTTGAATTACAGGCGCCGTCGCGACCATCACTGCGATGAAAGGCGCTGCCCGGGCTCAAATGCGGAAGGTGAATGGATCGAAAATGCATGAGAGCCAACCACATACACCTGATTGCGCAAAAATAAAGAAAGCGAGAGCAATCCGGCGGTGGCGGAAACAGCGGCAATGAATGACAAGTTATCTTGGTAGCTCCTTCGTCGCCACCTCAAGAAACGATGTGGGTAGGAGTCAAGAGAAGAGCCCAGCGCCAATTCAGCCGTCCGTTAGCAACATGCCTGCTTTAGTGCGGAGAGAATTCGGAGAGAGGTGGCAGTCGAAACACGCCCCCTAAAAACGCGTGGCAGAGGGGTGCAGCACCATCACTTTCGTTCGAGTATCCCACCTTTGGAGCTACACCAGCCCGTGCTGTGCCTTGCCTCTTTGTTCGAGGACCGAGAGAAGATATGTTGTCCTCACAGTTAGACGGCCACATCTTAAGCTACGGCCGCGTGGCTTTGTCATACCGTCATTTACCAGGTATGATGGCTCTTCTAACCCGTATGACCACATGCTACACTTTAAGTCGGTGATGATACTCAATGCGGGAGACAACCGTCTATTATGCAAAGTGTTCCCAGCCAGCCTGAAGGGGCCCACCCTAGCTTGGTTCCACAAACTCCCATAGAGATCTATCAACACGTTTAATGAGCTATGGGCGGCATTTGTTCCGATATCGTGCTCGGTTCGTGAGGAAACATTAGTTCTCTGAGCCATGCTTGAACGGGAAGATGAGTCCATCCATGATTTCTGAGGAGATTTGGGCGAATCCAATGAATTGATTCATATAGTATGGATGCGGTCCTCCAAAATTTCTGGAGGAGCTTTGGGCCGAGCACACCGTTCTTCCACCTTCTATCCTTAGATCCTCCTACGACAATGGAAGAATTATATAGACGAGCGGATAGGTATTCAACATTAGAAGATAACATCCGGGCTGCCTCTTAGACTGTGATGATCACCGCCCAAAGCGGCAAGCTGACCACTAAAGGTCAGCCTGAACCCAAGGGGAGCAAGAACCAGAAACACTCCCGAGACCAATCAGAAAGAAAGAGGGAACCTCCACAGTTTACCCCTCTGAACATCTCGTATGACAGGCTCCTTCCGCTCATCCAGGATCATCCCGAATTCAAATGGCCCTACCGTCCAGTCTAATCCCTTTGCTAGCTAGTCTTTGAGATGTGACTACCCGCGAGGACCACCGGGCACGAGACCCGGCCGTGTTGTAGCGACCCACGGGCGAGCCAGGACCACTGATGGCGGATCCAGATCGAAACCCGGGGACGTCCGACCGAAGCCATTAATCAAATCTATTTCATTAATGCAAGCATTTTCATTCTCAAATCTTTGCGAAGCTTGCTCCACTTAGTAAGGCCCATAAACATTTACAAATTCAATGCAATTCATTTACAAAATATGAGATTTACCCAAAATGGAATTTTATGTCAAGCATAAATATAATATCCAAAATCGTATTCGGGGATATAGGTACAAAATAATTTCGAGTTGAACTCCCTTTTGTTTGCAAACAATATCATGTTCAAAAAAAACGGTGAGGATGCATGTGACGCGAGCATACCCAAGAACTTTCCTCGGGATGACTCGAGCCCTCGACCTCGGGTCCGGGCCAGCAACTATCTATCACTCCGCGCTCTACGCATTGATAAAACAATACGCTAAGCATTTACATGCTTAGTGGTTCTATACTGACAGGACCCTTCCCAGACCTTATCTAAACTCTTGTCTGGAGGATCTTGTCGGGCACTTCAACGGATTCCTCGAAACCGACTCGTCGGATCGAAGAAATTCGAGAAGTGAACCCTAACTTTCTATAACCGGTTTACTCGTTTAAACTCAGAAATTAAATTTTCTTTTAATTTGTCGAGAGTGACAAAAAATTTTTGCAATCCTTTTTGTTTCAAATATTTTATAAAATTTTCGTATATAATCGCCGTATTTTGATAAACCAAAATTCTACCTATCAAGAAATTTACACTTCTACTAAAACCTCAATTCCTCCCAACTTTATTCCCAAACTTGCAATAATCATTATCATATTTCCAAATTAACATGCCATCAACACTAATTCTCAATTTATAAATACAAACTCATAAACCTTAAGTAGAATATATATCTAGATGCATCATATATATGAAATGCATGGATATTTACAAATATACAATTTCAAATCTAAATATGTGTTGTCTAATTACATATCCATCTCATACAAAAAGTTTTACATCATAGGTCATAACCGCGCCCACCTATATAGACAACAAATGATGACGCCCCGTCATTCACTTATAGCACACAATGGAAAATAAATAAATAGCTACAAATGAACAAACAAGTTAGTGCAACGAAAAATATATATCACATACACTAACATGACACCATTCTTGTTTTATGGTTTTCAAAACCCCTATGTATATCCTTTAATTATTTTAACCATCACTTCGCGATTTAAAACTAACGCCAACGTAGTTTACTAAGTCATCTCAACCAATTACGCTACGGAATTTAACGTATCGCACGCAGGCTAAAGCTTATCACCGAGCAAACTACAATACTAATTTATCAGATCGCAATTGTAGTGCTAAAACTCCTCGGGCAACTACGAGCCGGAATTTACCGTGACGCCACATAGTGCCAAACTATACAAATAGCCAACTACGTATGAATGTTCCATCTGAACGTAGCGCCTTGCATTTTCCATGAACCTGAGCAACTACGATCTAATTTTCTCGCAGATCGTCACGTAGTGCTAACTTTTCTTTATTGTGGAGCGACTATGGAGTGGAATTTATCGTGATCGCCACATAACGCTAAATCTCATTATATCTTAAGGAATAATATACATGGGTTTTAAAGCTACTTTAATACTTAGTGTCAAAAGCACAAATCTAACTCATTTTGAAGCTTCTAAAACTCTCTTTTCAAATATATTTTTTTTAGATTACTTAACTACCATATTCATTACCAACATCAACCATTTACATGAAACTGGGAAAAGATCTTAAGTGGCGAACCACTTACCTTGAAGCCTGGCCACTCCCCGTCAAGCTGCCTCTATGAGGCTCGTGTACACGCCTCCCGTGTCTGGCCACCTACACACAATATCTCTCATCATTACTAGTGACAAAAATTTCAATTCTCAACTATAAGGTCAAGAATCTCAATTAAGACCATTTTTCTCTATATATCCTCCTAACTTGTTTCTACTCAACCGAGACTCTCTAATCCCGATTTTTATGTAAAAGTTTTAGTTTTTGACCCTTAGGGATCACCCCACACCTGGCCCGGCTTAATTTCTCAAGGCTTGAATGGAAAATTATATTTTTTACTCCAAAAATGTATACCATAACAGAAAGAAAGGTGGTAGTACCGTCTTCTGTCTCCGTTTTCCTTCGTTTTCTTCCTACTTTTTTCACTTATATCACCTTTCTAGTCACACGAAATTGCCTTTTGTTTCTTCACTCCTACTCCAGCTATGGTCTAAGGTTTCTTCTCCAATTGAATCACCCAATTTGGATCACCAAAACCTGTTATTAGAGTTTATACCTAGATTACTCCAAATCGCATAACAGAATCTGCACATAGTCTAATTTGGAAATACTTCAGCACTCTCAGTTGGAATTTGCTTTGAACTCCATCAGATAACTTATTCCCCTTGTAGTCTATTTTACCTGTAATTTTGAATCATTCAATTTGATGAGTGAAACTACACTTATGACCAAAACACTACATAACCATACCCAAACAGAGCAAATCAAATGAGCTACACGAGTTCACCTTTCAGTCCGTATTTGGGTTTTAGAGCCACAATTTTCTATCGTCCTCTATGCTACTTTGTAGCCCTATCTCTTATGGTTCTTTACCAATTGGAATCAATTCATTTGGATGATTTTAACTGACTTATAGCTAAACAAAAAACAGGGTGTTAAGGTAGTCCCTACAGATGCGCCAATCCTAAGAATCCAACACCTCCTGCTTTCTTTTACAACCAATCCTCAAAACCGTAATACATCAATAATCAACATGAAAGTCATTCAAAACCACTCCATAACACTTGTATTGGTGGTTTGGAACTCATACAACAAAAACCCTAGGTAAAATTTTGCTGAATTCAACCCAAAGGTCCACCAATTCTTCTTAAAAGATAAGTAAATATGATAATTCCATGTTTATTTTCCACCACAATCGGGGTTTTACCTCATAACCCCAACAATTCATGTTTATGTAATCTTCCACAAACCCAGGATCAAAGGAGCAAACTAATTCTCCATACCTCAAACTTAATAATCCACTACCCATGATTCCTAGGCAAACACATACCCGAATTTTTTTTTGTACTTCTTCTCCTTCTCCCTTCTTCTTCCTCCTCCTCTTCCTCTTCCCTCTCACATTTCCTCTTTCTCTCCCCTCCAAAACGTGAGCCCTAGCCTTCCTTTGGAGACCAAAATGAGTTTGGCTTCTTGTTTTCCCATTCCTTATATTCTAATATTTCCCTTTAATTACCATCAAGTCCTTCATCCTTTAATTTTTCAAATCAGTTTTTGTTATTTATATGATGGCCCATCTCTACTCACTTAATGGTTTTCTTATATCCTTTTTGGAGAATTAATATTTAACCCTTGTTCAAGTACTACAATTCCGGGTTCCATAATTTATAATTTCCTAATTTCATTTTAATATTACACAAAACACTTAGTGCTCGATACGCCCTCACATCATGCAATTTATACTCTCTTATCTGGCAAGCATAAACTAATTTAGTCACAACCTGAAATGATAATTCTCTAACACCATGAGATTCAATTAATCTAATGTAGAGATTTATTTTATCTCTCTAATCCATCTTTTAACACTAAGAGGTTATAGATCGAAACTAGGGGTTTACATATACAGTTCTTTATTCCATTTCAGTTCAGTACAAATCATGCATTTTTCAAAATAATGCCTTTAATACAATGTCTATGTGTAATGTAAAAGATACTTATACAAATACACTTTTCAAATCATTTTTTTTCGCCGGTTTGCATTTCCCACATATACAGAAGTCAACATTCACGACATATTCCATTGGTGAATCATGTCCCGCTTTTGTCATTCGTAAGAGTAATGTGGATTTCACATTCATTATTACAATCTCACATATGACTATAGAAGTCAACATTCACGACAAATTCAGTTGGTGAATCCTGTCCTGTTTGTCTTTCAGTAGCAATGTGATTTCACATTCAATATTACAATCTCACATATGACTATAGAAGTCAACATTCACAAAAGATTCAGTTGGTGAATCCTGTCCTATTTGTCATTCAGTAGTAATGTGATTTCACATTTAACAAATACGGTTACCTTCATGACGGTAATTCACGCTGAATCCCATTATAAGTTGGTCATTCAACAATACATTTCAAATCAATTTACTCACATGCAATAAATTCACTTATAGTTCAAATAAATGTGCATATGCAGATATTTGACAAACATTTCGAATACTAATAATTCAAATCAACATATATAGAACTTGAAATGGGAATTGAGTCACCCAAAACAAACAGATAGAGAATAAAGAACAAAGAACAAACCAATTTATCATCCTCCTTTATCCTTTCGATACCGCCCTAGTCGGCCTCATTGCCTTCACCCCGCACTTAGTCAAATACAAATTCTCCACTTAGTGGTTGAACAATTAATCGTGACTACGCCGAGGCTACGAGGTACACACGTTTCTTTTCACTTAGTTTCATTCTTATTTGAACCCTCACACTCATTTATTAGAGTCTTTAAACTATCTGGGCATTTAAATACCAAAGTTCTAAACAAAAAATCCGAAAAACTGCTCACATTGTAGCTGACTTCGTCACAAAGAAGTACAAGCACTTCGCCTCACGGTAGCAAGGCTACGCCTCGTGAACCCGAGGGGCCTTCTCGGCCTTCTACCATTGCGCGATGAGGCGCCCCTCACAGGGCGCAGGCTAAGCCACATACATAATTCTCCATGATGCCCAGCTTTTCTCGATTTTCCCGATTTTTCACCAAAAATTCTCAAAACTCAAAATACATCATGGGAATTACTCCCAATGACATCTAAATACCATCCTAAACCAACCATGAGCAAAACCCATGGATGGATTAGGGTTTTTCTAACCCAAACATCAAATACAACTTTCTGTGCATGAAGTTACATACCTCAAATCACTGGAACTCTCGTTTCAATTCTTATTACTTCTTCCTTCAGAAGATTCGAAAGCAAAAAGAGAAGAATCACACCACTCTTTTGATTTTCACACAAAACCCCAGCTTTCCTTTCAAGCTCTCTCCACATGTTTTTGCACAAATGTGCTCTCTGGTTCAAATGTGGTCTTCTTTCTCCTTTTCCTTAAAGCCTTATTCGCTTACAATAATAAACCCCCATTTCTCATTTTTTGGAAATTTTCTCACTTATCGGTTTTCATTTCACTTTCATTTACTTATTTCCCCTTACATTAGCATTTGAGCTTTATCATTTGACCCTTAGGTCCTCATTTTACAAAATTTCCAAATTTGGGCCCTTTTCACTCGGGTTTATTTCCTGTGTTCCATCACTTCTCATTTTAGCATATAATACTTAATCATATGCTCACATTTTCATTTCACTTTCAATTATTTAACAAATTTATCGCTTCCAGAAAAACCCAGTTAACCTTTTTACCTATACCCTAAATATATAATAAAAATTATTATAAAATTCTAGTATTTTCAAGGCGCTACGTATGTCAGCCCTCGAAGTTTCCCTGCGTGGAAAAGCTGATCAAGGCCGCCAATCTCTCGTAGGTATAATCCAGGAGACTACCCGCACATCCGAGGCCGCCTCTCCCGCAATCAAAAGAATAGCGATCGGCGCAAAGCTCCCACCTGAGCCTTGGCCCACCATCAACTATATACTAGGCGGCCTAGTTGACGATCAATATCGGTCTAAGTGCCAAAAGAAGAGCATGTTGCGCTCAACCATCGTCCGGGCCCAGATAAACACGATCCACGCTCCAGTCAGCAGCAAAATGGTCCAACCGATCAACAACCCCATATCCTTTTCCCCCATTAACCCGTCTAGGGTCATTGTTCCACACCATGATGCACTTGTACTCACCTTATGTATCAATGATTTCGATGTGCACAAGGTATTGGTTGATCCTAGCAGCGCGGTTGATCTATTGCAACTGCCCGCATTCAAGCATATGAACATCTCCTTGGATAGGCTAAGTTCGGCTGGAAAAATCCTATCCGGCTTCAACGGGGCGACCATAGTGACAATGGGTGACATTACCGCCCTCTCGGCAGCAAGGCTCTGCGGGTCCAAATAGGTTCTATGTTCAATCAAGCAGCACCTGGGTCCGCATAACCACAGCGGTCAAGCATGGCTACATGCAATGAAAGTCGCGGTCACCCACCTAAGTACCACTAAATGATCGGGCCATTCGACCAAGACGGTGTTGATCTTCCGAAAGGTACCACTAGCACCGACAAGTGCTACCAAATACATTACAAGAGCGTGAGAAAACTGAAGCTCCTCATAATCCCGTCATCGATACTCGTGTCAAGAATCATAACCACGCCTCGGGCAAGTGGAAGATACACAGAGCAATCGCCATTGATCCTCTAGAATCAATGTTCCTGGCTAAACCGAATAAATCCACCTACGTTAGTTCCCTCCTATCCGGTAAGGAGAAGGACCAATTATGGCATGTCCTGCTCCATAATATGGATCTGGGCTCACTCAAACATGACCAGCATTAACCCTGTTCACGCCTCTCACAAACTGAATGTCATTTCTATGGCCAGGCCGGTCAGACAAAAAATTAGGCGCTTCCACTCTGACCGATATCAAGTTATTCAAGTGAAAGTGGATAAACTTCTGGCAGCGAGGTTCATCAGAGAAATAAAGCACCCAGAATAGCTAGCTAATGTGGTGGTGGTCCCGAAAAAAAGGCGAAAAATGGAGAGTGTGTGTGGACTACACGGATCTCAACAAGGCTCGCCTCGAAGACAATTTTCTCACCTGATGTGACCAAATCGCCGATGTGTCACCGTATCGGATGTTCTCATTTCTCGGACGCCTCGAGATATCATCAAATTACCCATGCATCCGCCGCACACGAGAAAATGAAATTTCTTCATCACCCCATACAAATGTTGTTTCGCTACAATGTAAATGTCGTCATTTAAAAATACCGGGCACCTCACAAAGGCTAGTAAACTGCAACAAGCTTGCATCATTGCTGTGAAAGACCATGGAGGTTTGTATTTACGACATGCTGGTAAAATCCAAAGAATGCCCGGACCATGCTAAACACTCGCAAGAGACTCGATTCTTGTGCATACACCACCTAAGCTCATCCTTCAGGATGCGCCCTTCTGGGTCGGGCCGCAAGCCTGGCCTCGGGCTTCATGGTAACCCGTAGGCATCAAGCCAACCCCCGCTCAACTTAAAGCCATTCTAGTCCCCGCTCCTCTTCAGAAAAGAAGTACACAAATGGATCGTCTACGGCCGCCCCGGGAGGCGTTTATCTCCGGTTTGCAAATCCTGTCTAAAACCATTCTTTTTGTTACCCCAAGTGGGGCCAACCGAGCCGTGGAATGCAGGAATGTGACGGGCCTCCCCACTCACTATGTGCAAGATCTCGTAACCTCCCCAATCCTCGCACTCGAGGCGAAACGCTATTCGTGTACTCCAGGCCTGCATGCCTCGCGAGTACCGCCTCAAGTTTCCAAGAGGCGTGATGAGAATAAAAAGCAAGAGGCCTGTTCTTCGTCAACAAGTCCTTCCGACCACCCAGACTGTGCATTACCACCCCGAGCAGCGCACTCAAATTTCCTCCGTAACAACGAAGAAGCCCGCCCCATACTCCAAGCACACCCCATTGTCGGCTAACCGACCTCCTCCTTCGAGCACCATTCACAAGCCCGACTTGTTCGAGGATGGCTCGTGGGCGATCGGGACCGAGGACCTGCATTCAATACAAACCAAGACTGTCTAAAAAGGGACAGGTTCTAGCGGATTTTCTAGAAGCAATCCCCCAATCAGGGGTGAGCCAAGGTAGCATGACATGGTGGACCCTTAATGTAGACAGGGCATCTCGCCAAACCAGAGCCGACATCTGGGCTTATAACTTAAATTCCATCCGGGAGATAATCATGTGCTATCCATTTAAAGCTTCTGGCGCCTCCAACAACGAAGTCGATTACGAGGCCATACTAGCCTGAATCAGCTGGGGCTAGCCACTGTGGTTCCGCAAACAGCTTCTCGATTTAGAGTGATTAGCTAAGTAGTTATGGGGCAGTGAACGAGAATATGGAGCCCCACGACCCCCCGAATGGAGAAATATGTATCCTCGTAAAACACGCTTGAACTGGCTGTTCTAGAAGCCTACATATCACCGTAGATTACAATGAAAGTGAAAGCCTCTGGGTCGCCGTTGCTAATTTCACTTCCAATAACCGAAACAAAGGATCTTGCCCGCTTCATTATCGATTCATCAATCGTCACTAATGAAAGCCGATGGACGAGGTCCCCTTCCTCGAGATAGGACTTCCATAAGGCAAGATTAAACACCGGAGAACTCCCCGAATGATAGAAACAAAGCTCACAAAGTCTAAATCCAGTCAGCCAGGTTCTCTTTGATTAATGGGAAGTTGTTTAAACGGTCCCTGGACATACCATACTTAAAATGCCTAACTACCAAACAGGGCAATATACACCAAGTGCATGAAGCGATATGCTGAATCATCCAAAGTGTGAGGAACATTGGCACTTACGCAGCCCATACTCAGGGGTATTATTATCCAACCATGAGATCTAACGCCGCAGACTATGTTCGGAAGTGTGATCGATGCCAGCGACTAGCCCCTATCTTGAGATCACCCGCTCAGGATTTAATTTCCATTACAAGCCCTTAAATTTTCGCCTAATTCGTCTGGCATTGACATATTCCGCCTATTTCCTTCGCCCATCAAGAAATTATTACCGGTAGCGACCACAGTTTAAACAAGTGATAGCGAGGCTTTGCATCAATCAAGGATAAGGATGCCCACCTCAGTTCATCCGAAAAAGTATCAAGCTCTGGGCTCTAAGATACCTTCGATCAATCAGGTTAGATAATCCGCCTCAATTCGACACTGGGCACAAAAACTTCTCGCCTTTAAATTTAGTACAGAACTCGCCCACTCCACCCAGATCCGCAGAGCAACGGCCGGTTTAAGCCCCAATAAAACCATAGCCAACCCGCCTTTAAAGAACGGTTAGATTCAGCTAAAGGCGAGTGGGTGGATGAACTCCCCGAGGTGCTATGGGCTTATAGAACGACAGCTCGCCGACCAACCGATATATCCTCCTTCTCGTACTCACTTATGTGGATGCAGCTTATGGTCCCAATAGAGATCTAAGATGCCCATCGCCCGAACCGACACACCAACAATCAACCGCAGACTATGATCAAAGATCTAGACATGGTAGATGAACCGCTGAGCAAAAGAACTGTATTTATAGCATCATATATCACAATGCCTAGCAAACCTATACAACTGCAAAGGTAAACCCCGTATGTTTCAGGCGGGGGACCTAGTCCTGAGAAAAGTTTTTGAAAATACAGCCAATCCGTCAACTGGAAAATTCCATCCAAACTGGGAGGGACCATATATTGTAACATTGCCTGGAGAATCCAGATCGTATGCTTTAGACAAACTAGACGGGACGCCTGTACCTAGAAAATCAAATAGCAGAATCCCAAAAGGTACTATCAATAAAGAATGATCTAATTTCTAACTTTGTTCCCGTCTCCAAAGGTTCATTACAAAGCCCAGTAAGATTGATGTCCTGCTTCCTGCTAGTGAAGGTTGATGCCCAACCCGATTCATTACAAAGTCCCAAGGCCTGATGTCCCATCGGCCTAGTACGGTTGGAGCGCCACTGTTCATTACAAAGTCCAAGCAAGGTTGATGTCTTAACGGCCTAGTACGGCTTCGATGTGTCTGTTCATTACAAAGTCCAATATTATGGTCGATATTCACTGTCCGACATGGTTGATGCCCAAATTGTTCATTACAAAGTCTCGCAAGGTCAGATAGTTCCCATCAAATGGCATGGTCAGATGCTCAAATGTCCATTAAAATGTCCGGGCAAGGAAGCAGTAGAAGAGGGGTTAACGAACCTAGTTAGCCGGAGTGATCCAGAACTAAGCAATGTCCTACTCAAGGTACATCTTTTCTTACTCGGATAAATTAACTTAGTTATGAAGTAAAGCGCCCACATCAGATTAGTAAACATAACATGCTTTACTATTCATAATATTTTGCTTCATTACCGAACTCTGGGCTCAAACAATAATGAAAACCTGGGCAATACATGTATGAACATAGCCTCAATGAGTGACTAGGAAAACAGTTAAACTGTAAACACTGTTGTCCCTCACTCTCCCTGGTTAGTATGAGAGAGCAGGTTCTTTACCCAACCCAACCTCGACGGCAGAGAGAGGTTCACCCGCCTCACAAGTATCCATCTCAAGAACCGCAAAGGAGCCCCTCCCCTCTTCAAGATTCATCACTTCACGAGCGGATTGATCGTTGGACGCTGCTTCTGGCAGTGGACAAGACCCGAGGCATCGAGGATTAATAAAAATCTCGAGATAACGGTTGACGTGTCCAAGATCCGTCTGAACTCTCGGGGGGGTGGCTACTTCAGCCAAATTTTATGTGCAAAATCACAGCAGCCATACCCATAGTTAAAGATCACGTCCAAGCCTCCCTCGTGAGCCTCCCTCAGGGCCTCATTCTTTCAAAGGGCCTCTGCCTGGATAGCAAATATTTCATCCTTACAAGTCCCGAGTTCTAAAAGCGTAGGAGACTAGTTCGGTTTGCCGTACGGCCAACTTCGCTTTGGTCCCGCCTCCTTAGCCTCCTCTGCCACAACCAAAGCATTTTGCACCCTAGCCAATTCAGACTCCACCCTAGCCCTGGCATTCCCTGCCTCATCAGCATCCATGCGTGCCATCAAGGCATCATGGTGAGCAACATCCCTTTCGACCTCGGCTCAAGTCGTCCTTTCAACACTTCCTCTAGCCTCATTCTCCCAATACCAAGAGCTTGACTCCGCTTCGCCTAAGGGAAGCGCCGCCCGTGGGTCGAATGACCGATTGCCGTGAGCCACAACCTCTCTACATCCTTCCAACCGAGTCCGAAACTCTGTGTCGTAAGTCATGTTTCTGATGGTCAGATCATCGCAGAAAATAACGCGCATTAGAACAAAGCCATATAATTTAGTAATGATATTGGGAGAAGTGCATAGTATTTAAGTGAATATACTAGCTCAAATTAATCGACAAAATTATGCCAAGATCAACATGGCGTTCGATCGCCCGGCTGAGATCTTCTTCCTTACGCAAGGATCAAACAAAGATACTTTTCACCCTTCCTCGCCACACCTCAACCATCCTAAGCATCATCGATGGGTATAGTCACTCCAATGGTCGTGGATTCCTCCCATTGAATGGCGCCCAACGCTTGATAATTTCTTGGGCTCCTTCGGGCCCAGGAGCTAATACTTTCTCTGTAGGGACATCAATCTCTACTGGGGAATATAAGAATATAGCAAATGGGCTGGCCGTAGCTAATCTGGCCACACGCCCGCCCGATACAACACGACCTCATTGGGTCACAACTAGTAGTCCGTCCGAGGAACACCTCAAACCCCCCACCCCGCGCCTCCTCATGAGTTGCAGGTGTAACACCCCAAAACATATCCTACTGCTAATATGTTTAAGGTCCCCGCGCTTCCTCATGAGTTAGAGGTGTAACACCCCAAAATATATCCTAGTCGTTTTCAATATGTTTAAGGTATTTATTAGGTATAAATTGAATTTTTCGTAATTTAAATTCAAAACGCGAAAATTGAGAAACCCGGAAATAAACAAGGATAAATTTGTAATTTGTCAAAATGGGACACAAAAGTCATATTATAAGAAAAAAAGATGCTATTATAGAAATAGCAATAGTTGTGGTGCAAATAGAAAGGAACTTGAGGACCAAGGTGCAATAAAAGAGAAATTAGACCAAATAAGGTCCATTTAGGGTCTCTCATTTGGGCATTGACAGAGCAAAATGTGAAAGAGAGAAGAATAGAGAAAGGAAGAGAAAAAGGAAGAGAAGAAGAAGAAGAAGAAGAGAAGAAAGGTATGGAAACTATTTGAGTGTGGAATCAAGTATGGATTTATGACCTTGAGTAATGATAAGTATGAATGTAACAAGGATTTTTATATGGAATAAGATGATTTGTAATGATTTTGGTGGTTTAGTTAGGAATTCATCCTAACCTTAGATTTGCTGGTGGGAATGGAAAACCTCAGCTTGTATAAGATGAGTATGGAATATCATGGGTTTGTAATGGATTCTGGATTATGAGGTATGGATACCTATTCAAGTTTAGGAAGTTAACCTAACTTACAAGTATTCGAGATCGGGTTTGGAAAACCCCACTAATCCCTATATTTGGTTTTTGCTGGTAAATAATATTAATTTTGAGAGATTTTTTCTTCCTGAAAGTATACAAGTACTTTGGTTTTGGTTAGATTTCCTCGGTAAAGCAGGAAGAAATTAGAACACTCTGTGGCATGCTTTCGGGTCTACGCCGCGGCCGCAGGGATCCCTACGCAGCAACGCGCAGGCCCACGCTAAGGCATGGCATGTCTATGCTACGTGTGGCCGAGAGGGTGGCCTTAGACAAATTTCAGTACGCCACTGCAGCTATTGTTCACGCATGGAGATTTTTGTGTTTTGTTTTGTTTTGTCCTTCCGTTGCTCCAAGGACTTGTCTATTGAACTAATGAGGATCCTATAAGTGTATGAAAGGGGTCATTCATGTTTGCATGTAAGAAAAAATTATATCGTACCTACTCCCAAGTAAAGCTTAACAATGTTGCAGGCAAATGAATGCTCCCATGATAAAATAAAGTTCCTAAACACATATAATTATAGATCAGCTTTCAAGACCAGATATTGAATGATACGTAACTGCTACGGCACACCGCCTCCGATCAATGTTTCGACAGACTCCAAGGCCACAACACTTCGTTACATGGGTAAGAACGCCTTCCGATCTGCTTCCTAAGACTCCGTTTCAGACTACCAAGACCTAGCAATCGTAAAGTACCTTTCCGTGCATTTACCTGCTCATGGTCCCACTACTTCTATTACGGTCTATAGTCAAAATGGGCAATTATGATATGAGTTCACAATCTAATATAATGTTAAAATAATGTAAGATCGTTTTTACTCAACAAAATTATTTCAAAATTTACACATAAAGTATAAGGTCCTAGTACTCCACGGTACTCTCGTATATGGGCATGCCTTTGTAACCCCTACGGAGATCCCCGGATTAGTATAAGTCTCCTATAAGTACAAGTATATGTATTAGTTTTATTATATGAATTCATGCAAATTTCATTATCTACTAGATCAGATATATGTTAACAAGTATATGCTTTACCGTAAAGGGTATTAATGCATGTGTACATTGTTCAGGCATTCTCCATTGTTCAGGCATTCTCCATTGTTCAGGCACCTGCCTTCCCTTCTTGGATGCTTAGGGGGCAAGACGAGAACCCTTTTTCGTGAAGGGACGACGCTTGAGGCGGCTGCCACTATCAACCTCCTTTAGATGCTCGGAGGGCAACGCCGAGGTCCTCTTTAGCCAAAGATGGCCGCTTCCGACCAAAACCCGACACACCCCGACCAACCACATCGGCCCTAAGTCTCATTACTGAGACGAGCCGCCTCGATCACCAAAGTCGAAGGTCACAACAACGTAGTACACCCTCCCACTACTTCTAATGAAGAGGCTGGTACTAACTAAGAATATAAGAAGATGGATTACGAATCAATCCGCCAAGATTCTTCAATGCTAAAAGAACTCTCGTGGATGTCGCTCCCACTCAAAATCTTAATAACTTCTTAATCTTCACCAGCTTTTCCACACTTTTCACTAATCCCGCTCCGCTTTTCCCTGCAAAAGTATTTATTAATAAAATACATGGGATAAACATACAACGACGTATAAACCCAAACCCAACACACCCGAAATGACATTCCCGCTCAAGGTAAAGGGAAAATGTGGGAACTCTGGGATCTCGCTACCACGCCCCCCAACTCAAGATCACGCCTTCGCCGCCGCGAGTCGTGAGACCGTCGGCACCCTGTAGCCGAGGGCCTCTAGGGGACAAAGACGACGCGCCCCACGCCAAGCAGCTTCAATGTAATAAAGAAACCTCCACCAACCGGCCACATTTACTGGTAAAGGAGGTTCAAGACGCTACATCCCACGTAACCCGCATGATATTCTGGGTGGATAAGAGCAACTGCGGTAACCGAAAAAGGTGTGTGTAGAAACCCGCGATTGAGACGAAATGGGAAAGCGGCTTCTCCTGGCCACGTAGCCATTCCCTAGTAAAATATAAGTACCGCACCGTCTTCCTTATCGACAGATCCAATGCACCACCCCAACTCCTGCACCCATATTATTATGAATGTGGCAAAGATGACCTCAACTTTTCCATGTATGTAGAGAAATAAATGTTACTCGCATATGATCCCCGGCCAGGCCCTCTCCGCCTCCGCCTAACTAGTGGAAGTCCTCTCGACTCCTCGCCATACCACAAGCAGACAACAAAAGCGACAAATGAAAAGGGAGTCAATTCCCATCAGACACCAAAATGATAAAAGGGCGAGAACGCACGAGAACCCAACAAGCCAGGGAAAGATCCCCAACTCTGGCATACCTTAAAAACACCATTCTACGTTTACGTCGCCAAATATATGTTGGGGACTGGAATCCAACATATCCGAGACAAAAATGGCTTGACGAAAATAAGAAAACAAACAGCACCTAAAAGACTATCTCGCAAACACGCAACCACACGCAAAGAAAATATCCACGTAAGCTCTCGAACATAAAAGAAACAAGAAAAGTGGAGAAGAAACGAGTAGGAGGCAAACCAATGATATTCCCGTAAGAACAAGTACGTCTAGCCCCCATTTAATGCATTAAATGCGCCGTTGAACTCATCACTCTTTCAAACAATTCGAATCCTAACAACGCACTTGCTGGGGCACGTTGAACGAAAGTGTGGGCTGTGTTCGCGGCCCCCAGCCAGTCTCCCCATGCCCCTTCCGACTCCGACCTGATCGGGCCGGGGCTTTAGGTCAAAAACTTAATAAAGCCCGGGCCATAATCAACAGACGAGCCGAACCAGCCTCCTCGAATATATCCTCGCGACGCCTAAGGCAACCTTAGTTTCAACATGCTAGTATCCATCAGATGCCATAGCCCATGAAGTTTGTTAACGCTAGTGACAGATTAGCCTAACACAATAAAAATAAGACGAAACACAACACAAAAATTTCCCGAATCAATACTTCATTAATTACACCGCGGCTTTACAATACGTAACCCATCCGAAATGGGGCAACCGAGCCTAAGATAATTACATGATAACCTATCCGGAAATAAAATCGAGTCAAAGGAAAAGCAAAAACAAAGAGAACGAGAACCAGAGGAAAAAGCGAAAACAAAAAGAACGGGAAATGGAACTGGAGGAAAAAGAAAAGCAAGAAGAAAAAGTTAAAGAAAAAGCCACTGCTGCAGAGTCTAAAAAAGAACTGCTACTACAGAGGCTAAGAAAGAAGAAAAAGCCTCAGCTGCCTCTAGCAGTATAATCAACAATGCCAAAACAGAGGGACGTACAAGGGGGCTTATCTCTGAACATGGAGAAACAGAGTTTCGTCGATGTCAAGGAGGCTTTCTCCCTCCAAATTCGCGAACCACCCAAGGGGGCATATAAGGCTTGAAAATATCCCTCCATGGGTAAATTAGCAAGCTCCAAGACATTCCTTTTCATCACCGGCCGACCTCTGTCAACATCACATTCAGCCCCAGGAACAATCAAGCCCAACCTTAGCAACATCCGCCAATGACCAGCCATGCATATCTTAGTCTTGTACATCCTCTGGAAATTCAAAACTAGTCAGTGGGACAAAAACCCAACACCTTGCACCCTTTTATAGAGGTTACAAACCAAGGGGAAATTCAAAAAGCCGTACTAAATGCGACACCAGAAATAGTATACTCTCCGGAAACATGTGCGTTGGAACATGCAAGCATTAATGGTCCACTGTTCCCTACAATAGCAAAAAAAAAAAAAACCAATATGTTTCCAACCGGGGAAGAACAAACTCCCAAACGAAAAAGGGGGCATTGTGGGTACCATGGGTTTTGACCCAACATCTCCACGTAGAAGGCCCAAACGGATCAAAGCCCAAAAGAGGCCCAAGCATCCCATGTAATCTGCGGATCCGCTCAATTCCCCGGCCTCAGTGGGCATCTACGCTTCTCCAACTGTCACCATCCCTTAAAGCGATGGTCTACAAGAATTTCCCAAATTCGATTCTTGACACAATTGAAGAACATATCCTCCCAAACCACCCATCGAAACACTCCCCAAGAAGATGCTGTCCACCTGAGCGAAGACTCCTGACATCTCTGCCACCCAAAAGGAAAACAGCTGAAGCGCAGGATTCGCGCCGGCCTCCCTTCCACTTGAAACTAATCACCCACTTCCCATGGAAAGTGAATCAAGATCTCTCTTCATAAATAAGGGAGGTAACACGAGAAAAGGTATGTGTACCTACCAAGAAAGCTAAATGTGAGAATGCTCTAATCTCCTGACTAACTTACATCGAGGCTTCCATTTCGCGACACCACCGTCGGTCCTCGTTTCGCTTGCAGTTCGCGATTAGGTTCATGCCCCGACGATCCGTGAACTCTGAGAATCCGAGAGACAACAAAACTTACTAAGTGTTTTTGCTTCACAATGAGATGAATCTTTGGTCCAATTTTTTGGTGAATCTATTGTTAGCTTAGTTTTTTTTAACAGAGATCAATATCTCTCTTACTATAGGAGAGAAGTTGTGTACTGCTTTTTTTGTGGTTTGGACTGGGGTACGAGGGGGAATTGTTGTTTGGTTGTGGAAAATATGGGGAAAAAGGAGATAAAGCTTTTAGGGTGGTGAATAAGCATTCAGTGTTTCATTATTAGTTGATTTTTTTGTCTTATTCTGTTGTTTTGAATTTGTTATTTATATGTTAGGGTAATGTAATGATTAATTGATTTTGGCGACATTTTTTTAAAGTGTGGGCTTATATATGTTGGTTGGGTGCATAATTGAAACATTTTCTGATATGGGTACAAAATCATATAGCATTTTTTTTTTAGAGAGAAAAAATGATGCATTTTATTTAGTAATAGGATACATCCTTTGCAAGAACATCTGATAAGAAAGAGGGAGGAACATCGTCCCAATCCCCTATACTAGACTCCGAACCCACTGCCCTTGCTAACAAATGAGTTGCAATGTTCACTGCTCTTATAAACTCAAAAGCTGCTGTGTCAACTGTCTCAATAAAGATTTCAATATCTGATGATTAAGCCTCCGCTGTTGAGGTAGGCTTGACTGTCTGTTTATAGCTGACACCAAAGCAAACAACTGTTTCCACCCCATCATGCACCTCCATAATCCATTCATTTTGAGCCAATACAGAGCCTCTCATATTTAGCACCTCAGCTTCGAAAGCAGAATCAAATTACCATGTAAGCGACCATTTTTCGCACTGATCATTTTCCCAGACCCTTCACGTAAGATGAAAACCAAACCCAACTATCAGGTCTTGCGTAAATATTGCGGCATAACGCGTCATTTTATGATGTCGATCGGGTGGATACCACCTAGTACGCTCACGGGCTCTGCCTGTACTGACGCTAGTTCTCCTATTCTCCCATTGCGAGAGAGATTGGAGGGCATGAAAATGGATTGAGACTGTCGTGCTTCCTTTGTGGTTCCAGATAATGGAGTTTCTATTTCTCCATACAACGCAACACATCACCGCAATCACTGGGATCATATTTGTCAAGTTTATACATATTAATAAATGTCGTATTTAATGCTTTATACCCATTGATAAGGGTCATATAAACCAAAATCAAATATTTCTTCATGTTTCCAATTTAACAAAAATACAAAAAGTAAATCTCTATTGACTTTCAATTTTTATTGTAAACATTTTCAAATTCATTTTCCATGTAAAACACGTATTTGATCCATGCATGTAATTTAAATAACTAGAAAATTCCAAAACTCATATTCACATATACTAGCAAAATATTTTGTTTTATAGGAAAAGCTGCATTAATCTTCCTTACCCGATATTCCAAGGTACTAACAAAAACCAATAAGCTTCAAGGAGTCACAAAGCACCTGAATAATATGAATAACATCCTATTAGACAAAAAAATAACTCAAAGGATCTTTAACTTGAGAATTTCAAATAAATTAGACCATTTTCCACAATAACCTCGACATCACCCATTTTTCAACTCTATCAATTCCCTAAATCCCCAAAATTAGAGATTTTGCCATAAAACATGATTTTTGGTTGAAATTCTCAAATCTTTTATGAACAAGTGGTTCTTTGTAACTTGTAGGGAATCCTTTAGGGTTTCAAATCCAAAGTTTGGTAGTCTAAAAACTACCAAAATACATTAAATACCAATTCCCAAACAAAATTCTCAATATTATGTCTTTCCTATATTCCTAAGGTTTCAAACTCATATTCACATGCATGTAATTTAAATAACTAGAAAATTCCAAAACTCATATTCACATATACTAGCAAAATATTTTGTTTTATAGGAAAAGCTGCATTAATCTTCCTTACCCGATATTCCAAGGTACTAACAAAAACCAATAAGCTTCAAGGAGTCACAAAGCACCCGAATACGAATAACATCCTATTAGACAAAAATAACCTTCCAAAGGATCTTTAACTTGAGAATTTCAAATAAATTAGACCATTTTCCACAATAACCTCGACATCACCCATTTTTCAACTCTATCAATTCCCTAAATCCCCAAAATTAGAGATTTTGCCATAAAACATGATTTTTGGTTGAAATTCTCAAATCTTTTTATGAATGTAAGTGGTTCTTTTGTAACTTGTAGGGAATCCTTTAGGGTTTCTCAACTAAAGTTTGTAGTCTAAAACTACCAAAACAGTACAAATACCAATTCCCAAACAAAATTCTCAATATTATGTCTTTCCTATATTCCTAAGGTTTCAAACTTGAAAGTTTAGGTAACCTTAAGTTTTCAAATCTAAGTTTCCAAGAGAGAATTTGCCCAAATACATCAAACATCAAACTCTAATCAAGTTTCCTTGACTATATACATTTTAATCATTTATAGAGTTTCATATTTTAGAGTTTAAGAAAGCCCTAGGGTTGCAAATCTAAACATTTGAAAAGCCTAACTACTAATAATCAAGAAGGGAAAAGAATACTTACTTGGGGTTTATGTGTCTTGAAGCTTGAAGTCCCTCTTTTAGAAACTCTAGCTCATCTCTCTTCTCCTTGAAAGAGAAAAAAAAAAGATGAAGAATGTTAGAATTTGATAGGAAAACCTCATTTTAGTAAAACATTTCTATATTTGTTAAGTAGCTCTTCTAACTTTGAGAAATTACAAAATAGTCCTCTTATTTCCCCTTTTTTGTTTTTGTTTTTTTTGTTTTTTGTTTTTTTGAAATTATGGGTATTACACGAACAGCGATCAGTTTTGGTAACCCTTCTCCTGAATAACACTTGCATTGTTGGCAACAAATTTGACACACATGCCAAATGAAGATGCTTACCTTCCCCGACACGTTCATTTTCCACATCTCCTTCCAGTTGACGGTGGTGGTAGGATGTCTTGGTGAAATCCTGGTGCCCTGCTGATTCCTATAACTGCTCTTTACCGTGAAGGCTCCACTCCTTTCATGGCACCATAGCCAACCATCATCACACGGACTCCTACTCAACGTAATGTGTTGGATCATCCAACTGTCCTTCTCCTCAAATATTGCCCTTAACAGCCCCGCATCCCATCCCATACCATCATCTGTCTTCAGAGTGCTCACTTTCAGTTCCTCTAGCCCCTCCAAAGGTGGTGATACCACATAGGGGTTCTCTACATCTGCCAGTCATGGGTCTTTCCACACCCTAACTTGAGAGCCGGAACCGACCTTAGTCTCACTCGTTTTTTTATTTGTTGGGCTGATGTGTGTAAGCTTCTTCATATGAGGCTAGGGTTCGGACACTGACCAACCTTTAGAATGGAGGTGTTTGGAAAATATCTTGACTTATAAATCCGGGATACCAAAGAATCAAGGTATGTAAGAATCCGCCAAACTTGTTCCTCTACCATTGCAATGTTGAATTTATGTAATTTCCGAATCCCCAAACCCCTTTCATTTTTATGTAAACATAAAGCTTCCCAAGACGTCTAGCAAATGTCTTTCCTCTTCAGCTTGTCTCTCCCCCCACCAATATGAATTCATCATTCTTTCAATTCTTTGTAGAGGGATAAGGGGAGTCAAAATACAATCATCACACTCTATCCCGGCTCTAGATAGAGATTTTTTATTCCAACCACTAATTCTTCTACAAGCTTTTTCCTTGATGCACGCAAAGACCTCCTTCTTCTTTCGGCCAATAAAAGTTGGGAGACCTAAATACCTTTTTCCTGGCTTGTTTTAGGGACTCATAGGACAGTATACAACTCATGTTTCAGATCTTCATCTACATTGGGGCTGAACATAACCGATGACTTGTTAAAGGTCCTGTTTGGTTGAACTGATTAGGGTAGCTATCAAGAGTTGATAGCATTAACCTCTAATCAACTTTGATAGGGTGTTAGGTAAAGACAACTAATCAACTCCTATAACTGATTAGAGCTAATCAGGAGCTAATTAGGAGTTGATGGCTCCTATAAAATTATCCAACTTCCCTTTTTATCCTTGTCTCTCTATTTATATGGAAAGGTTTTTTTTTTATCATTCTCCTCCTATTTATATGGAAATGTATGATTATTTTATTTGATTTCATTTTTATTTTTATTTTTAAATCTTATTATATACTATGTAAATTATCTTATTATAATTATATATAATTTTCATAAAACTAAATTTTATTAAATGATAGATAAATAAGAGCTCTCATGGGAAGATTCATGATAGGTAGAAGTGATGTATTGTTGCATGGAGGAAAGTGTAAAAGGGAGAAAATGTTGAACATAAATTTTGAGGAAAATACAAATAAACTTGGTTTCGAGAGCATGTTAATAAGAATTTTTAAAAATGTGGGAAGAAAAAGAAAAGATGGAAGAAGAAATGAAAAAATAATAAATTATTTTTTATTTGTTAATTAAATTTATTTATGATTATAACTTCATTATATAAAGATTAAATCATTTAAAGATATTTAATATATTAATCAAATTTAGTAATGTTTTATTTTCTTTGCTATTTCTATTGTTCGATATTAAATATGTTAAAAAACCATTTATCTTCATAATTTTTATTTAAATTTTGGATTTAATGAATATTAAAGATTATGAAATATTTTAGGTTTTATTATGGTAATTAATTAAAATTTAAATTTTTTATTATTAATTAAAACTTAATACAAATATTTTTATTTTATTTTTATTTTATCATAAATATATTTTTACTATTTTATAGTGATTAGATAAAATGAAATATTATATTATTTTAATAATAAATTACATATTCATATACATATCATGTTGAAAGTATTTATTCGTATAATTTATTTTTTTACATTTGAAATAAATATTCTTTTAATAAATGTTCTAAAAGAAAATATTGAGAATATAAAAATACTAAATGATAATGTAAGAACAATGAAATCAAATAGAGTTTCCAAGAGAATTCTCTTTTCTTTCTTTATATATATATATATATATATATATAGAGTATATATATATATAAGGAGCATATATATATATATATATATATATATATATATATATATATATATATATTATATTTGTATATCTCTTGATCATGTTTATATAGGTAATTAACCTTTAATCAGCTACTTTACCAAACAATAATTTATAATCACTATCGCACGCTTACTACTCGCCTAATACTAAATCAAATGGGGTTTCAAAAATTCCCATTTCTTCCCCACCTTTGTGCCTTCTCTCATACATGAAGACAGTTTTTTTTTAATGTAATTACATTGCATGGATGAAGCTTTGAAAAATAGATAACTATCATCAACAAATAATAGATGTGAGACAGATGGAGCCCCATGAGCTCCTTTGCATCACTGAATCATCTTTCTAGCTTCCATATCAACAATATAGATAAACCTTCTGCACATAAAATAAAGAGATAAAGGGAGAGTGGGTCACCTTATTTAAGTCCTCTCTCCGAAAAAATAGGACTGATCTCATGGCCATCGTGCACCCCCTTGTAAGTCACTGAACTTACACGCCTTATGATCATGTCCACCCAACCATCTTGGAAACCCATTTTGAGCATGATATTGCATAGGAGCCCACCCATTCAATCCAACCATAAGCTTTTGACATGTTTGTCTTCAATGATGTCTACCCACCCTTTGCTTGTCTTTTCCGTCTCAAATAATGGCACACCTCAAATGCGATCATGATATTGTCTGTGATAACCCTCCTTGGAATGAAAGCACTTTGATTATCCAATATGACTGTAGGTAGAACTGGTTTTAATCTATTTGCCAAGACTTTAGAAATAATTTTGTACAATACGTTATTGAGTGTTATTGGGCACAGATCTACTAGTGTCTGGGGTCTTTCCTTCTTGGGAATCAAAACCAGATTTGTAGCATTCGGCTCCTATGGAAATTCCCCATTATTAAGGAACCTCAAACAATCCGAGGTTACCTTTTCCCCCGTTACATCTCAGAAGGCCAGGTAGAACCTAGGATTCATTCCATCCGGCCCACAGGCTTTGTCCGGGGTGCATGAAAAAAATTGCATCTCCGACCTCCTGTGCTTAAAACGTCCTGTTGAGATAATCATTATGTTTTGCTAACACCTTTTTCTCTACAAGTCTCAATATCGTGTTCGCCTCACTGCTTGGGACTTATAAAGATTCCAAAAATATTATGAGATTAATTAATATAGCATGTTATTCCTTGACCTCCAAACACCATTTTTATCTTTCAAATCAGGGTAATAGCATTCTTCCTAGCCCGCGAGAAAGCGAACCAGTGGAAGAACTTGGTATTCGAGTCCCCCCCCCCTTTAGACCAGAATTATTTCACTCTTTGTTTCTAGTAATACTCTTACTGGGCAAGAAGCTGGCTAAGTTCCATTCTTGTTTCAATTACTACCTCAACATCATGCATTTCATATTTTTGCTTGAAAAATCTGATATTCTCCTGTCACACCTTTAGCTTGTCTGAATAGGTTTCCTTTACGTTATGCTCCAACTTCGTAAACAATTGGAACATTCAGAAATATGTTATGACACCCAACGGTCCCTTGATGCTTCCCAACTCTCTATAACAATCCTCCTTTAGTTTGCTTCCCCTAATCCATGCATTCTCAAATCTGAATTTGCGATAATGTTTGACTTGGTTATCACCACGAACTAGAAGGATGTCTGAGTGGTCTGAGGTGGCCATGTCTTCGTTGAGTACACACGCATCAAGAAAGAGTTGGCTCCATCGAAGATTTGCCAAGGCTCTATCTAACTTCTCCTCTACCCACCTTTGTGTGCCTCGAGACTTCTCCCACGTGAAGTGATGATCGATCATTCCAACCTCTTGAAGCCCATAGAACTCTACAACTTCTCAAAAACCCTGGAAGAGATGCAAAGGATGGCGAGAACAACCTTTCTTATCTAAATGAGAGAGAAGATCATTGAAATCTCCCATACATACCCAGGAAAGGTCTACTTCGTCTTAGATGCTTGGTGCAACTGCCAAGACTCCTCCTCCTGACTGATCTAGAATGCCATAACATATTTGAGAAACAAAAAATCCGTAATTGGAAATAAGAGGTGTTCATAGTGTAAATAAAGTTTCTAGTTCTAATAAAAGAGTTGATCGTTCCACTAGAAAAAAAATATATCAAATTATTTTTATTGGGAAAATATGCAATTGACCATAATTAAAAAGTTGAGCAAAAGCTTAAATTGATTTCGTCATTCTGATTTGATTTCGAAAACATTGTTTTTATCTTAAAATGTATGTTTCAAAAATGATTATCATGTCACAATATTTGTAATAATTCTCTAAAAAATTTGCAAATTAATCATCATATAGTTTGATTTCGTAACAAAAACACGTCCTCGAAGTTTGTTCATGATGACGCTTTTAACCTAACTGGCCTGAGCATGTGAGGCCATCGGGCTTTAATTCGGGATTGCCGGGCGTCGATGCGTGCTCTCGGATTATACGGGTCGAGGTATCACCGCAATCGCTGATCCGTTGTGCTCTGCACGTAGCACTTTTCGCAAACAAGGAAGAAGGGGGGTCGACTTAGCTTCGCCCATGGCGCCTCCGGGCGCCCAAGTCGACTTTCCTGTGGAGAAAGCGAGAGAATGCTTAGAGACCGCTTAGAGGGCGCACGTTTACGGCGTGATCTTTCACCTGACAAAATGAGATCTCAGATGACAAGTAGATATTCTTCCATTGATGGTAGTTGGGGATTCATTCCCATCGGATGGGATATTTCTTAATATAATCCGTATTCATTTGGTATGGGATATGGGAAGAAAGAGTTTATTTTATAATCTTCCTTCCTACTGGTAGATTTTATCACTCATGAATTATGGTATTGCACTGCCTCTGGTCTCATGCACCAGACTTCCTTTGCCACCTTTAAACAGCTTAACAATCTCTCTTTGATGGCCCAAGAAAGGTCGGTAATGTCGGCGTGAATAAGGCTTGAGTGCCTATCGGCAAACCTCTCCCTTTGTAATTCATCCGATGGGCCTTAGTGTGTTTCATTGGCTAGCCTCTTTCAATGGAAGCGTGGGCTGCGAACCTATTTTTCTAAACCCCTTATCAAGTCGCTCTCGTACCCTCGTAGGTACGGCGCACGGTGTATCGTAACGCTTTCTCGCTTCGGTGTAATTTCCACGTGTCCGTCTGGGCTGATTAGTTAGGGCTTGGCTTCTTCACCGCCATTTGTCTTGTGATAATGACTTACCTTGGTTTTCGCGCTTTATTTCTTCTATCCTCTTCAGTTTCTTTGTTTTTCTCAAGTATCCTTCACCTCAGGTATCACGCCTCGATCTTTTATTCGCTCTTTAGCGAGTTCCTGACTTCCTTGTCTCTTAGTTTTCCTGGTCCGAGCCTTGCTTGAGTCTTTCTCGTTGTCTTTCTGGGTCCACTGTGTCTTGGTTTTCTTGATTTCTTTTCGAGCGATAAGACGAGTTGTTTGGGTTGGCTGAATTTTGTTTTCATTATCCAACTTTATCATGGGTCCGGGTCGTTCTTCTTCTTTGCGTATCGATGGTGATTCTTCGGCTATTGATGGTCTCTAGTCGACCGGGCGCGGTTCGACCGGCTCTGGCCTGAGGTGACTCGGTGCCCCCGAGTCCCCATCTCCTCGGACAAGGGCAAGGAAAGTGAATCGACAAACACCCTGTGGGTCGAAATATCTCGAGATCCTACCACAAGCATGCTTTAACTATGGGACCTAGCAAGGTCGGTCCTTCCCATATCAACTATCTTGCGACGCTATCACCCTTTGGCGCCTCGTGTGGTCCCCGACGCTTTAACCCCTTCTATGGTCTCCACCTAGGATGGTGTGTTTCCCTTCAAGTGGCCTTCGATAACTGCCTTTCGCTTCCCTCAGATCCCTCTTCATAAAAAGGGAATATTTCGCAAAGATTTAATGTGTGTCCTACTCCAACCTCCGCGCCCAATGGTCAGCATTTTGGTTAGTCCGCTGGTTTTCTTTCGCGGGACAATAGTGTTCCCGTGATAGCCTCGCTTTATCTTTTCAAACCTCGAAGGAGACATTCGAGGGCTTTCTTTATTTCTCTAGCGCTCCAAAGGTTCTCCGTGATTTCCTGATCTTCCCTCCTCCCAGATCAAGGGAAGGGACTATTTTCGTTAGCTACCGTACTGGGGAGCGATCCTTCCCGACAAGACGACACTGGCGTCTGGTAGTCAGTCACCCCGACAATCTTCGTGAGTATTCGCTCCGCTTTTTGTCAGAATTCTGTGCGTGGTCACCGGACATCGATCTGACCTGTACACATATTTCTCAGTGCTCGAATGGAGCCTGTACCGAAGATAACGCTATCGTGTCATGCTTGGTCAGTGCCCTCTGCCCTACTTCTAACCGATTGTCTGATATTCCCTACCATCAAGTTCGAAAACCACTGACCGTCGCTCCCAGCGTTCTCGCCTCCCTCCACCTGTAAAGTCCTCCCGGGTCGGGTCCCTCCTCGTCGCAAACCCAATTGTGGGGAACCGTTGGCCCAAAGCTGAGGTGTGATAATCTGGAAGCCCTGAGTAGGAAACGAAACCTCGCACCGCTGAGAAAAGACAGCCAGGCTTCTGCTAAAGTCCCAAGGCGTCAGGGGTATCACTCATCTTCCGTCCCTCCGATATCCACACAACCGCACCGGTTATGGCTCCGCGGCTTGGCTCGCTGGCCCCACTGGCCTCCAGCTGCAGAGGCAGAGGTCCTCGTGGGGCCGCTGGAGAGCTGCCGATTACACCTATCTCTCCGTCTGAATCCGCCAACTAAGGAAGCTGTCGCCTCTCTGAGAGAGGAAGAGGCGCAGGAGAAAGATTCGAACCCCAAGCCGGAGGGAAGGATTCTTTACTCCACAAAGGTCGAAGCTCATGGCGCAGCTCGTCTATTTCATGACTCCGATCTTAAGAGGCTGTCATACGCGCTGATGGTGGCGTTGACCTTATCTTTCCAGGGGGTCGCCTCCGTAAGTTCTCATACTTTGCCCTTTTTAACTTCATTTTGTGATGAGTTTCGAGCTCGAGTCGATGTCAGATTTTATACCGACATGTGTGGCCACTCATTTAGCGGGGGTTTAGCCAGAAAGCCAAATAATGAAGGTCATGCTAAAGCGCCCGAGCTTATAAGGCGAGGTGGCCGCCCTCACATCTCGAGCGAGCCGAGTCGCGAGGCCGATGCAAAGTATGACCGAGGGTGGCCGTGGAAGCCCAAGTCGATCCGAACATACCACTAGCCTGGGCGCCCGGCCCCAGGTAAAGACAGGCCCGGAATAGCCCGAGCGGCCGAAGGTGAGCTTCTGCGAGGTTCAGAGGAATTGAGGGTCAGAGCGTAACGGACTTGATGGAGGCTGTGGACGGCCGCAATTCGCACGCGATGAACTTCGTATGGTCGTGGACGAGCTTCTTCGCCCCAAGGCGAAGCCGAGAATCCGTGGAAGAGCCGCGCGGCAATCAAAGACGCCGTGACAAGACGACATTGCCGACGAGGCTCGCCGCAGGCTACCGGCGCGCCGGCTCGCTGACGCAGATGAATGAGGAGTGCTACGTTGCGCTGATCTTCACGCGAAATATCTCGTGCGTTCACGACGGTTATTGGAAGACTGAGGGCCGAGGCATCTAATCAATGGATTTCCGGCGGCTTGCATTTCGGTTAGGCCGCTACGCTCTATCCCTACCCGGATTTCAACTTCGATCTTCCCAAATGGTTTGCGAGGAGGAAGGTCCTCTCTCACGACATCGAGAGCCCGCACCCCGCCAGGTCCATTCCTCTTCATCGTCTACTCCTCCTTCTGATGCCTGATCTCCTGTGCTCGTCTTCGCCTATCCAACGTCGACTTTTACACCCTTTTTTTTTTTTTGTAGGGCCTGGGACCCAAGATATATGTAACCTTTTCGTCAATGAGTATTTCTTAATTCATCTTACTTCTTTCGCCTTTATTTGCGCTCTTCGTGCTGTTCTGCTTGGTTTGACTTTGCTTCTTGTATGCGTGATCTGGATTAAGCGCTTGAGTTGTGATGTTTATTCTTAAATCGTTCGAGGCTCCGGCTTTCTGCCTTGGCGGGCTGAATAGCCTCGAGCCGAATCAATCCTTAGGTCAGAGGCCCAGGCTGTGCGGGATGAGCTCGCCAAAGTGAGCTATCACCCGCCTGGCCGTGTTGTCCGAAATAATTCGCCTTGCCGCATGGCCCGGTAGACCGTTGAGCCTATCGCTGTAGACCGCTGGTCTCCGTCACGAGTCAGCTCGAATCGATTCACTCCTAGCCAGGTGGCTTCATACTGAAATGGCTGGCGCTTGTCGAACGCGTGGAGTTGCGGCTCCATCGGGCCGAAGTTGCCTCGAATCGATGCACCCCAGGGCATCGCGTTGAGCCGTCAACGTGAGTCAGGGCTCCGCATCTACCGAAAGCGTCTAACCGACTCAATTCTTATACCGCGTGGCTCACGCCGAAGCCGCTGAGCTTGTCAACGTGAGTCAGCGGGCCTGCATCGGGCCGAAAGTTGCTTGAACCGACGGACTCCTTAGGTCGTACGGGCCCGTGTAGATCAAGGGCGAACCGCTTTGCGCGATTAGCCGTGGCGTCATCAGCGTGAACTCGCTAATCGCGAATTACCGGGCGTGGCTTCGCTTTATGTGAACCGGCCGTTATTTCGCCACGCGGAATACTGCGAGCTCGGCCCATGTGAACCGCTGGGGCGAGCTTGTAAATGCGAACTCGCTAATCGCGAATCGCCGCGTAGCTCGCCAATGCAATAGCTAGTAGGAGCTCGCCCATGTGAACTCGCAACCGCCGAACCGGCCGCAGCGCTCGCTTCGGCGGAACTTTCGAAGAGCTCAGTCGGCGTGAACCTGGAAGAGTCGCCACGCGTATCGCTGGGTGGTAGCTCGCCCATGTGAACCTGCCAACCGCGAACCGCCGGGCGTATCACCATGAACTAATGAAGAGCTCAGAATGCTAACGCTGTAGAGCTCGCCCATGAATTGTCACCTGGGTCGAGTCAGCTCGAATCGAGCCGGTTCCTAGGGCCGTGTCCCGGCAAGTGCAGTAGACGAACCCGCCAAAGTGAGTCATGGGCTCCGGCCATGGCCGAAAGTGGCATGTAGCTGAGTGGCTTTATGTAGCCGAGTGGCGTAGCCCGAAATGATCCGACTCCTCGTAGCGTGACTGCGCGCAGTAGACGTAACTCGCCAAAGTGAGCCGCCGGCCCCAGCGCTATGGCCGGAGCACAGTAGCCGAAAGTGGCGCCAGAAATTGAAATGATATGATTCCTCAGTAGCTTGACCGCGCGCAGTAGACGAACCGGTCAAAGTGAGTCAAGCCAAGGCGCAGGGCTGAAAAGGAGAGCCGAGCGGCGCCAGGAACAGCTAATCCGACTCCAGTACTGGGTGGATTCAGGCAAGAAAGGGCACTAACTTGTCAAAGTGAGCCACGTGGCTCGGGCGCTATGTGGCCGAGCATGGCTGTGAGCTAAGTGGGCGATGTGAAACGAGTGGCGCGAGCCGAATCCAATCCGACTCCCGTGGCCGTGGACTCGCGCGTGCAGTAGACGAACCCAAGTGAGCCTCGGGCTCCGGCGGCGGCCTAGCCGGGCGACAGAAACAGCCGATATGACTCCCCTCGTAGTGTGACCAGGCAAAGTAGACGAACCCGTCAAAGTGAGTCATTGGCTCGGGCGCTATGGCCGAAAGTGGCGATGTAGGCCCGAAATGATCCGATTCCTTAGTAGCGACTACAGAGTGCACGGAACTCGGCCTAGCGAAGCCACATACGCGCCATTCGACTCCGATTTTCTGAAAGCGAACGCTTTAATGGGTCGATTTATGGAGAATTTGAACGCTCAGTGACTTTTTTGAGTGTTTCAGTTCTCCTATAAATGGCGGCCATTGCTGTGGAGCTTATACTTTGTATATTTTGCTTTTTCGATGCGTGAATCGGACTGGTGAGATGAAGTCATCAAACTGGTCAGCTCACTGGGGATCCTTATGAAAATTTGGGTTCAAGAGGCCGCTCTTCTTATGTGGAGTTATGTTTTCCTAGTCTCCTTTATGAGAGTCATGTTATTCCCTAGCTTTGTGCTAGGGAATGCGTCCGGAGAGGGCGATGCATTTCTTGAGTCGCCTTCTCCATTTTCTGTTCTTCTTCTTCTTCCTTTCCCCTTTCTCCTTTCTCCTTCTTTTCCATCTTTTCTTCCACATCTCATTCTCCCCTTTTTTGTTTCTTCCGCACAAACTCCTTCCATCCCTTTTCTTCTTCTTCCTCTTCCTCCACGCCCTAAGCTCCCTCTTTCTACAAATTCTTTCCATCCCTTTTCTTCTTCTCCTCTTTTCCACCTTACTAGTCTTCTTCCATCTAATTTTCCCTTTTTCTTCCTGAAGGGGCTTTTTTTTTTTTTTTTTTTGAGGGAACTGCTTGTACTGAATGCTTTCAAGATGTATTCGATGACACCATTGTAATATGATTGGAATAAAGAGAGATTTTTTATGTTTACGAGCTTTTCTTCTTCTATTATCAGATATAATTTTCCGAAAGCATTATTTTTGTCTGGTTGGGTGTGACGCTCTTAACAGACACCAAGAATGGTCAATCATTAACCGAAATTAATTAATCTCCATTTAAGATTACAAACCAAGGCCTACCGAGCAAAAAAAAAAAAAACGCTTGAGATGTTCTGCATTCCAGGCATGTTGTAAAATTTTTCCCTCTTCGTTGGAGCTCAGAAGCGCCCTGCCTAACGACTGATATGATGTGTGGACCTTCCCAGCCAGCCCACTTCCCATGTGCCTGATTCCTCTTCCCTTTGTCAGTAATAACTTTTTTACACCAAATCAATCTGCAAGATGTAGCTCCCGGGTTTGACCTTTGGCCAGTACCTGTTGTCTTCCTTTGATAGCCTTTCCGCATCGCCTTAGAATCCGCTTCTCGCTTTTCATCTAGAGATCAAATTTGTAGACGGAGAGCCTCGCTATTGTGTTCCATAATCGCGCTAACTCGATCCTTAAATTTGAGCTCGATTTTGACAGGCTATTGCTTCCGTGTCAAGGCTGTGGCAAAAGCCTGTCACGATTTCAGCGGAGCAGGGTTCCATAAGCCCATAGCACGGGGAGGTATTCTGACCCACTTTCCTTTGAGATCTTCCGCCTTGGTCTTCAAAGCGGCCTTAAGGGTTCTCATGGTGATACTTCGCCTTACCTTTAGACTCGGATGCTAGGACAAGTAGTAATTTTAATTCGAGCTCGGTACGTAAGTCTTGAATTTTGGTGTTGTCAATTGTTTCCCATTGTCTCGTTAATGGCTCTTGGGATACCAAACCTGCATATAATGGCCCTCCACACAAAAATGCGATCTTTTGCTCCAGGATTGTGGCCGAGGTTCGGCCTCTCACCTCATTTGGTGAAGTAATCCATCACACGATGATGAACTTACATCGGGCCCTTTCCGCGGGACCCAAGATGTCCAAACCCCAGTCAAGTTGGAAAGGTCGTGGCCTGCGGATCGACGCCGGGCCTGATGGGAGGCGATCTGGCGCGTGCCCCGAAGATCCCGGCATTTCGACTAGGCCGGTTAAGTGCTCTTGAGCATTAGGGCCAAGATATCCTTGTCTCAAGACCTTTCCTGCCAATGCCCGAGCTCCAATGTGATTCCCGCATATACCCTCGTGTACCTCTCTTAGAACGTATTCAATGTTTTTTCCCGCGATGCATTTGAGGATGGGTGTGAAGAACCTCGCTAGGCTGCACTTCCTTTATGATTAGTGAACCCCGAGGATCTCGCCCTTATTTTAGCCGCTCTTTCAAGGTCGCAGTTGTCCGTCTATTATATAGTTCCAATGGGGTCCATCCAGCCGGCCGGCTCGACCTCGCAACCTCCACGCGCAGAGATAGATAGAGGGCTCCACAGTACTGAGCAGGTGTCGACCGCCGAGGTCTCCCGTAAGGTCATTTGCTAATTTTGCCAAAGCTGCCGGGCCTGGAGTTCCTCTGCCTGGGAATATGTTCGACCTATACCAACACGAATCTTTCAATAAATCTCGCACCTTTTGAGATATAGATCATCCTCCCGCTGCCTCAGAGGTATCTTCTATCCGTCTTACCACCAACCGAGTCGCCGCAAACCCTAGCCGGTCAACTCCCAAGAATGAGCGAGGTTTAGACTCGCAGACGCACCTCATAATTTACCTCGTTTGTCGATGCTTGAACTAACTGAAAGTGCATATTTGATGTCTATTCCTTTCCGAGAGGTCGGGATTAGGACTCCCGCTCCCGCGCTGCTTGAGGCCCACTACGAGAGCTTCCAGATGGGGAGGTCATTCATTGCTCGAGCGTTCTCAGCCGGCTCTACTGAGGTGAATTCCATGACGAAGCCGGCTAAGACTTGCCCTTTTATCGTAGTTTTTGGTTTGTATATGATGTCGAACTCGCTCACTCTACGGCCCATTTCATCAACCTTCCGAGACTTCGGTTTATGTAACACTTGCTCACCTGCATTCCTGTTGGGGACTTCTATGGTGTGAGCCCGAAGTAAGGGCGAAGTTTTTTGGCCGCGGCTACTACGCTAAAATTAAATTTTCCATCCTCGTATCTCTCTTTCTGGCTCCTCTTAAAGCCCTACAAGAACTCGGATGTCGTGACTCATTCTTTGTCTCACGAGGACTGCACTGTCGAGAAGTCTCGAAACCGCTGCATGTGGTGAGGAGCTCCTTCAACTGACTTACCGTATCGCGGAGAGCTCAAATATGTTTTTAAAGCCGAGAATGCTTCTTCGCACTTATCATCCCATCGAAAGCCTTTTCAGACTCGAAGAAAGGTCGCATCATTACCGCTCGGATACGACCTACTTAAGGCGCTTAATCCTTCCTTCAGCGCCGAACTCTTTATACTGATGGCGATGGCATGTCGAAAGAACGACCTTTATCTTGTCTGGATTTGCTTCAATTCTCTGGTCGACTATGAAACCCAGAATTTCCTACCGATACGCTCGAAGGCGCACTTGGTCGATTTAGTTTCATATTGTAGCTTCATCCGAACGCTCGGATCGATGAGCTATGTGGAGCTCTACGTGATGGATTTTACGAAGATGTCATCTATGTATACTCCATAGTTTGCGGCCTAACCGGGTTCTAGAACATCCGATTCACCAAATCTATATAGCTCTCAGATTTTCAGCCCAAACGACATCACACGAGCAACAATAGTTCTCGCGCTCGTGACGAACGAGCGAGCGAGGTCTTTTCTTGGTGAATGCAGTGCGTATGATGCGGTTGTGGCCAGGAGAAGGCATCAAATAAAGCTAAACTCATGTCGGTAATGGCGTGCGATGGTCGATTCGTGCGTGAAAGCATGTCTTTGGGCATGCTTTGATGTCGGTGAAGTCGATGCAGGCGCCCTTCTCCGTTGGCTTTGAGTACTCGTTGGCCGGCCGATTCGGGATATTCTACACCTTTGATTGCTCACCTTGGAGGAGTTTGTTGACTTCCTTGTTGATGGCTTTTGTCTTTACGGGTAGCTCCTCCTCTTTTGTTTGATTGGTTTGAAGGATGGGCTGACGTTCAGCCTGTGAGTGATTACTGTAGGATCAATTCCTCCCATATCCGCTTGCTTCCATGCGAAGGCGTCTTTGTTTTGTTTTAAAAAATGGATAAGGAAGTTTTTGAGGTCTTCCGTTAGTTTGGATCTGATATAGGCGAGATGCTCCGGGTCGTCGTCTAATGTCTGAGTTCCGAGTTCTTGGATGGCTCGGGTCGAGATTTGACCACCTCGTCACGCATGTAGGCTCGTCGGTATATATTGTCGACCGTTTTGTTTTCATGGATCTTTGAGTAGCATTCCACACAACCCTTTCGGTCTCCTCGAACCATTCTGCCGGATTTACGTGGGAACTTGATCATCATGTGATGTGCGGAAGGGATGGCTTTTATTGCATTGAGAGAAGGCCTACCCAGTAACATGTTATAAGAAGATGGGCGTACGGCGAGAAATCTTCTTGCGTAGTCGTCAGCAGCATGGGGATCCTGATGTGAGACAGTATTGAGCCTAGAGTGTCTCTTTCCTCGGAGAACCCTCGTAAGTGTGTTGGCAGACTCGAGCTTTTTCCACTGCCAGATGCCCGTTTATCAGTGACGAAGATGATGCTCGGCTGGAACTCCCATTGTGTCAGTACCCAGATGTTTGTTTTGTGGCCTGGCTGCGCGAACTACCAGCGGGGCGTCATGAGGGTGTTGGCATCCCTCCAGGTCTAAGTCAGAGAATGTGATGGATGTGTCAAGCCTTGAGTGAAGCAGACAACGCGATTCTACGCTATCTCTGTCGATCTAGTATTTGCGTAGATGGGCCTTGAGGCTGAGTTGGATTCCCCTCCTCCTGTGAATCCTCCTGAGATTACTGAGATTTCTCTAGGTATTGTTGGTCTTCAGTGGTCGTGCCCAGGCGTGGTTCTGAGGCGGAACACAGTTCGAGCTTGACTCTGGTTGATTTTCGGGGGGGATATAAATGTGGAGGGTATCATGTAGTATCAGGTACTCTATTTCTCTTTTAGAAATTTGTATGCGATCATCCGTCTTTGTGTCAGTAGTCCCTATGGAACTGCCGATTACTTAGAGTTATCTCTTGTTGTAAGTCGACTTCATTTGAGTTAGCCATCTCGGGAAGCTGATGCGTTTTCATGCCGGCGGGACACGTGATCTTAGAGACATTAGGGGTGGACTCATTTGGGGCGAACAACGTCGTCGTCTACCTGACTCCGGCGGACCCAGACGATCTCTGAGGTTGCCACGCCTTTTTGGGGACCTCTCTTCATTCTTCTTTGGAGACGTTTCACGGTCGTCTTGCTTCTTTGGGCTTCGTCCTCGTCCTTTGTTCGTCCCGCTTTTTTCTTTGTGAATGGAAGAGCTCTATTTCTTGGATATGAGGGCCTCTTCACCGTTAATATATTTCTCTGCTTTTGCGAGCACCTTTGCCATGCTTGTGTGGGGATTTTTGGAGATGGAAAACATTAAGTCTTTCGACTGAATTCCTAAGCCAGCCATGAACACGGTGATCGCAAACTTCTCGTCAGGTATATCCACCTTTAGAGACTCGGCATTGAATCGCTGGACATAAGACCTCAGGCTTTCTTGCGTACCCTGCTTGATAGTCAGATGGTAACTTGAAACTACGTATGTTCTGGATCAATGGAAGTGAGAGGCGAATGCAATGGACAACTCCACGAATGGGAGATTGATGCGGTAGGAGTCCTATTGAACCATGCAAATCTTGGTCCTTTTAGGGTAATAAGCGGCTCTGCGTCCTGCCCCAGATCTTGATACCGTGAAGCTCCGTTTGGTTTTGTAGGTGTTGAGGTGATCGACAGGATCTCTAGTACCATCGAACGCTTCCACCTATGGCATTCTGAACTTGGCTGGAAAGGGGAAGTGGAGTACCTCGGTTGTATAGGGTGATTCAGTTTGTTGTACCAAGGTGTCCATAGTGTCAGGAGCACGTCCTTTCACCACCTCCTTCAGTAGAATAGTAACGGAGATTCTTGAACCTGTTCCCATGAGTGTTCATCTTGAGGATGGCGCCGATTCTCCGTTCAGCTAGTGCTCCCAGTTGCCGTTGCCTTCTTCTCTGGGGCTAAATGTGGTGTGCCCCGGGCGTGTGGATGCAGCCGGTTTCAGCCCTCGGGAATATCGGCATTATCTTTGTCTCGTAGAGCGGCGGGTGTCATGACCTTCTGAGTTGTCGCGCCTCCGGTCGTCAGATTTAATGCGAGTTGTTACAATTTTTCGATCTGTGATTGGTGAAGCGGGCGCCACCTGTCCGTGTTGGCTTGCATTGCTTCTCTGCGTAGCGGGAGTCGGTTGTCTGCGTTTCTTAGTTTGGTCTTGCATCCTTGGAGGATTAAGCGTTACTCTGCTTGTATTCAGTCGATACCATCGATGGCGAGAAATGGAGTTATATTTATAAAGGCTGTGGTCACGGACGGCGCGAGGTCGTTAGGTAGGAGCGTGTAAAGGTCGTTAGGCGGGACTGGATTCTTCAGCGGCGGGATGCGAGGCTCTTAGTTATATGGGGTGAGGTAGGATCTATTGCCTTGTTGATCTGCAGTCTAGGCAGTAGCACTTCTCTACTTAGCTGGAAGAAGGGGGTTGGCGGGAGAAGCCGCTAGTGGCCCAGCTCCGTCTTTAAGTCGGACTCTTTACGAGAGAAAGAGAGAATGCTTAGGCCCCTTGGGGCGAGATGTTTATGGCGTACCTTTCAGATGTGGTGACCTTGTATTTATAGTAGATATTCTTCCGATTGGATGGTAGTTAAGTTCATTCATGGATGGGATATTTCTTATTATAATCCGTATCGGATTTGGTATAGGATATAGAAAGAGTAGTTTATTTGGGATAATATATTATTTGGCTGGACTTGCGGAATGATATATTATTAGGGACTATTATATTTTCTGTACCTGTGGGAGACTTTCCATAAGTGACCTTTGGGCCAAGCGGATTGGACCTCTTTCCTGGGCTGGCCCAAGAAAGGCTGAAATGCTGGCGTAACAAGGCTTGAGTGCCTCATTGGGCAAACCTCTCCTTTGTAATTCAACTGATGGGCCTTCGTGTTTCGTTGGGCTGGCCTCTTTCTTGGGCTTGGTGTGTGGGCTTGCGAACCTTATTTTTCAAACCCTATCAAGTTCCTCTTAGAATATGACATTCCCTTCTAATTTGTACAAATCCTTTACATCATGTTGAGTTTGTGGATCAAAATGATTTTCTCATATTTAAATAAAATAAAAATTACTATTTAAAAAGAAATAAAGAAAAGCGCCCAAAATATTTTCTTCCCATCTTTTTCTTCAAAAAGATATAAAACACATGTAATCAAGGAAAAAGGTCTATAATCACCTACCCTCTTGTAAATATTATTTATACTAATTTTAAATGATGGAAAATCCAATATGTCAAAATTTATTTTTTCAAACTTACACATTCTATCAAACAAAGTATCACAATAATCTTCGAATCCAAATTTTAACACATACATAAGAAAATTTAGTACGAATTGGTGTAGACTACGATTTACTATTTCTATAAATAGTAAATTTCGTTTTTGATAAGTTATATATTTGACTGGAAAAGGTCAAATGAATATTAATTTTCGAAAAGTGAGCCCTGAAAATCGAAAATGTTCAGAATAATGTATTGAGTCTAAAGAAACTGAAATGGATTAAAACAGAATTCGTTTAAGGGGTTTTTGAAGCGTCCGATGATTTATGACAAAAATGCCATGTTTACAAAATAGTTTTAAACATATTCCTTGTAACCCTAGAATTTTTTCTAAAGCATGTTCATAATAGGAAATAAGTTTAAATAGAGTATTCCATTGTCAATTTTATGATTGGACGATCATGGAATATTTTCTGAGTTTTATCGGTATAAGGGTATTATTTTCAAGGAGGGCATTTAAGTCATTTAATGAGTAAGCCTAATCTAAGTAAGCAAAGCAAGAACCAATAGAATGGTGCCATGTAAGCTTAGTGATCCATGTGATTAAAAATGGACCTATGAGAGCTTTTCATAAATTTGGGTATTTATCATAAATTAGTTAACTTAACTATGGTTAGTGGATGAGTTAACGTTAACTAAAGTCAAACTTAACTTTGGTTAGTTAAAGTTAACTAAAGTTAAAGAATATTTGTGTTAGCAAACTATGAGAGTTAGTTAAACCCAACTATGGTTAAAGTTAGTGGGATTTTATGGAACATAAAGTGGAAGTAGTTGCGTTTGAACTATATGGTTACATATGGACCAATGAGAATGCAAGGATGCTAACCAATGACATGGGTTAATTTAAGGAGAATTGGAGGGCAAATTAGGCATGAAAAAAATATCATTTAAGTGCATTTTTCTTGGCTTCTTGGGTGCATACGGGTGAAACAACATTTGAAGACAAAAAGTGGAGCAAAAAGGAAGCAAAGCAAGGGAGAAAATTCGGCAGCCCCTTTCCAAGAGATTCAAGTGATTAATGCCATTTCAAGTCTATTTCAAGTGTTCATCATGTCCATGAAGGACCCTAGATCAAGCCTAAGTAACTTTTTAAGGTGAGATCACTTACTAGTCTTTGTGAATTTGAAGGTTAATGGAAATGATTATATGATGGTGTAAATGAGTTTAAGCATGTCTTTATGTAGATTTGAACAAAGAAGTTTTGAAGGGACCCAACCCAGGTTTCCTTTTCCTAACTCGGGGACCGTCCAGGTACTCTGGTTGAAAAAAAAACCTTTCATTTCTTTTAAACCTTTTTAAAGTGAATCAGATGGGCTTGAACCCATTGCTCTGATTCGTTTTTCATTAAAATCTTATGAACGGAAATTTTTTTTTAAACATTAAACCCTTTATAGAAAATCGGGCAGAGTTTCCTCATTTTTCGGACATGTCTAATTTACAACACATGTAAAAACAATTTAATTTACTCCACATCAACAATGGGACATCAGGTCCACCCTGACCAATTTCAAATCCAAACTTTAAAATCATTTTTTTTGAGCACTATAGATATATAAACAATCTTTTAAAACCTATATACATTACAAAATAAAGGTGCACAAGTAGTTATTTACAACAAAACTATACATTTCAAAGATTCCAATTAGATCACGTGATGTGGGTATCCAGCTGGCCGGGAGGACGCTCGAACTGCACGTCAGTCTCTACCCCTAAAAACATTTGGAAAAGGAGTAGGCAAAGGGCTTAGTAAAAGTAGGATTCGTAGGAAAATAATGTTTAGATATAGTTGAATACAATGTGTAAAACAATTGTATAGAGATCTTATTCCATAAACATTTACTTTACATTCTTTTCCTTTCTATTCAAATACAATGTGTAAAACAATTGTATAGAGATCTCCATTTCTATAAACATTTACTTTGCTGCTTTTCCATATAGTTCAAATACAATGTGTAAAACAATTGTAGCCAACATATCTTTTCAATATACTTTCTTTTCCCTTTTTTTGAATCAGATCATATCCAATGGAACCCGCCTACTGTTAACCACCGTTGGCCCATGAAAGAACCTCAGGAAATAGATGCTACGATCATTTGATGGCTAAGGAACCTCAGAAATCGTGCCTGCAGATTAACCCGCAGTTTGACCCATAAAAGAACCTACGAGGAAAACGGAGTCTTACGATCATGATGACGAAAAGGAACCTCCGATCATCGTGCCTTTCTTTCGTACTTTTTAAATTGCATGGCAATATACATCGCTCTTCCCTTCCCTCATAAAAAAACCTAACCATTTTCCCATGTACCATGCACGCGTAAAGTAATTTAGTCGACTTTCCTTTAAATTTTATCTTTGTAACATAGGGTAACCATGGATTCAAACATTTTCATATAAACATGTATATATAAAAGTATATATAAAATATACATTCTAAACATTTCATTTCATATAGGAAACCGCAAATCATGCTTTATAAAATTATGAAACCATAATCATTTCATATTTTCTCAACATAATTTAAAGTCAAGCCACATTTTTTTTTTTTCATTTGAACATTTATAATATAGATATGAAAACATATACATTGATTAAACATTTATATATATATATATATATATATATATATATATATATATATATATATATATATATATATATATATATATATATATATATATATATATATATATATATATTTTTTTTTTCCATAAACATTTACATTTTCCCTCACATGAATTATTTAAGCCATTTTCCTCCTTTAAACAAAACTTTCCCACCTCCACCCTTGTCGCTATCACCTTCCTCCTACAAGTCACATTATCTATAAAATCCATTAACATTCATACCTTAATCATGTTCAATTAAACCATTAACTGTACTATACTTTCCAGCAACCCTTAAACATGTAATCACTTCCAATTGATTAAAATCAATTTAACTCAACATCTTTTGTTCTCATGATTTTATTATATAACTCATAAAAATTACTACCTTCAATAGCCCTGACATGCCATGAAATGAGTCATGCCAAAGCAGGCTATTCACATCGACATAACCAAGCAACCTGCACACTTGGTGCAAAACATAAATTTTCAGCCATGTTCTGATCATCCCCTATACTATACAGGAATATGGATAGAATCTTGACTCAATTAGCTCTCCATAGAGTCGAAACACCGCGGAGTTTGGGCAGAAAGATATAGCCTTTTCATTCAAAAGCCCGATCAATTTACTGTTTACCTTGAAGCAGTATGTATTTTGATTCAGGGTCTTAATCCATAATTTGATACTTTTTTTGTCTCATTTTGGGAATCACGATTCTTAGGGTTCTTCTCAACTAGAATCACCTGAATCGGATCCACTTAGAAACTCAAGATATATCACAAACAATCGGGACTACTCGGTTTCAAACGGAACCGAGCTGTTGAACATAGCTCCCGTTTGAATGCATTTACGAGTCGAATGGGTTAGAATTTGGATTATTTGTTGAGGAGATATGTTCTGCATCAGTTTGGTTATCAGCCGATTTGAATCATTTCCAGTTCGGATGAGTGATGGTTAAGTTATGTACATCTGGTCGTGAAGTCTTAAGCGAGCAGAATATTTGCCCGAACATATCTACTTTGAATGCATTTTTGAGTCAGATGGGTCGAATTTGGATAGACTATTTCGAGAATGTTATACTCCTATAAGTCTATTTACTTAGAAATTTGAATCCTCCAATTCAGATGAGTGATGACCAGGATTATGGCAAAATACGGTCATGGGTCGGAGAAAAAAAAACCGGACAACATCTCCATAGACACACGCGTCTTGGCAGAGCGAGAGTGCTTTCGAGTAGGGAGAAAACCACACCTCAAATGGAGTGATTTCACGGGACACCACCTTTTCTTGGCAGAATCTTGTGATTCTGGTACTCACGTGTAGCCTTCGTCGCGTAGATCAGCTTTAATTATTGACCTAATGAGATTCGACTGACGAAATCCCGTGAATCGAAGAGAGAAGATTGCCTTTCTCTCTCTCTCTCTCTCTCTCTCTCTCTCTCTCTCTTACTCTCTCTCTTACGGTTTGGCTGAGAGCAAAATGAGAGCTTTTGATATTTTAGATTTTTCTAGGCTATTTATAGTGTGGACACGTGGCCCACGTCGCGCCACGTGTCACGCCTTCGATTCATGCACCCATTTCACAAACGATTTATTTCGTCGTTTCGGTTAGTTTATCTTTAAATAGAAATTCTTTAAATGTATGGCATTTTCGAGATTTTCTAAAAATCTAGTTTCAAAATCCCTCGATGCGGAGTAAGCCGAATTTAAGTGAAAAAGCCGTATCTCGAATTCAACGAAATTGATTAGATGAGATTTTGCGAACGAATTCAACGGTGAAGTCTATTTCGTCCTCCGAGATTTAGAAAAATTTCAGATTTTCTATGGCAAGTGTCGTTTGCCATTTTTAGAAAAATTGCATTTTCACCTCTTAACATAATTTCGTTTTAATCTATTTCAGCTTCTTTAGACTCAAGACATTACTATGAACATCTTTTATTTTCGGGGCTTCTTTTTCGAAATTTACTATTCATTTGACCGTTTCCAATCAAATACCTAACTGATCGAACACAAAATTTACTATTCATGAAAACTGTAAATTCAGGGTTTTACAGATTTCATTGGAATTCAAGTTAATATCAAAACACCAAAACTCTTAAGGTAAGCAATTAGAGTTTTATGGATTATTTATCTAAACCTTCAATTGAGTTATATTAAGGCTTTAGCTATTAAATTGACATGATTCTAGGTTGATTTTGCTAAGAAATTGAAAATAAAGAATGAGATTATAAGGATTGTAAATTTAGGTCAACCTTGGAAGTGATGTTGTTTGATTGGTTTTAATTGATTTAATGACATTACTTGAATACTTAAAGGAATTAATGGAATTAAAAGTTGAAAAGAAAAAGAGATATAGCATGGAGGGTTAGGCCCGAGAGGTTTAATTGGAAATGCATTGGTTTGATTTAGTTTAAGTGAATCAATGGCATTGGATGAATTGTCAAATGTAGTTTGTTGAAAGAAAATGGAAGAAATTGAAGAAATAATGATGAATGTGTGACATGTAGGATTAGACCACCTTAGGGAAAGTATGAAAAAGTTGAGTTTCAATTGATTTTAATCAGTAGAAGTGATAAATGCCTAATGGAATGTAATTAAATTAAAAGTTTAAGAAAAGAATTGATTAACGTATAAATGTAATTTTTGCTAAGGTGAAGGGCATTATGGGTTAGCATGCTAATGACTTGATTTAAGGCTTGTAATGGTGTTGTCATGAGCCTTGATTAATTGGAAGTGAATTGGATAAGTTGAATAAGAAAATGCTTAAGGGTTGCTTTCTAATTTAATTGAAAGTATATTATAGTTAATGGTTTAATTGAATATACTTAAGGTATGAATGTTAATGGAATTTATGGATAATGTGACTTGTAGGAGAAAAGTGATTAAGGACAAAGGTGGAGGTGGAAAGTTTTTAAAGGAGGAAAAAAGACTTAAATAACTAAGGTGAGGGAAAATGTAAATGTTTATGGAATATATATATATATATATATATATATATTAATGTTTACAAATATATATATTTTCACTTTATAAATGTTTAAATGAAAAAAGGAAATGTGATTTTCTTGACTTTAGTATGTTGAAAATATAGAAATGATTATGATTTCCATAGTTTTATAAAAGCATGATTGCGAGTTTCTATATTAAATGAAATGTTTAAGAATATATATTCTCTCTCTCTCTCTCTCTACCACCCTTCTCTCTCTATATATATATATATATATATATATATATATATATATATATATATATATATATATATATGTTTATATGAAAATGTTTATGATTGAATCCATGGTTATCCTATGTTACAAAGATAAAATTTAAAGGAAAGTCGACTAAAGTACTTTAAGCGTGCATAGTACATGGGAAAGGAATACGATTTTTTTTTATAGAGGAAAGGGAAGAGTAATGCATATTACCATGCACGTGAAAAGTACGAAAATGTTACTACCACACAATGTGATTTATTCTATAGTGCAATGGTATCTAAAAGAAAGACACGATTTATTGGAGGTTCCTTAGGGCCATCGATTATCGTAAGACTGTTTCATCGGAGGTTCTTTCATGTGTCAACGGTGGTTAATGGTAGGTGGGTTCCATTGGATATGACATATTCAAAAATGAAAAGAAAGTAAAGTAAATGTTTATTGAAATGAGATATTTATACAATTGTTTTACACATTGTATCTGAACTATATCTGTAAACATTATTTTTCTATATGACTATCTTTTTCTATTAGGCTCCTTTGCTTCTACATTCTTTCAAATTTTTATAAAATGTTTTTAGGGCGAGAGAGATTAATGACATTCGAGCATCCTCGACACAGTAACGCCCGCCTCATGCGGCGACACTTTTGAAAATGTATAAACCTTTGTAAATAACTACTTGTGCACCTTTATTTTTGTAATGTATATATGTTTTAAAGAAATGAACTGAGCTCACGATCCTGCATTGGTAGAGTCGTGGCGGTTAGAGTATAATCTGACTTGAGCCCAGCAGGTTATAAAAATATTGTTTATATTTCTGTGGTATTCAAAAAATGATTTAAATTTTGATTTGAATTTCTTGTGGTGGACTTGATGTCCCGTAATTGGATGTGGAGTAAATGAATATTATTGGGAGTGTAAAATGTTTTATTGCAGGTGTTGTAAATTGGGAAATGTCCGAAAAAGAGAGGAAACTCAGTCTTATTTTCTGAAAAATGTTTAATCATATAAAAAGGGTTTAATGTTTAAAAGAAAAAAAATAATTTCCCACCATGTTTAATAAGGTTTAATGGAAAGCATAATTGTATAAATGTGTTTACTCCATGGATTCATTTTTAAAAAGGGTTTAAAAGAAATGTTTTCTCAAATCCGTAGGAGTGCCGGGAGGGTCCCTCGGGTTAGGAAGAGGAAATCTGGGTTGGGTCCCTTCATCATTACTACAAATATTCTTTTTTAGCGTTCTATTTGCTTTTTACAAATATGACTACATTTGTAAATATCTAGGACATGTTTGGTTGCCGTTTTTGAAAACCGCTTTTGAGAACAGTTTTTGAAAACACAAAAAATATTATTTTGTGTTTTTGAAAACTATCATTGTTATTTGAATTTAGTGTTTTTTGCGTGTTTCATAACGAAAAAACACTGAAAATCAAATATGTTTTCCCTATTTTCCTTGTTCTCCATATTTTTGAGAACAAAAAATAGTTTTCAAAAACTGTAAACAAACAAGCCCTTAGGTTATGAGATATTCTCCAAACATCCTCCATCAGTAATATAATTGAACTTGATTAATTACTTTTCTTATTGGCGTAATTACATAACTATTTTGGAATCTCAATGCGACACTACTTTAGATCATTTTTAGAGTTTTGTATGAAAATAACCTTTAATTAAAAAAAGAAGAAGATTTTAACTCACTCTTCAAATTTATAATCAATTTGGCCTTCTTGATGCTATGTAGGATGCCACATAGAAGAGAGATTTCATTTTGAATCAAACGATAGTTTACAATTACGACTTACGTATTTGAACTAAGTTTGTGTTTAGAAAGCTGTGATTTCACTGTTGAACCAAAGCCCGCAATTTTCTAATTAAACTATATTTGAACTAAAGCATGATTTCTAATTACAACTTCATGTTGAACCAAACCTTGATTTCTTGTGGTTTCATAATTCAATCTTTAATGTTTTTAATTGTAATTATTAGTAAAAAAATAAATTCTTTAATAATAATAAAAAATTATTTCTAAGAATTTAATATTACTTCAATTAAATAAATTTCTAATAAATTAAAATAACAAGAGTAAAATCTTGTCATAATTTATTAATTTAAGATACATAATCAAATATATGATTTAAATCAAACAATGTATTAGTTTAAGATATTGGATTTATGGTACTATAGAAATTTATTCATTGATTTGCATTTTAATAAATAAAAATTAACTTCATCAAACTAATATTATATTCTTAAGTTTCCATATTAAGAGTTTTAACTATTGTAAGACATATGTTTATAATTTCATGTTATAAAAATGTCAATATCTATACACACAACATAAAATAAAAAAGAAACATTTCGAAATTAGTTAATTAGAAAAATTCCACTACAAAATATGACATCAATAGTTTCATAAAGTAACAAAAAATTACCCTTCAACATTTATATAGCAAAAAATATATAATCTCAAAAAATATATTAATAGTTTCGAAAGCGACTTGCTTATGGTGAAGAATTCACTCCATATATTGATGCAAAATAAGAAATTTGCAAGGTTATTAAAATTTGGTTCACATAGAGGTGCTTTTATATGATAATGTGCAGCTTTTTCATGTTAAAACAAGGCGATCACATTTGGAAGTAGTAATAGAAAACCTCGCACTTATCATGTTAACCTTGAACAAGGTCTTGTATAATACTAAAACTATTTTGTTAGGATTCCCATGTTCACACATTCTTCTTTGCTTGTCATTGTCGTTCAATTGGATTTTCGACAATTTGTGCGAGTTATTATACCTGATGTTATTTATCGATATAGGCTCCACTTGTTTTATCCAGTATTTGATGAAGAGTGATTAGCCTCACTATGATGAAAGCGTGGTGTACCCTCTGATTCAATGAAGTGTGCAACTTCTAGTCGACCAAAATCAAGTCGTCTTCAGAATGAGATGATAGGAGTTTGACGTTCTACGCATTATAGGGTCACGATTGGAGCAAAATGTGGACTATGCAAGCAATTGGGTCACAATTGACGTTCTTGTCCCACTAGAGGAACACATGATAGGAGTTGATGCACTATATTGAACATCTTATTGTATTATTTTTATCTTCCATTAGTTTTATGACATTGTTATAAACTATATGTAATGACCACCTATTGAATACTTTAATGATGTTTGTTTGTTAACAATTATTATTTGTTGATGACTTATTCATACTTGTTTATATCAGGTTAGTTGGAAACTTTGGAATCTCCCGTTTTAGGAATCTTTAACATTGAGTTACTTGAATATGATATCTGAATGTTATATTTTTATGATCGTGTTATGTCCTTAATTGTTATAAACTATACATGTTAACATTTTATTGAACACTTTAATGATGTTTATTTGTTATAATTTGTTGTTTGTTAATAAATTATTCTTACTTGTCTATATCAGGTTACTTGGATGTTAGGGATATATATACCAAAGGCCATTTTATTGTTATGGATGTTTATTTTATTTTAATAAAATTATGTTAATTCATTTCAATGAGAATCTACATGAGCTATGTTTGCATTTAAATATCATGCATGTGTGTCTTTTATTCTACATAGTAGATGATTTGGCGTGTAGAGTTCGAAGCCCCATACGAGAAAGATTAAATCATTAGTTTCTTGTGGAATATAAGCTATTCACGATGCAAATGAGGTGACACACCATTGGTAAGATTATAGCACAAGACTTCAATAGGTTGGTCTTGACTACGGGGAATGATTTAGTTCCAACTTCTTATGCTAGTACACTCGTGTGTATTGAACGAGACCAACTTGGGGTAATTATTTTATACTGACACATAAAATAATTAATACCTCATGGTTATTATGAAGACTATTACTCTTAATCTCAAGATAATTAATAGACATGTGCATTTATTGTTGGTTATTTTGATTCATAAAGAGTGAGATCTTTATAGATCAATAATCTCGGTAAGTTGGATAACTGCATTAATTGTATAGTGAATATTAATTATTAAAGGAATCCATGTCCTATTAATTGGATTGATGATACCCGGCGAGGATACTTATAAGTTTTGATTATGTCGAACCACGGCCAGGTAGTTTTAATCGACATATCAAATAAGTTAAGTGGAAGTTCTCAAGGTGATTATCATATGTTGATTAAATAAAACTGTCAGTAATTTAATTTAATCAACGGGCATTGACAGGCTTTTAGTGAGTGTGTAAAAATTAAGTAAAAACGCAGGCCCGTACGCGTAAGTATTCGCGTCGAGTTCACGTAGTATATAGTGGCTGCGTCAAATTATCGTTCCCACCTTGTGAGAAGCGTGCGAATACTGACTTAACGCTTTAAATAATATTTGGATCTCGAAACATAGTGAATTAATGCTAATTTAAATAGAAACTAATATTACGCTATGTGCGTAGTGTGATCGCCTCAGTAATATAGTATTACCCTAAGTACGGATATCAATCCACGGGGAGAAGTGTCTTTGAAGTCTTGACTTTCTGGCTTTAAATATTATCTGGACCCTAAAATCATAATGAATTAGATTAATAAAAGAAAAACTAATCCTATATTATTTGCTTAAATCAATTAATTATGAAAACTAGGGTTTGCCTTCACCCTTACACTCGATGAATTTTGCTAAATATATTCATTCGAGTATATTAATTGATTTACGCTAGCGGGTTGATCGTGCATACAAGATATTCTCTCTCGAGCTATATCACACTTTATCTACTTGATGGGGTGTGTGCGTCTGCCTTGACCCTCGATAAAGTGGCAAATGTATAAACCACAATGCTTGGAACCCGGGATATCTCTATTCTAGATTGACGATTGCTTTATTCATGTCCTAGGAGTCATCATCTCTCGATCTCGGACTCCTTTGCAATGGCATGCGAAGTTGGCCAAACCACACAACATGTATTGCGAAATAAAGCATGTCGATAAATCATATATTAAATAAAAATAGAAAGTTAAACTAAATCCATACAGAGTGCAATTAGGTTTTGACCACAAAACCCTAGAGCGAAGCTTTAGAATCTCTATGTGGAAGAGAAAACCATCCAAGAAAGAAAAAAGAAAGGGATGAAAATAAGCGATTTTGGTAAAGCCCCATCTCTCTTCTTCAATCTTAACCTTGCCCCGAGAACACTCTGGCCAGATGTGTGTACTTACTAGGGTGTTCCACCCCAAGAGGCTTACTCCCTTCAAAAGCTCAATCTATCACAAATCCTCCTCCTTTTGATTCCTCGGGTTTGGGCTTTAAAACCCTCCATTATGGGGTCAAAATGGGCTAAAATCCACCCAAACCAACCGAGCGTCCTGGCGTCGGGATGCTTTGTTCTACTTGATATCGCGACTTTGGTTCAGGCGTCGCGGCGTTCTTTGTAGTCCTGACGCTCCAGCCGTAATGCCATAACTTTGTCATCCGTACTCCGATTTAGGTGTTCTTAGTACCGTTGGAAAGATCTTGAAGTGTAGAATCCATCCATATATGGATTGATCCAATAGGAGCTCATATGATGTCTGAAAACGTCAAAATTAATTAGCCTCTCCTGCTAAAGGTGCTGCAATGTTTGCTGATTTTCTTCAAGGTTTGGAACTTGCATCACTTCTTTGATCGAACTCCAATTTTGGTGTTCTTGGTATCCCTGGAAATCTCTTGAAGTAGGAATCCATACATATAAAGCATGGTGGAGCTCATATGATATTTGAAACGTTAAAAATGCATTAGTTGCTTTTGTATGATTTTCCACCAATTTACTGATCCACCAAATGGATGACTTGATCATAAGTATGAACTTTTAGAGCATTGGGGCACTTATTTAACATAAAAACACTAGAAAAACTAACTAAAGCATAGGGATAAAATGAGTATTTAAGATACTCATTAGGCATCTGTAATCTTAACATGGGGAGATTAATAAGTATTTAATAACAAAGGGCTCGAATTATACTTTCAAATAAGTGAGGGAATGCAATTATGATTCTTTAGTGGAGTGAATTATAATTAATGTAAATAAGTTCATATATTTACATTGGGAGCCCGAAATCTTATTTGCCTTTAGGTCCCTACCATAGCCTATTTATATGCTATGTTAGGCATGTTGGAATAATTCCAACTATAAAGTGGACGTACTTTAATTTTATAAAGCAGACCAAAGGTTATAGTTATTGAGATAATAAATGAATGCGAAGAACTATAAGGTGGACGTACTTTAATTGTCATTTTAATTTTATAAAGCAGACCAAAGGTCATAGTTATTGAGATAATAAAGGAATGTGAAGGGGCATTCAAACCCTCTTAAGGTACAATGGTGGGATAACTTAAGCCCTCGTAAGGTATAATGAATCGACATTATGAATCCATGCATTGTTATTAAGTGAGCTAATGACATTGATTCACGCCATAATGGGAGGGCATATCAAGAGTCATTATAAGGTTATAAGGCCGGGTCCCTCCTTTATTTTGATAACTTTCTAGATTCCCATTGTGCACATGTCGAGGAAATAGTAAGGAAGACCTTTCCTATTAATTTTCTGCTTTTTCCAGACAAAGATGAATCCTACTGCGAATCCGTCAACAGGTATGTCTTTATCTAAAATAAATTAAAACATGCTATGCACACATATTTGAGATCTTGGCTTTGATTATTTAAATCTTACATTTGGTATCAGAGCTAATCAAATATGTTGTACATGTGCTGTTTAATTCAGTTTATGTATATATTGTTGAATTATGTTCTAGTTCAATTCTTGATTAACAAAATTGAAATTTATTGTTTTGATTCGGTTGCATTTTGAATTTTTTTGAGACGTCCATTGGAATGGCCAAATGGCTAAAGGGAATTTTCAAATTAAAAAAAAAAAAAAAGGAAAGGTATTGCAGCACCTTCACGCAATAAGGTACTGGGCATTTTCAAGGTGCGCATTCCGAGGAAAATAAATATATTTTATTTTCAAAGGATTTGCCTTGAATTCTGGTAGTAAATATTTATTAAGATCATTAAAAATCAATAAAAGGAAAAAGTAACCATTTGGTTGAGTGGTTTTGGTGCACCTTTGTTGGATGAAAGGTTGTTGGTTTGAATCCGAGGGGTCGTAATTTTGTTCAATTAAAAAAAAGAATTAAACCATAACTAATTTGTGATTAGAACTGAACACATTTGGTACAATATCGGTGCTTAGCCATACAGTATGAAGGATCGGCAATTTCTTATGTTTCATAAATGTTTATATATAAACGTGTGCATTTAATTTGGATTAAGATAAGGCTTATCTTGTATGCTTTACTTTTATTTTCTCTCTAGTACATATGTTGTGATTTAAAATGGTTGAAATATATATAAGAGATATACGGTTACAAAATCTCATAAAGGAGTTTATGACATGTTTTTGGATTTCCTATTTGAGAGGATAATTTGTAATTTTTATTGTGTCACTAAGTGGCCATTTGAAGGATGTTATGAATTATTCTTTCCTTTATGGTTTCTGAAATTGTCTCTACTTATTATACATATTCATGCGCCCCTGAATGTCATGTTTATGTATTTTAAGGTGCTTAGAGATGTGTTATTGCATAAAGGCAAGAGTGTTTGGTTTTTAAAATTTATACGCTAAGGTGATATTTTTAACGAATTGAAATTCTTCTTTTGTAAACACGATATAATGTAAAAGAGTGCATTGTATCATTACATTTTGCGCAGGTGATTATGTAATGATCACGACTTAACTCTTTAGGTGAATCTTTTTAGTTAAAATTTTTTCTTATGTTCATGAACTAATTGTTTGTATATTTCATCATCAGTTACTTTCTCGGTGAACAACAACATGGTTACCATAGAGATCTTGACTGGTAACAATTACAAAGAGTGGAAAAAGCAGATAGATTTTGCTTTAGGAATAGCCGACATTAATATGGCGCTACGGAGGCAAAAGCTGCGAGACCTTACTAATCTTGCTTGCTGCTGGCGAAAAAGACTATTTTTGCTAAGTGGGAGGCGATTTAATCGTCTCGATCTATTAGTTACCACAAGGGACTATTCCCGAACATCTCATAGTGGTCTACGAGGACTACGGATGCCGGCGTATTTCTTCGCTGTGGCGTGGCGAAAGGTAAAAGATTAATAAAAATGTTGAGGTAGGAACCCTGATAAGCAAATTGACTGGTATGTCTTATAATAGTGTTGATGGGGTTAGAGCATATATTTTAGGGATGATTGGTGTAAGGGATAAGCTAAAATCTTTTGAGATTCCTATTCCTGACAATTTATCATTAACCATACCCTGAATTCTTTACCTCCCAAGTTTAGCCAACTTAAGACTGCCTTTAATACTCAAAATGAAAGTTGGACTCTTGATGAATTGATTTCTAAGTGTGATGCGGAAGAAAAGAAACTTGAAAGGGAGGCTTTAGCTACTGCCATGTTAGTCTACGATCGAGCAAATCCTGAGCCTATGCATCATACTTCTCATAGGGTAAGGATTTTGTTAAGCATGGTGGAAATTTTAAACCTAAGAATGGCATGAAGAAACCCGATCGAGTGTTATTTTTTATAAAGAAAATAGGCCGCTATGAAAGGGTTGCACAATTCAAGGTTTTGGCTAAAAAAGCAAGATAAGGCTAAAGGTAATCCCCTAGCTCATGTTTGTTTTGAATCCAATTTAGTAAATGTTCCATCAAATTCTTAGTGGCTTGATAGTGGGGCAATTTGTTCATGGCTGGCTTCACGCACACGAGGATTCCACCAGGCTCATGAGTCAGAAAGAATTTGAAAGGAACTTAGAGTTGCGATAATCTTTGAAGTGAAGTGGCTTTTGGTCATTAGTTTAAATTTGGAGTCGGGTTACTTTAGTTACGAATAATACATTTTATGTACCATCCTTTAGGAATTTGATTTCAATACCTCTTTTAGATAAACTTGGATATTGTGTGACTTTTGGTAATTTTGGAGTCAATTTATCAATTAATTCTACCAATATTGGCTATGGTGTTATGATTGATGGTTTATATCAATTATCTTTGGTAGTGAATGGTGAATACATTTTGCATACTGATAAAGCAACATCCGAGATCAAACGAATCCAGGGTCTTTCATGTTGTGGCATAAACGTTTAGGTCATATATCGAGAGAAAGAGTTGAGAAGTTGATCAAAAATGACATATTGCCATCTCTTGATTTTGAGGATATGGAGATTTGTGTGGATTGTATTAGAGGAAAACTATCCAAGGCTAAAAATAAAGGAGCAAGTTGTAGTAGTGATTTGCTGGAGATTATTCATGCGTATTAGTGGTCCTTATTCCATACTTATATGTGGCGCTCTGAGTATTTTCTCACTTTCATTGATGATTTTTCTCATTATGGTTATCTTTATTTGATTAAAGAGAAATCAAATACTCTAGATAAATTTAAAGTGTTTAAGCTTGAAGTTGAGAAACAATTAGGAAAAGTCATTAAGATTGTCAGATTTGATCGTGGTGGGGAGTATTATGGTAGACATGGGGATGTAGGTCGACATATGAGGCCTTTGCAAAATGCTTGGGATTATGGAATAATTGCTTTCGATACACACCCGTACGCAAGGAGTCACAGACAAAATGGGTGTGGCGAAGGCGTAATCGCACTTATGGGGATGATGGGAGTATGATGAGTAGGTCTAATCTTCTGAATATCTTTGGGGTGAAAGCGATCAAAACTCTGGGTGTATCCTCAATAGAGTTCCTAGCAAATCTGTCCCTAAAACACCTTTTGAATTATGGACCAGTAGAAAGCCTAGCCTAAATCATTTTCGGGTTTGGGGATGTCCAGCTAAGGTTAGACTTATAACCCATAGGAAAAGAAACTTGATCTAGAGAAGCACATGCAGTGTTGCCATTTAGGTATCAAGATCATTCTAAAAGTCTGAGTCTGTAAATCTACTCACGGGCTGAGAGAATTGTTAGTCTCTTACGGCAAAATTTTGGAACTTGATGTAGCTGATTTTCTGCTCTCAAGTCCCTCTTCTAAAAGGGCCGAGCGGAGAATGATTGTTTCATTACCTTTATCGGAGAGCCGGCTATCTGTGGAGCCTCTTCCATTGCCTACTCGGGAGGCCTGGGATGTGATGATTAATGCGATTGATCAGCTGTGAGAGCGGTTGTTCAACCACAAGAACTAGTGATGATAGCTTCTCGAGTCAACTAGAACCCGAGAATCTGCAATTTGAGACGATTATGGTTTATGCGGGAGAACATAGTTTTGACATTGAATTGATCGATGACCAATGACACATGAGATCTGATTACTTGTCCCACAGTCAAGTATGTGGGTGATACTATGCAAAGATGAGATTGCTTCCTGGACAAAATGGTGAATGCAGGAACTTGTGGAATTACCTACGGGTTGTAAGCGGTGATACAAACCAAGGAGGATTCTCAGGAAGGATTGAGATTCAAGGCTAAGATTGGTAGCGAGGTTTACTCGGAAGGAAGGTATTGATTATCAAATTACTTCTCACCCAGGTTTCAAGTAAGGATTCATTTAGAATTATTATGGCTTTAATTGCACATTTCGATTTAGAACTTCATCATATGAATGTTAAAACCACATTCCTAAATGGTGATTTATGTGAAACTGTTTACATGAAGCAGCCTGAAGGTTTTGAGGAAAATGGTAAGGAACACTTGGTGTGTGAACTGAAGAAATCCATTTATGGGTTGAAATAGGCTTCTAGACAGTGGTACTTAAAGTTTGATGAAGTGATAACTTCTCTTGGTTTCGTTGAGAATAAGGTGGACCACTGTATTTATCTTAAGACCAGTGGGAGTAAATTTATTTTCTTTGTTCTCTATGTTGATGATACTTTGCTTGCCAGTAATGATGTTAATCTTCTACATGAAACTAAAGCCCTGTTATCCAAGACTTTTGAAATGAAAGATCTTGGTGAGGCGTCATTTGTTCTTGGCATTGAGATTCATGGGGATAGATCTCAGAATTTGTTGGGATTGTCTCAGTGTGCTTATGTTGATTAACTACTTAAAAGATTTAACATGGAGACTTGCAAAATTTGAACAGTGCCCGAGTTGTAAGGTAATAAACTTGATGCAAAATTCAATGTCCTAGCAATGATTTTGAAAGAAAATCAATGGAGAATATTCCATATGCAGTCTTGTTTGTAGTCTCATGTAATACCGAGTTTGCACGAGGCGACATAGCCTTTATAGTGGGTGTTCTTGGAGTCGATAATCACAGACGAGGGCGCGTTGGGTTTACGCAAGAAAGTTATAGGATACTTACAGCGAACAAAAGATTACATGCTTGTTTATAGAAAATGGAAAACCTTGAAGTATTGGGTTACCGCAGTTGATTTTGCGGGATGTTCGGATGATACAGATGACTTGAAGATACATTTTTATGATGGCAGGGGGAGCTATTTCTTGGAAGAGTGTCAACAAACTCTTCGTGCTTCTTCTACTATGCAAGTTGAGTTTGTTGCTTGTTATGATGCTGCTACTCATGCAATTTGGTTAAAGAACTTCATTTCTGGGTTATTGGTTGTTGATTCCATATCTCGACCTATAAAGATCATGGCCAATGATAATGCTCTGTGTGTTCTTTGAAAGAACGATAAAAGTTCAAAAGGTTGAAAGCACATCGAGCTAAGTATCTCCACCAGTAAGGGATCTTGTCAAAAGCGAAGATATCATGGTGGAGCACATTGACACCACTAACATGTTAGGCGATCAACTGACCCGAGGACTTAGACTATTACCTTCCAGAGACATGTTTTTAACATGGGTATTATAAAGTCCTTTGATGTACTTGGTTAGTGGGAGTTATTTATTTTGTCATGTGTTGTATTACATTTGATGAATAATATTGATATTCAATATTTATATTTTTTCATGAATTTTATATTTGTTTGTACTTTAAAATAGTGTTATTTCAAGTATGGTATATCTCAAGAACAACACTATCTGGTTATTTCAATCTATAAAGAGATATACATAAGGACTTTCTTTGTTTGTACTTGAAAGTGAGTGTTTTTCAAATATGATATCTCGGAAAAACACTAATACGGTTATTTCAAAATCAAGATATATACATATGGATTTTCTTAAAGGATTTCTTTTATAAAGAAATCATACAGATGACTGATAAGATGCAACACATTTGTTGCTTGCTACACTACACTGCCATACGTGATCTATTTCAATAACTTCACTACTATTTGTGAATATGGTTGATTTTGTGTCTTCGTGCATGATAGTGCCATGTTTGATATTAGTGTTTTATTGGACCAGTTGTTTTGAGGTGCTTATCTCTTAACTATGTTTATATGGCCACAAAGTTTGCTTTTGTCGATTATTTTTATCAAATATTTTCTTACATAAAAAAAACCAATTAAAGTCGTCTAAGTGGGAGAATGTTGGAATAATTCCAACTATAAGGTGGACGTACTTTAATTGTCATTGAGCTATCATGAGCCAGAAGGTCATAGTTATTGAGATAATAAAGGAATGTGAAGGGGCATTCAAACCCTCATAAGGTATAATGAATCGAACGTATCAATCCAAACATTATTAAGTGTAGGCCTAATGACATTGATTATACTGCCATAATGGCGGGGCATATCGAAGTCATTATAGGGTTATAAAGGCTAGGTCCTCATTTATTACGATACTTTTCTGAATTCCCATTGTGTTTGTATCAGAAATAGTAAGGAAGACATTTCCTATTAATTTTCTACTTTTTCCAGACAAAGATGAATCATACTGCGAATCCGTCAACAGGTATGTCTTTATCTAAAATAAATTAAAACATGCTATGTACACATATTTGAGATCTTGGCTTTTCAGATTTAAAGTTATCCGCTTATTTGATTATTTAAATCTTACAAGGCAGCCTCTAGAGAAGGAGAAAAATCATAAAACCCTAGAGGTAGCCGTCCAAAGGAGAGCATGAAGAAAGCCACTCCCTCTTCGTTACGGCATTAAGTCACGGTAGAAACTGGAGGTCGAGTTATCTGCTGCGAATAATTTTTTATTGAGATCAATTCAGACAGATCTCTAGGTGTGGATTCAAACTATATCCTCGTAGCTTTATTCGGATTGTTTTTTTTTTGTAAATACGTACGCCTTATCATTATGTTCACGGGGAATTCGAGCTGACATTGGAAACTTTAGAATCTCTTTATTTTTTAAGGGGAGATGTTGCTATTTTTATTTTTATATATCAAATAACTTGGAAATTTTAGATAATTTTTTTGTTAACATGTAGTAGTGGACACTCAATCATTTCCTATTAGTGTTGACCCTAAGGATGCATCCGTGCTCATCCTTCAACATCGACATCGATCATCTACCATATCTAGTGCTTTAGATATGGGTCAAATTTTGACTTGTCGACACAAGTTCCTTCGAGATTGGAAATTGGATGATCGTGTTAAACCATATATCATGCAATCCAGATTTTATATGTAAAACCTAAGAAAAAAAATGGAATTTTGCGGAAAAGACCATGATAAATTCTTTGTTATAGTTCGAGTTGAAAATGCAGGAGAGAATTTCAAAGATCTCCCGGATGATGAAGCCGGACCTCTCATTAGACTGTCTTGAGAAATCTAGTTACCGAGACAATTTCGAGATAGTGAGATTTCATGTTTCAGTGTGAATCAGGTGGACCCAAAAACGAGATTTTTGAAGAATATATTGGAAGTTGTAAAATAATTTAAAGAAAGTTCATATGAGATAATTTGAACTTGAATCGGGACGAAATAAATTATTTCGGAACAAAAACAGACCTGAAACGAGGAGGGGGGACGTGAGCCACGTATCCAAAGTATAAAAAGGGAAAATATCTCAATTAGGAGAGGGATCTCCCATTTCCTGATTTTTTTTTGGAGCGTAGAGAGAGAGAGGGAGAGAGAGAGAGAGAGAGAGAGATAAGAAGGTTTCCTTCGACCCAGTTCACGGGATTTAGTGGAGTTAGGTTGTCGGGCGAGGCAGGGTTATCTCCTCGTGAGGGCTGCGATGGGTCACCCAGAAATGGGGATTCACAGAAGATCCATAAGTGGGGATTTGGGGGAAATTAAGGGCTTCGAGTTTAGGAAGTGTTTTAAGGGTTCCTACGGTTTCTGACGGCTCAGAGGTGATTCTTCTATTTTGATTACAGTATTCCTACCTTTGGGCTGAATTGAGATTGTTTTGAAACTGATTTTGGGCTGAGTTTGGGATGGTTTTTGTACCATGTTATGGCATGTTTTGTGGCTTTAATTCAAACAGTTTTGGTGGCCGATTTTGTGGTTTTACTTGGGACGGGGTTAGGGCATGTTTGAGGAGTTGTTTTGGGTGAAATTGGTGTCTGTGCTTTACCATGGAGAAGCCCCAGCTGCGATCTCGAGTTCGTAGCCCACTGCACCTTTAACCCTCCAGGCTAAGCGATCATATTTTTGCTGTCAGGCTCGATTCGCACGTTCTTGGACTCTATGGAAAGCTCTTTGAGTCTAGAATCTGTACAACTCAAGTTATGGTCCATTTCTTGGGACTGCTATAGCTTTGGCTGTTTAGTGGTTTGTGTCTAGTTTTTGGGACTGTTAGGGGACTAGTTTCTGAACTGAGTTCGAAACTATTCTGTGGTCTATTATAGTTCGATTGTGAGTGTGACACCACTTGACAATGTAGTGACCTCTGTGGATGTCAATATGTGTACTCCAACGTATTGACATGTAATGAATTGTATGTGTAACGTGTACAATACGTTAGTTCAAAGGTTTACAATACGTTTATACAACACGTTTACAAAATAACGTGTCATGCCTTTACAAAATGATATACAAAACATTAGTTC